>JAQIXV010000038.1:0-156916 GCA_034700625.1 Tectocepheus velatus | reverse complement strand
TGAGGGAGAGAGGAGAGAGAGAGAGAGAGAGAGAGAGAGAGAGTTTAATTTCCTGAAAACAGAGTTTAGTTATTTGTATTGAATTTCATGAAAGTATACATTCAGTTGCAAAGAATGGTGAGGGTCTGTTCAAATAATAAGGTTTATTACTTTCTTGGATAAATGACCATATATGGTAATGATTACCAAGATGACCAAAAGGGTAATTCATCAAAAGCTGATGGATTGAGTGAAAATTTTGCTCCAATTCTAATCAGTCGATAGAAAGGGTGAATTTATTAAAGACTTTTAGAAACCGACTAATATTTGAACTAAAAATAGTAAAAATTATCGAAGCGTTTGTCGATTGTGTCGTCAATCGGCAGACCTGTCAGAAACACAATAACTGAATACTAATAATGAAAATTCGTGTCGAGCCTTGTCTTCAAAAGAGGACATAATGACAGGTTTTGTGCGAAAAACATAAACCATAAGAAAAGATTCGCTGAAAACTGAATTCATCGTCACTTTTGACATACGATTGTTGTCTACAAATATATCAAATAAAAAGAGGATTTCATTCAGTAATCAGAGGATAAATATGAGACCACAAGAGCTTAATTGAATAGAAGACCAATTCTGGAACTATTGGTGTCTAATATTTTGCCGAAAATCGGGTTCAGAGAGAGTCATGCGTTTTGTCTCCAAAAGCAAATAGAGTGCTATCCGTATGCCATCAGATGCGGTGCGAATGCGCATCAAATGGTTAGTCGCTTAGGCTTTCAATTGTAGTCAAGAGTTGGACACCAGTTATGTTGAACCGAATGCATAGCGATGTCTGGCGTTATGTTATCTCTTGAATTCATTTATATATATATTTCCTTCAGATATCAGACCAAAAATTAAGTTACAAAACAAGTAATTATTGTTTTAAAGATAACATAATTTTTTGGTCAAATGCTTTCAAAATATTATTTTTAATAAATGAAGAGTTTTTCCAAAAATATATATCAAATGTTATATAATTGTATTTAATTAAACTTTTAGTGTTTCCAAAAGTTTTGTGTTTAGCATATATTTTTCAAAAGCTTGAGATCACATCAAAAGTGTTTTTTTTTTGTGAAACTTTAATTAAATTTTGTGATATTATTATCAAACAAAATGTCATTTTGTGTTCAAATTAATGATAAGTATTTTAAAAACAAAAACATTTTATTTGATTTGTTGTCAAAAGAGAAGAGAAACAAAGTTTTAGTTAAGTTTATATCTATTCGAGCGAATAATAGACTCATATTATTGTTGTCAACAATTTTTTCACTTTTATTCAATTCAATGCATTACGTGAGCGGTCAGACAGACTTTGCATTACCAGTGCTCAAGAATGCGAACCTAATCGACAAGAATAGTGCCAAAAGTGAAAACCAACTCTATTTTAGTGAAAGATTGGTTCTTAAGGAAAAATGGACGACATTTAGCGATAATGACTCGACATTGGAGTCTATATTAGCCAAAGCAATGGTCTTCCGTCAGCCCCGTTATGTGAAAAATTCAAACGGCCTTAACATTAGTTGGCCCGTCAAACGTGTGGCCGAAGTGGACGGCACTATAATCCTCGGCGGACTAATGATGATCCATGAGAGGGAAGACAGACAGATATGCGGTCCGATAATGCCCCAGGGCGGTATACAGGCACTCGAGTGTATGCTCCACACCATTGATTGGATTAATTCACGCGAAGAGTTTCTGCCGGACATTACTATAGGCGCTTATGTCTTGGATGACTGCGATAAGGATACCTACGGATTGGAACAGTCCGTAGATTTCATTAAAGGTAAGCCATGGCTCTAACATCACGTCTGAATCGACTCTATCTTAGTTTGCAATTAGTTTAAAGGCACTCAAAAACAGTCACAACATTCACAACACTCTCACAACAAGTAATGATATTTTCTTAACTAAAACACTTTTCAACCAATTATTTCAATTCTTTTCAACCAAATGTCAAAACATTTTGTTTTGTTTTGAAAATTTGTTGCTTTTATTCATTTGTTTTCAAAAAATATATTTAAAGTTCATTAAAAATAGAATAAATAGAAACCGATTTAAGGCCTGAGTTATGGAGAGATTTTGTGGTCTTCCGGTGCCGTCAGAATCGGTCATTTCTGGTTTGAGGTCACACCACAGACACACAATCAAAAGATTATGTGCCGAAAGATATACCAAAGAAAATATGTCAATACGTTTATGACTCCAAAGTCGATAAAATGACCAGATTTACAGTCATTTGTATTTCACTGTTTATTTGAGACCAAAATTGTTAGGCTTTCCCTCACAACAGTATATTACAGCAGTTGAGCCCATTTTCGGTTGTTTTACATTACATTACTATTTGAACAAAATTCAATTTAATTCAAGTTTTAGGTCATTTAAAAACCAAAACCGGAATAATTCAAAAATCAAAAACTGAAAACTAATTTGAATAAAACTTTGTTTAATTCAGTTCTGGAGCTCAATAAAGTTTATGGCACTTAATGTTTTTGAATGATATATGAAAGAGGACCGACACATAACGGACACACAATTTGATTTAATTCTCAATATTGAAAAGGGATGAGAGGAGTGTCTCATATTTCTAACTTTATTTTGTAGTTTTATTGGACTCTATTTCGTTGATAAGTGAAACTAAAAACTTTGAAATTAAGTCAAGAAATGAATGGCTATATTTAGCTACAAATTGTTGTCATTACAGTGATTTCCTATTGACCTAGCTGCTCTTACAATACTAAAAGTCTATGAGTAAAAAAATTTCTTTGTAACTCAAATCTGAAACTAAGACTTGATTTATGAAATTACTCGCAAAAGATCTTTTGTTCTATCGATAACTTTCCATATTTTACATAACCTTAAGGTTTAATATAAAAATTGACTCAAAATAGTGGTTCACTCGAATAGAATATTGGATCTCAATATTCTGAGCCAATAATGTACTCAAAATTCAAGTAAAAAGACATAGAAATTGAGTTAGACTTCAATAAATAGCGGCAAATATTCAAATTTCTGGAAATTTTTTTAGGAAAACGTGTTGTTCTCTCATCTTATAGATTGTCTTCGACTCAATTCACAGTGAATTTCGGTAAAAAGAAAGACTCATTTTTGACTCAGGGCTCACATCTTTAAAGAAACAAAATTATATCAAATTCTGATCGAAATTTTCAACTTTTTTTCAAAAAATATTTGAATTTTGAATAACTTTTATGGGAATATGAAGCGAAACATTGATAAGATTTCTTTTGTTACTTTTAATGATCAATTTTGACCAAGTAAATTAATTTTTAATAATTAATCAAGATTCTTCTTATTAAATCTTTACATTTCGCAATATTCTTCCTTAATTTATTTTATCTCCCAAAGTTAACTAGATCAATAACATTTCTGAATAGCTTTTGAAACTGAAGATTCCAGTTATGAATAATAGATATTGTGTTAAGTATAACATTATATAACATTCTTGAATCTCACAAACAGATAATTAATGAAAATCAATAAAAATTAAAGTTTAATAAATTCTTTTGGTATCTCTTATTACCCGAACTCGGATATGAGAATAAACTTAAGAGTCACATGAGTTTTGCTTTTAGTCAATACATTTGATTATAGGCTTCCATTCAATGTTTGAATCATTTAACCAAGATCTTATTGATAATTTTAAAATTATTTTATGAGATAATTGAAAAATCAAAGAGCAATCGATAGATACAAAAAGCAGTTTCTCGTCGTATGACATGAATTCTTCAATGAATTTTTCAAAATAACTTGAATTCAGAGGACAGGTGTCTCTCATTTCATTTTCTTAGTAAATGAATTTGGATTGGATTACAATAAAACAAAAGACTTATTAAAGAAATTTTTGGAAGAATTGGAGCAAAAGTAAGAAACAGTTATTAAACAGAAAAGTGACAAATGCTTTGAGCCATAAAAGGATCACTAATTTGAAACTATTAGCTTAATTAGTTTGAAACGATCACTTTGATTAATGTTTATCTTGATATTTTATTAATCTTTTCTATGTTCATATCTTTTATCGATAAAATATTGCCATTAATTATTTGAATTTAATGTCTGACCCATCGGTTCGTTACATTGAATCTGAGATATATTTTATGTTTTAAACTGAATTTTATTTGAAAAGATTTCGTCGACTGAAATAAAATTGATTTTTACCGAAAAAAATAAATAATAAAATTGCTTTTTGAAAATATTATTACAATAAAAGTCGTTTTATAGCAAAAATAAATTTAATTTTTATTTTTGTCTCGAATTAAAAATATTTTGACCAGGGAAATGTTTTTCTTTTCAATGACAATCTTTTTCTGTCAAAAACAGTATTAGACTTTTTTCACTCAAACCAGTTTCACATTTGGATAAAATGTAAGAATATTTGAGTTCGTGGACTATCTCTTCTTAAAGTATCATTTCTTCGCAATATTTTTCTTATTCCCTACCCTTTGAAAGCCTGGAAAACCCATTCACTCTCAGAATGATTGAAATGATGTCTGAGAACTGGCAGCGCTTTAAGCGGTTTAGGAGATAACCCGAGTCTTCGTTAAAAAGTTTTTTGTTGAAAAAATAGATTATGTTTTAGTCTTATATTTGCATAAATTCTCATTCAGTCATCGCTATATGTATTGACTTTGAGGCAAAATATACGCGACTTTCGTATAAAAACATTTGCTATCGTTTCTATTCATTGAGTTTTGCATTTTTTACCGCTTTGTTAAACAAAACAGTCTTTTATTGGAAATCTATTTTATTGGTAAATGTGGCGAACACTCAGATAACAAATCGCATCCGATTTTGAGGACCTATTTATCTATATTTCACTATTTGTAAAAAGAGGTCTCAAATTAACTTCATTTCCACTAATTGTAAGTTAATTAACTCAAAACAAAAACTTGAAAACAACAAAAAAATTTGCATTTCTATCAAAAGGGGTTTCATCTGATAAGAATGATCAATGTCAAATTACTATCTCTTTGTCAAATAAATAATGTTTTAATTCTTTATGCTAATAATTTGTACTAGACAATGTACTGGCAATTTGTAAGTACTTTTATTAATAAATTAGATTAGAAATCATGAAATAATTGGAATAATTAAATATTTATTTCCTTCTAAATGATTCAATTTCATATCCCAAGCGATTTTATTTATAAACCTGGATAAATTGATCTTGTTTTCTTTTATAACTATGACAACAAATTTTCTTCAAAATTATTTAATAGTTTTCAACAATTTTTCGATAAAGACTTCAATCGTTGCCATAGACTTCAATACCATTGAATAAAATGCATTTCAAGAGATTTCAAGATTTGAGAGAAGTGTTCACTCTTTTCATAATTCAATCAAAATTTGATTTTTTTTCCGGAAAAGTCTTTTTTTGTGAAGAATTTTTCCATCCATTCGCTCCGTTTCTTAGAAAATATTTGTTCATAAATATTGAAATCTCTATCTCTTAACACATCAATAAAGATGGAAAGAAATCTTATCTTAAAGTGAGCTTGGAACTATTTATCTTTGTTGAAATGTCAGTCGTCCAGGAGTAATTATTCTTTATTTAAAATTCTAATTCAATTATATATTTTATGAGTGAATTAATTTTAATTAAAATGATTTTAAAGTTTATTCCCAGAGTTATATGCAATTATATAATAACTTATAATATAAGAGCTCTTCTTCTTTCAAATTACTGATAAATTATTTCAAATAATATAAGTATTAAATAAAAACATAAATTTATGTTTATATTCGAGTTTTGTATTGATTTGTGGCCGCATTTGACTCGGATTTTCAGTAATATATTCTCAATTTGATTGATTGTCGGCTCAAATCTCAAATATATCTGTCATTTTCATAAATTCAAATTCTTCTTCAATTCTGACATCTTCTGGATATTGGAATTCTTTGAATAAATCCTTTGAAAAATCTTTGAAATCAATTAAATGAACGCTAATAAACCCTTTCGTTCAGTTATTTAACAAAAAAGTCTATAATTTTATGTTTTATTTCATTTAAACAATGAATATGTTTATATCAGACGTCAAAAAATGAGTGAATTACATGCAGATAACATGCAGTCAATACACAGTTCAGTGTTTTTTTTTTCACTTTCGACACGAATTTGCATTTTTCTGATCAGAAATGAAAGACATTATATTTATCGGATCTAATGTTTGCATTGAGAGAAGAGAGGAGCGAATAAAAGCAAAAAAACTATATTTAATATCTCATAGTTTTGACAGAAAATTCTCGTTACAAATGAATGACTGAATGATATTTAATGGCATTCAATGCTTTCGTATTTTCATTTCATAGAAATCTTTTTCAGATAAAACATTTCGCAATAAATCCCAAGTAGTGTTCAAATCATTTGATCTAGCTCGTTTTAAGCCTTGTCTCAATCATACGGATTATCTTGATTTATGTGAAAGGAATTGCAGTCAATTAAATTTTATTCATTTATTCAATCATTTCTACGAATCGAGAGATTCTGTCAGAATATGAGTTATTGAAATGTTTTTCTGATCCGATTCACAGAAATTCGTTGTTTATAAAAATTTTATACATTAGTTTGTTATAGGATTTGTTTTCCAAAGTATTTTAAAAATCAAATAAATATTTTTTTTTATTATTAATTTTCTAACTATTCAAATGAAAATTCATTGAATAAGAGCTTAAATCCAGTATTTATTCAGAGATATTCTAATTTAAAAAGCAGTTCAAAAGTATACCAATAATTGAATGTTTGTTTTGAAAGTCTCTCTTTTGAACAATCAGTTGATTAAATAAATAAGTTTTGTAAACCTATCCAATGGTCAACAGTGACTCAACACAATGGTTTTCTATACTTTTTTATTGAAATTTGAATCTTATTCAACAATATTTTATTTAAATATGTTTAGGATTTACATAACTATTGATGTAATGAAGTCCCAAAAGATTTGCTTCTCTTATGAAAAGTTGAATCGATTTGAATATTATATTCTGTTTTTCTTCAATTTATTATATTTTCTTTTATTCGTAAATTTAATAGATATTTGAATAAATAAATAATAAAATAATTGATTTTGTTTTTAACTAATAATCGCTTCAACAAAACTTTTGACTAATTTTGAACTATTTTTGTATTTCACAGAAATGATGCATCAAATGAGTTAATGTTTCGCACAAAAAGTTTTAAAATAAAAACTCATAACTAATTACTTGGTTATGATTAACAACTCATAAAAATTCTACAATTACTGCAATTAATTAAGTTTATCACAATTTTACATAAGAGGGAGAGAGAGGGAGAAGGAGAGAGAGAGAGAGAGAGAGAGAGAGAGAGAGAGAGAGAGAGATTTCTGTATTCAAGTACATCTAATATGAATCATATGAGATCCACGTGTCATATAATACTTCAATTTATGTGAAAGTCTTTTTAGAAAGGTTTACAATTGAGGCATATCTTGAAGTTTATTGATTTTCTTGAGTATCACATTATATCCGAACAAAAATTGAAACGAATTCAATGTTTGATTGATTTCTTCAAAACTTTAATTTTGTTACGAATTTGAAATGTTTGAGAATTTCATTTGAATTACTTATATTGCAGTACATTATAAGTCAAATGAATGATAAACAATTCTAATTTATATTATATTATATTAAATATATTCTAATTTAAACAAGAATCATTTATTTTTCCAACTCCAAAGACCCTTGAGTATCATTTTTCAAAAATACCAAATAATTGCAATTTTGCAGGATGTGATCATTAATGTGAATCAAGTAAACTTTCTTTTTTTATTTCATTATTTCAACTCTAATTGATTTTGACATAAACCCAGAAATGGGTATCACTTTCGGCACCAATTCTTGGAAACATTTTGATTGGAATCCATTTCAATGCAAAAAGAATTGACTCTAATATCAAAAGATTTCTCGAATTTCTTTTCGTATGTATCGATAGAAACAAAACAAACAAACTTTCGGTTATTTCTTGGAATTATGTTCACCGAGAAAGTTATTTTATATAATATACCTGAAAGTATTTGACCAAAAAGTTTCATGTTCATTTATCAAATCAATTAAAAATGATTGAAATGACAAAATCAAAAACACTTTAATAAAGTTTTTAGATAAATAATGTTTTGGTAAATAAAGGGAAGACATATACAAAATATTTAGGCTTTCATAAAGATCCGGATCATTTACATTCATTTACGCTATTTTGGCAAAGTGTCAGTCATTTGGGGAAAGGCCTGACACAAGAAAATTAATTTCCTGATAAAAACATGTTTAATGTGTTCCACGATTCAATATATTTGATGCAAATTTCAAATTCATTTTGTTTTTCATAAAACTTCTAATTTTTATTTTTTTCATTTAATCTAATTTATGAAACTTTTTGGTCATTTATAAAACAGTATTCAAAACCTCCCAATCCTATGAATTTCCCATTTATTTTCGGTTGTAAATCGACTTTAGTTTTGTTGAATAACTTATTCACAAAATATTTCATTTAGAAAATCATTAGTAAATCTATATTTTCTGTTATGAAAGCAAATTCAACCAAACTGACCAAGTTCACATAGTATTTAATGGAAAAGCAGGCAATTTAATGAACTGTGACTACGATTATAGTTAATAATATTGTCGTCTAATGGCTTTCGATTGTTTCCCAATTATCCCAAATGATTGAAATAAGTCGGACATAACCCGAGTGGGTGTTATCAAACAATTTATTGATAAAATGACTGATGTTTTTGATTTAATATCGATGAACATCAATGAACGTCAACTCATTTTTTAAGTTTCGACTTTTTTCGTATGGAATCAAAAAATTGTGAATCAATTGAATAATTAATTCTATAATTTAAATGATTTCTGTTTTCCAAATCATAGTCAATATCCTCCGAAATGGGAAAACTTGTATATATTTTATCAAATAATATTGAAATCGTTTTTTTAATATCAAATTCTTTAGTATTTTCGCATTACTTATGTATATTAAAGATATAATTTGATTAATATATCAATTCATTGGATGTTTATGAATGACATTATGAATGAATTGAATGCCGACTGCAATACTTGACTCCCTTATAATGTTTTGAATGAATATTCTGAGCTATTCTTCAAGAGTTAAATGATATTACATTGAAGATGTCATTCAATAAATTATATTTTATTGTAAATAAAATCTACGTTTCATTTATTACTGAAAAAATCTATTAAATAGAATATCAAACAAATGATTCAATAATAATATGTTTTAAATGAGATTTTTCACAAACATTTCATTTAATATGTTTTGATATAAATTATAATAAATTGTCAATTGATGGAAAGTATGATCCACCATCTTTTTGAATAAATCTCAAATCAATTTTATAGCAGTGAATGAATTTTAAGGGATTTAATGTATTGTCCACTCCTTTAGTGATTCTGTTAAATTGGGCTCAATTCATGTAATTTCATATTAGACTATTTTAATATGTCTAGCTAATATCCTCAAAATGTGTTTACTCAGTTTGTCAAATAAAATTTTAATTAGGGATTACTTTATCCAATAGTTGAGCTCCGGTTTAAACTTGTGCTCATTCTTTGTGTGCAAATGGATTGCCATCAATAACTCAAATCTGATTAAGAATGTCGTAATTCACTTCTATTATACAAATTATTTAAATTATTTATTATTCTAACAAAAAATGATTAATCATTTCCTTTGGAATCGATTAAAACTAATTTCTATTTCTTTCAGAAATTTAATTAGTTATCAATCATTTGGTTTATTAAGAATAAGATTGAAATATATTTTTTCTAATCAAAAACGTGACCAATAATTTGAGCAAGTACATGTAAGACTTACATTGTAAGTACAAGTAGAGACATTTTATGCACTTTGCGTTCAGATCTGTTCAATGGATGTCCAATGGATTTGTTGGCAATCAATTCGATCCCTTTCTGTTGAATTGGAAGACAACGTATGTCTTTGCTATTAATCCTCAAATTTGATCATGGACAATCGACAATACGGAGTCAATATATTTATTAGACTAGAAATATAAAATCTAATAACTCCAAAATAATACGAATCACTAGAATTTCTTAACAATTGAGCCCCGGGTCAAACAATTTAATGAAAGATGATTTGAGAAAGCGATGAGTCCTTCCTTTTTTCAAAAGCATTTTTATCGTAGTTATTCATCAAATCGATAATATTTTCAGGTATTTCGCAATATTTTGTATCCATTTATCTGAAGGATGATTTTGTTCCCTGAATGTACAGAATGAAGTACTGAATATACTTGGTCATGCCTATCAAATAATGAATATTTTCATATTTGAATACAATTTGATTAATACTTTTTGTGTTAAAGAATTCTTTAAAATTATAAATGAATGGAAAAATTGGAAATCGTCTGAAGTATAACAAACCAAATCATTAGAGAATCCATTTTTGTATAAAAACTTTTATTAATCCAAATATTAAATGAAACCTCTCGTGAGAAACACTATCAAAGAGTAAATAATTGAATTCAAAGAAACTTTAATTTAGTTTTTCTTTTGATATCTATTCAAACAAAAATTTAAGAATTAAAAAAAAGTTTTTCCGCAAATTTTCATAATTTTTTATTTGAAACTATTTTCTCTCAAAAACTTTATCCGATATTTAATCCAATTGACGCCTAGAATCAAATATTTTGATTATAATTCGATTATTTGAAAAAAGCTATTGAATTGAACTCAGTTTTGATTTATCAGATTTAATTAAATTACGACAAGCCTTTGGTTATAAATAGATTTTAGAGCAAGTTCAGTTTTGTTCATCAATAATAATGTGACCAAGATTCTAATTAATGTTGTTTATGGCTTTAAATTTAATTTTTAGTCATGAGATGAGTCAAAAGCAAACAAACGACAAAAACAATTGTTATAATAATTGTTTTAATAACAAAAGTTTAAACATAAATATGATTTTGTTTTAAAATAAAAGCTTTAATACAAATCGTTTGAAAAGAAAAGTCACAAAAGAATAGCAATAATTGTTCTCAAAAACAAAAAGAGGGAACATTTGATTGGTTTGTGTCCGTTATGTCTGTATTTGACGTCTTATAAGTGAAACAATGGTTTTCCATACGATTATATCATTATTAATGTTTTGGCCAAAGAATACATTACTTATTGTTTTATTGATACAAAAAAATTCACTCAACTTCTGGACTGAATGTATTTTGGCATTAATTCAGATAAAAATAAAACATTCGATAAAACAAAACAAAACAAAAACAAAAAACTGTTTGAAAGTTACAAATTGTGATAAGACTGTTCTGGAATAAATTTGAACAAGATAAAGAATTTAATGCTTATTAAAATTTTCTTGTTTACGCTGAAAGAATTTAGGGAATTGACCAGGGTTTATTTATGATTTGAATTTTTATTTTGTAATTATCTTTAAAAACATTATGTTTACGAAATGGTCTTAATTTAAATGACATCAAATGTTGTTCAGCGGGTTTTGATTGATGTGCATTTGGAACGCTTTCATTGAAGCCTTTCATCAAATTTGATCATTTCTAAAGAGGAGCAAGGCATTTTTTGCTGCAGACATTTTCTTGTTGATAAAAATTCATTTGGGATTTCAATTGTGAAGTGAATGTAAGGATCATTGACTACAAAAACTATTTCTTATATATATTTCTCTGCAGACAATGTATTACATTATTATCGCTCACAAAATGTTAACTTCTTTTATGAATCACGAAATGAAGATTAGATATCATTCGCTAATTCACTCATTTATTATAATTAATATTTATGTGAACAACAATTTCATAGATTAATAAATTAAGTTTCAAAAATAGATTACCATTAAAACGTCATACAAGATACTAATTTTCGTTACTTTATGCCAATTTTACCCAGGCTCAATCAATAGCATAGACGAAGGATATCGATGTCCGGATGGAACGACTCCTAAGATTAAACAGAAGAAAATATCCGGCGTATTGGGCGCGGCTTCCAGTGCCACATCCATTCAAGTGGCTAACCTTTTAAGACTGTTCAGAATACCCCAGGTAAATTCACTCACAATTACATCTACGTATTTAATCTAATATATTATAAAAAGGAGAATATTTTTATCCCTTTTGGCTCTTCACTCAAATTCAATTCAAAATTAATAATTTTTATCAAATTTTCAATTTTTGAATTCAGTTTAAATTAAATGAAAACATTTGTTTCGGAAATTTGAATAATTTTTCAATTATTTGAAAAATGAATGATTTTTTGACTAAAATTATAACGGACTGCAAATATGAGATAAGAGAATATTCTTCTATGGATTGACTCAACACTTATTTATCTATAGTTTTGAAAAACTCTTTTGTTTTGTTAAAAAATACTCAAAATATTGATTCGAAAATAGCGTCAAAATATTGCCTCCAAATAAAATCACGGCTTTTATTCATTAGATTAAAAGTATTTTTCACAATAAATAATCATTCGGTTTGTTGTTTGGCTTTTGAGCTCACATTCAGTCAATATGTTTTCAGTCTTCAAATAGCGTTAAAACAAGAATTTTAATAATTATTTGAAAAGATTGAAATTTTCAAAAATTAATGTCCAGTAAATTTTTAAACTAATGCTAAATAAATCACTAAATTTATTAATTGAAGTCATTTTGAGCGTATTTAATGTTGTTTAAGAATTATGAAACATTTTTTTGCCTTTTCATCATTTTTTACATAAGAATTCATTATTTTTTATTAGACTTTTCAAAAGAATAATTCTTTTAATTAAAAGATATTAACTCCAAATACTTCTATTGTTTGGTTTTATTTTATTTCTATTAATCATTTTATTATGAATTTTTATTGTAAACACAATCCTTATTTATTTTAATTATAATTATTTTTAATACTAATCATAAAGAAAAGTATATCTAAGAATTTCACTGCAAATCCCGGATTTGTCACAATTTGCTACTTTTGAATCACAACCAAAGTCACGAATTTTTAGTGAATTTTGATAATATAGAGAGATTTGACTCAAATTATATGAACAGATAAAAATTTTGCACAAAGAGAGAGAGAGAGAGAGAGAGAGAGAGAGAGAGAGAGAGAGACCACTATTAAACTCAAACCTATTTGTTGTAAGCTATGAAAGGAAGTATGATTTCAGAGGACATCAAATGGACTTATTTTGAGGACTTATTCAATCACTTTTGCATCACTTGAACTGAAGTCAGAGTTGATTGGAAATTCCAAACTGTGATCATAATTAAAACTAAACAAGATTATTTCACTAGAGATTTGTGTGTCTATCATGAAGCGATCTAGCACATTCACCAAAATTTTACAAAAACAATGGTTTATTTTGAGGAGTAGTCGATGAGAGCAAACAAATTAATTTGAAAACTGTTTTCACTACTGAAAGGAGAAAACAATCATATTATTGAAGATAAGACCTATTTTTACTGAAATAACAATAAATTAAATCGACTGAACAATAATTTTCAGACTTTTATCTCTTTTGAAGTTTGTATTTGTGTTTATTACGTGTAATAAAGTTTAGGATTTTTTTATCGATTATATAAACTTTTGTTTAGTTTTATTTATGTTATTATATTTCAAATTGAGTTTTAAAACTTGAAAATTGAGTCAATCTTTTAGAACATTTCATTCAAATACAATAATAAAGAAAATGAATAAGAATTCAGAAGTGATCTCAAGAATAAAATACATATAAAAGTCATAACTTTCTGTATATCGAAGAGTTGGACAGTTATAGGAAATGATGGCCACTATTTTGATATCCACTGCCATCTCTTAATCTGATTCTTGTGCTAAACAAAAAAACTTTATTTATAAGTTGACAATCATGGTCATCTATGGTCATCTACCTTAATCCGGGTTCATATGTGGGCTCAAATTGGAATTGGATTTTGTTTCGATAGAAAAAGTCAGACAAAGTTCAACGACTCATACAATTACTATACCTTATTATACTCCTTATATCCCCTTCACATCTAATTTATGATATATTTTCGGTAATAAAATAAATTGATTTTCACATATTATATGAGAAGTGACTCTCTATTTCCAATTGTAATCATAATCCGTATTCACAACAAATGAATACAAACAAACCTTTCGGTATATCTCTAAATAAGTTACAATTGAATGAATTGTTTTGAGTTTAGGTAACCTAAGCTAACCTTTAATACCCAATTTTAAACCTAGATCAATTTTTTCAATAAATTAAATCAAATTTCAAGTAAATTTTGAAAATCAATCAAAAAGTAAATTTCAAAAATGAGTGCAATTTATTTGACTCTCAAAACTGATTTGACTAAAACTATTCGGAATCTATTAAAGTCTAACACCGAATAATTTTCCGGTTGAAAGCGATAAGCTTTGAAAAGGGGAGAACCTTATCTCGAGGTAAGAATTGCCTGAGAGATGGTGTCCAATGAGATCACGTCTGAGTTTGAAACACACGTCTTATTATTGTTTCAAACGACTAGAGAAACATTAATCAAAACAAAAGTAAAATCAGTTACTCTGTGTTCACATAAATTTTGCGGAAAAATTGGAGCAAAACTCAGAGTAAAAGAATCGATTGCTTGGGTTTTGTGCGAAAACTACTGTTTTTTATTTTGATGACCAAAAACGACTCAACTTTAATATCACTCAAATAAAAGACAAAGAAAAGGGATACCATTTTTAAAGGCAAATGTCAAATAGAAAAACGCTATTAAGGAATGTATAATAAAAATGTTATATATTTGTGTTAACAATCATTGAAAATGTTTGAACATAAAATCAAATGAAGTAAAGAGTGGAACAACTTTTGTGACAAAAAAATAATTTCAATTGTCTTTTAATGTGATGTCATTTTAATCTTGAGTGCAATTCAAGTAATTGGAGAGAGTTTCACAATATTGCAGTTTTCGTAATCAATATATTGGAAAATAATCCAGATTTATGTGGGAGAGGATAGGCAAGGATAGGGAGAGATGGAGACGCTCTCAGAGACCATTTCCATTGTGAGACTCACTCTCTAGATATGGCTTTGAATGCATTACTCCTCTTCTATAAGACTTCACATAAGACTAATAGACTGAAAGAAACCCTAATATTGTTTATAATATAATAAAAAGAAATACGATTTTGAATATAAGTAAAATTGATGGTCTCCTCAAATCGAGTCCAATACCGATAATAGTATTTCTCTAATAAAATACTGTCTTCAGAAGAATTGCCAAAATAGGGAAGAATTCAAAATTAAATTCATAACCGAATTCTTTATTTGGAATTACATTTAAAGAACTCTTTTTGAGAATTTGAATGATTTTTTATCTTCTTATATGTCATATGATATATGGTAGCAATAAAATGAATAAATCGATGAATCAATTTAAACCTATCTTCTCTTTCGTCTGCCATTCAATTGAGTCCTTAAATAAATTCACTAAAGTTTGGGATAATTTAGTTTAACAAAGTTTCAGCTCCAAATGCACCATGTTTATAATTGTATTGATGTTAGCTAATGCTTTATTAAAATATTTTTAGCTTATTAACTGTCAAATGATTTATTTTATTAGTCTTATAAAAACAAATTCGGATTTTTTTAAACCATTTCTTTAGTGATTTGAAAATTGAGAGCAATAAACAAATCCAATTGATATGAATTCAAAGGAAATTTGTGTAATCTATAGCTGACAGCAAATAAACATTCGTCTATTTAAACAATTTTTTTTGCAAAACTCATCACTTTTTGTATAATACATTAAAAGGTAAGAATTGAATTCACAAATAGTTGAGAGTTGTTTAAAAGAGTCAGTGTTTGGTTTCAAATAAATCGCTAACAATTTGTCGGTAGCGCTAAAAAGGTAGCCAAACATGAAATGTTGAGAACCAGAGCTATAAAAATAAATCCTCAATATATGGTCAACTCATAAATCGCAGTAAATCTTTGGCCTCCGATGAATACCACACGAATTCCTATAAATTTTTATATTTCTTCTGTGACTTCGACTTCAAGATTATACTGAAATTCAACAAAAAAATATTGGTTTATATCAAAAGATTTGTCTCTCGAGTACTTTCTTCAAAATTCTTTCAACTTATTTATTATTATTTATTTAACTCTATATTTTGAAATTTCCTTTAATATTAAAGTTTAATATAATCACAAAATGACAAAAAGTAACGAAAAGTTTTCAACAAAATAATCTTAAATTCAAATATTTTTTATAAAATTTAAGGAAAATTTTTGTTACAACAAAATTATTGAGTAATAAGAAGTCAAAAGAAATGAATGAAATATTAAGTTTCCGATGACTTTCGCAATACCTAATGAACGTCTCTTTAAAGTTATTTGATTGTGTCGTAAAAGTAAATAATAGTATTTCGTTTCACTTATTTTTTTCCCTCCAATTCAATGAAGAAATGAAAGAAAACCCAATTATTTGAGATTTGGGTAGAAATGGACGTAAAGTAAAAAACTTTTGTATTGAATGAGTTATTTGATGTGAAACTCATTTATCATTATATTTATTGTCTGTTTTCATCATTACTTAATGACATTTATTGAATTTCCAAACTTTTTTCTAACAACACTATTGACCACTGAATTCAATTCAAAGCCAAACTCTTAGACATTAAGACATAAAAAAATAAGTTTGGAATTCAATTCCTGTTTCCATCAGTTTTTGAATCATACAAAAAAGGATTGAGAAGTGACTCAAGAAATTGATTTATTACTAAATTTTTTATCAGTACTTCTTTTGTATGTTTTGTCTGTTCTAGGTGAGCTTCTTCTCCACCAGTTCTGAGCTGAGCAACAAACAGAGGTTTGAATACTTCCTGCGCACAGTTCCCAGCGATAAGAGTCAGGCGAGTGCTATGGTCGAGATCGTTAAGAAACTCAACTGGACTTATGTCTCAATAATATATGAGGAATCAATTTATGGCATTAGAGTGAGTAACAAATAAACACATCCTTTACATTCTATTCATCTGTTTATTCAAAATTTCAATTCAAAGACAGTAACCATTGAATCGATTTTTCATTTTCATTGTTCAGTCACTTCCGGTTCGATATTCATATATCAAAAAAAGTTGTAAAAAATATCACAATTTTTCTTTTGGATAACGATCTGAAAAGATATGAAAAATCGAAATAATATTTGCCTTAAAATCAGAATATTTTCAGATTTTAGAAACTCTTTTGAGTTTAACAAAAGGGTAACTTTTAGGCGATATCTGAAGAAAACCTCTAAAATTGATTTCAATTCCTATTCGTGGAAAAGAAGATCATTTGTATTAATATTGTAATGGATTGACACACAATCGCCATATTATTCTTGATTTTAGAGCATTGAGCGCTTTCTGGCAGTTTCTGACACTTTCTTTGTGTTTCTCATATTCTGAGCCTTTTCTCAAACGACCGAAAAATAAAAACACGAATGAAATGAATGGTCAGAAAATTGTATCAAATGAGTCACTTATTTAATGGCAAAGTTCACGAACTGACCGAAAATAATATGAGTTTAGCTCTTATTCAATGAAATTAATCAAAACATTAATAAATGAATTATGAATTCCTAAGATTTTAGTCGTCCCCTAATCTTATTATGTCTTAACTGAACACAAATTACTGAAATCAGAGCCTCTTTTGACCCAAATTCCCAAACATCTCAAATATAATAATTGAGTGACTAAACAAACATAAAAATTGATCTTGCTCATATGCTGCTCAATATTTGTCTAATTTTATGTCAGATCAATGCAAAACTCTTTCAAATGCAATGTTTTAGATTTCAAATGAAACTATTATAATGGTTTTGTTTAAGATTTCGATTTAGCAAGATCAATTTACTCGAATGAGTTGGCTTATTAAATCAATTGAGCAACAAATCCAGGATCAATTTTAGCGCTAAAAACAATAAGAAAAGGCAAATGGAAGGGAAAATCGATTTGAAACCGTTCTTTGAAGACTCCTGGGTCATATCAAATGTTTTATATCGCTCTTTGGGATCTTTTAGATTATTAATTTATACCTTGCGCAAATTATACAATAAAATTCCTTTAAGGAGTGTTTGCTTTTTCGGTTTGACAGCAAAGAAATTAAAATCGATTTTAGAAATCAGAAAAAATCAACACTTCAACTATTCCCTTGCTCAATAGAAGACGTTTTTACATAGGTGTTTACAAAAGATGATAGATGAGCCGCTTCTCAAAAAAAACTCTTCAAACTTCCAGATTATCCGAAAAATATCTATAAAAGAGGTTTTTAGAGCGGAATCTCATTGTGTTATAAACTGTCGTTATGTCAGAGAATTGAAGTGAAGTTTAAAGTATCCGTACATTAAAATTGAATTATTGAATATGAAATCCTCGATAAGACCCTCTCTTCTAAAGTCAAACAATCGTCAAAAGTCTAGATTTTAGCTGAAGTCTGCTTTTGATAATCAAAACGACTAAAAATCAAATAAATGAGAATTTTATTTTCGTTATCACAATATTTTTCAAGTGTTTTATGTTTTCATTTTTGTTTGAGAAAAAAAAACTTTATATTTTGATTTAATTTGAATTTATGTTTATTTTTTAGTAATCAAAAACTATTTACTTATTATTCATTTTTATGTGAAATTTATGTCAAATCTAATGATTTATTGTTTTTTTCAGGCTTTCAATGACTTGGAAGAGCTTTTAGATCAAAATGATATTTGTATTGCTATCAAAGAGCGACTGACGAAGGACTCGGGTATAGCTTTGGACAGTTCTTACGATAATATCGTTAGGAAACTGGTCTCAAAACAGAACGCCAGGGGTAAGGCTTCTCTCTCCACCGCTAATCATATTTTGTGTGTAATATCATTAGAAGTCCTAAATTTTGAGTCAATACTAAAGAAATAAAAAGTCAAACAACAAAATGAAGTCTAACTCTTGTTTTCCGGACGGAAAGAGTGATACAAAAATAGCTTTTCTTAGAATTTACAACACTTTGAGTGCTTCTAAACAATGATTTAGTCTCACAAATGATTATAGCATTCAATAAAATGGCATTAAATTGAAATAAATTAATTCAAATTCATTTCGTATGGATTGAGTCAAATCCGAACCCATTTTTCAGTTCGACTCAAATATTATTTTTCAAAATCTTTAGAAAACATTCAGAAGATTAGAATTTTTTTTATTAAATTTATTTTCAAGAATCTTAAAGAACCGAAATCTGGAAGTAATTCATTATTTTGGATAAACTTCTGTTTAAATCCGATAAATAAAAGTTTGAAAATAGATTTGTTGGACACTCGACATATTATGAGCACTTCCTCTGCAATATTCACATCAATAGACTTTATTAAAGAGAAAAATATTTTAATTGTTGATTTCCGGATCAAAAGGTGTGATAGTGTTTGGCTCAGACCAAGAGGTAGCGATGCTTATGAAGGCAGTGAAGAGGAATAACGCCACCGGAATGTTCACATGGATTGGTAGCGATGGATGGAGTGCCCGGTCGTTAGTGTTCGCAGGAAATGAGCTTCAGGTCGAAGGAACTCTATCAGTACAACCGACAGCCAATGCTGTGCCCGGTTTTGACGAATACTTCCTGAGTCTAACTCCAAAAACTAATTGGCGAAATCCCTGGTTTATTGAGTATTGGGAACAGTATTTCCAATGCAAATGGCCCAACAGTACAGTCACTCCCTATAACCTTAACTTTGAGAGGTATGTCTTCATTGAGAACTAGTGGTGATCGACGAAAAAGCAATCGTTGATATCGTTGGTCACCAAAGCTATCATTAGGCGTACATTCAATGCGTTGTATGTCTTTTGAAGAGACATTAATAACACGTCTTTGAATGTATGCCATATTGAGAGTCGAAACAATAATTCACTTCTTATTCATTATATTTAAGACTTTGTACGGGAGAGGAGAGAATGAGTTATGACAACGGATACGAACCCGAAGGACAGTTGCAATTTGTCAGCGATGCTGTCCTCGCCTTCGCCTATGCTCTAAGGGATATGCACAGCGACCTGTGCCCGGCTGGGCATCGGGGGGTTTGTCCCCAAATGCTAAACATCGATGGAAGTGAACTTCTCAGTTATTTGAGACAGGTCCAATTCAGAGGTAAGAATTTTCATTACATCAAAAAGATATTAAAATTTTTGTTTTTAACTATTTTTGTCATCAAAAGCAAAATAAATGTTTTATTTTGTTTTTCGGAGAAATTGTTTGAAACGTCAAAACAAATAATGATTTGAATGAAGTCTTAGAGACAATAATTTGAGAAATAAATCAAAATAAATATAGTATTGAAATAAATCAAACTTCCGGTGCCGTCACTGCCGTCATAAGCAATCAAAACAAATTAATCTAAAGAAACATTAATTCAAGTCTTGTGTCAAAATTAGGTCCAATTTTTATTATTATCATTAGTTTCGGAGTTAGTTATTGAAAGTTAGGATCAAAACAAGAGCTGAACTTTCATTGAGATTAAATCGAAATAAAAGTCCGAAACGTATTTATCATCGAAATAATGGCAAAACTTTTCTCATTCAGTAGTTTCTCTTCTTTTGGTAAATAAGTTCTGGTTTTGAACTAAAATTGCTGTTAGTCTTAAAAATCGATTCAATCAAATGAACAAAACTATTGCCTTAAATATAAGTTCATTATATTTGTTAGTAAATTGAAATGGGGTTCGACTGTAATCAATATATTTGTCTTATTTTTTGTTGACATCGATTGGGAATCAAATCAGGAAATAATAAGAGATAATCAAAACTCGAATCACAACAGAATTGAATACAAATGCAAGTCTCGGCTTAAATCAAAAACGAAACAGACTTTTGTTTGGTATTCTCAACGAGTTTTAAATCTGTTTATCAATTGAAAAACAAATTCAAAATTGATTTCAATAGGATTCACAAAAATGTTATTTCTTAACAAATTTTGCGAAACGAAACGAATTTTTCAACAAAAAAATATTGACTTTTTTGGGAAATATTAATAAATTTATATACATTTGTATTCAAAGCTCAAATATATTTCTGTTTTGAAATATTTATAACAAAATTGTAGAAATATTTTTTGCTTTTTCTTGAATTATATGATTTATTCATGTTTTGTAGGACTGGATGGCCATGAGTTTCACTTTGCAGCCGACGGGGACGGACCGGCCAGATATCGCATCATTCATTACAAACAGATTTCTGAGGGATTCTTCGATTGGATAAAAGTCGGGGAATATAAAGACGGAAAACTCAATTTGAATTTGAGTGAAGTTGTGTTTCATTTCAACGAACCAATTATTCCGACCTCTGTTTGTAGTCAGCCCTGCGGTTGGGGTCAAGTCAAGGCCTATCTGGAGGGCGAGAAATGTTGCTTCCATTGTTTGAATTGTACTAGATACCAAGTGCTCATATCTGAGACCCAGTGTATCGACTGTCCCGATGGTTTTTTACCCGGTGTCGACAAAAATGATTGTGAGCCCATCCCTGAGGAATACATGCGACCGGACAGCTTGTGGTCCATCGGAGCCCTACTATTCTCGTGGACCGGAATTTTCATCACATTATTTGTGATATTTGTGTTCATTAAATACAACGACACTCCAGTAGTTCGTGCGTCAGGACGTGAGCTGTGTTTTGTACTTCTTGTGGGAATACTCATGTGTTACGGAATGACTTTCCTTTTGGTTCAAAAACCATCGACTCTTTTATGCGGTGCTCAAAAGGCAGGCATAGGATTCTGTTTCAGTGTTGTCTATAGCGCTATATTAACCAAAACTAATAGAATCGCCCGAATCTTCAAAGCAGGCAAACAGTCGGCGCGAAGACCGAGTTTTATAAGTCCAAAATCTCAGCTATTAATTTGCGGCGGCCTTTCAATGATCCAGGTGTTCGTCATTGTGGTCTGGTTTGCCTTTTCTCCCCCAAAAGCCATACATTTTTATCCGACCCGAGAAGATAATCAGTTGGTCTGCGAGGCGTCCATTAATGCCGGATATTTCGTTGCTTTCATTTACCCGATCACTCTTATCGGTAAGACTAATGCCTTAAGACCAGAGTCAACACTCCTTACACACAACACAAACTGCTTTAGATATACAGCACTTCACTATAGATTTGGACAGACATTACTCAATAAGCAGTGAATGGAGTAACCGACTGATGGCTAAGTCTTTTACATTTATTGTTCACTTAAGCCACAGATAACTCATTTGTTTTGCCACTAAAAAAAAGATTTGAGTCAGAGATCGAACACTTATTCTGTATTCTCTTCATTTGATGGATGAAAATAATTTGGTTTCAATTTAAGTCCATATATTAGTTTCATATTAGAGTAAAGTAAACAAAAAACTTTAGTCATTCATAATTCAGGTCCAGTAATAATAATTTGATGAATAATTCAAAGCGACTTTTGTTGGGAATGTTGTGTGGACTGCACTACTCTATTCATTTGACAGTCAGAGTTATGGCTCAAAAAAAGTAATTCAGTTATTAATACATAAAACACAATAATTTATGAAATAAAAGGTATAAAATTGATGTCTAATGACTGGCTTAACACTAAATATGACAAAAGTTTGCAAATAATTATTTATTATCTTTTTTGTGTTATTCGTAATCTTAAATGATTTTGTTGTTTGTGTTCAGTCGTGTGCACCATATATGCTGTGCTGACGCGAAAAATTCCCGAAGCATTCAATGAGTCGAAATACATTGGTTTCACAATGTATACCACTTGCATAATATGGTTGGCCTTCGTTCCCATCTATTTTACCAGTTCTCAGAGCAATCACATCGCACTCAACCTGACAACTATGTCAGTCTCCATATCGTTGAGCGCAACGGTGACCCTACTCTGTCTCTTCACTCCAAAGGTCTACATAATAATATTGCACCCGGAGAAAAATGTCAGACAGTCAATGATGCCTCAGAATAAATACGGAACCGTCAAAAATAACACTCAGATGACAGCCACTGCCACTCTGGCCACTACTTCATCCATTCGCGTGGAGTCGGCCACACAGTCAGATGGTATTCAAGTTTCTCCTATTTCTCAGATATATTGCAAAACATTTCCCAAATATAGCTTTAAATTGATGTTTGTGTTTGAGTTTTGGGCATAGATTTAAGGTTTACTCATATATTTGGGACACAAATTGAATCGTTATTTTGATTGTCGAAAGAAATACTAAATTTTAATGAAATGGAAATTCAGAAAACATATTGAGTTTTACACAATCTATATATCATTAAAGGGAATGAATCAGAAAATATTTTGAGTCTTTTATTCTAAGAATGATAAATGAGCTAAAAATAAATCGTCGGCTAAAATACAGTAGATTTATGTGTTGTTCCCATAACCATAGGAATGGATGTGCGCTCAAACATGTTTCAAGACTTATCATTAGATTAAAGATTAAACTCAAACTTTGAGAGAAAAAAATTGAATTAAATTCCAGTATTTAATCAAATGTAAGAATAGTTTGACTCAGAATTTATTAATTAAAGTAAACAATAAATTATTTTCAATTATTTCACTCAACAAACGAATTGAATTACTTTCAGTCAATATCTTTGTTCTCATTTTCGATTCAATTAATTTCAGAAACTTTTGCCAAATATTATTATTTAGGAATAACTAATGAAAGGATTTTTCCTTAGCATTAAAACCTAATCTTCAATTCCCAAATACATTTTCAAACAATTAATTAATTTTAAGCTTGGATTTGATCTTGATAAACTTGATCTAATTATTTAGAAAACAAACCAATTATTTATTAATTTCCTAAACTTGTAATAAATAAATAATTAGTTAAAAACAAAAGTTTGAATAAACGCAAGAATATCGATTGAACTCAGAGTTTGAAAATTGGTTTTTATGGTGTCTTAAAAAAGTGGCGGATCTGGTCTTCACTTATATTCCTTATATTTGGAACTATTCTTTCAAAACGTAGAGAATTCTTATATATTATTATTATATGAAAAGAATGGCACAAATGTTAGACCGAAAAAAGAATAAAAATTACAAAAAAGTTGGAGAGAGAGAGAGAGAGAGAGAGAGAGAGAGAGAGAGAATGATTCATGTGAAATTAAAAAGTATAAATTATACTAATTTTATAGTCTCTGAAGTTCATCATATTTTTATTGTCAGACATACTATAATTTTATTTAAATTTTTATTTGACTGAAAAATTTTGAATGAATTCAGTTTCCATATGAACTCTGCATTAGATTTGCTTTAATGAGACGAAAGTAAATTCATTTTTTCGTTTCATTCATTCATTAAAGTAGTTTTGAATTTATTAAATCATTTTATCGAAGGATTTCTTTCCTAAAAAATTTCTCTCAAAACAAACAAAAAGCAAAACAAATGTAAAGTATCCCAAAATTAAAGCAGAAAATCAGCAAATGATATGAAAAGAGAGTGTTATTGAGACTATTTGAGAGTATGTGAGTATCAGATGTTAAAGTAATTGCAAAATCGATAAAAAGCCTTTAATTCAAATCCTAAATGTTATAATTTTTTGGTGCATTCCGTTTGATATTACCGTTCGAAGGAATTCATATAAGAATAGAGTTTTTTGCCATAAATTATGAGTCAATAAAATATCAGAATATTTGAGGAAGACTTTGAGAATCTGTTGGTTTCGGAGTCTTTTCTTTCCCTATTCATCATTTTAAAGCTATAATCCAATGAAAAATTGAAACCACTCTATAAGTCTGTTTTACTTGTGGTTTGTTTTCTTAAATAGTATATAATAAGGGAATAAAGTCGAGTCCTTTTTATCGAATACCAGTTTTAAACCAAATATCTTTTGTTCAATATTTTTGAGCAAAAATAAAATGCAAATAAATTTTTCAATAAAATAAACAAAAATTTATTTATTTTATACATTATTAGAGAAAAACTTGAGACAAGAGTTAAATGATGCTGAAATGATCTTGGAAATGATCTTATTCTTGTTTGTTTTTAGAATATGAAATGAGCGAAAAAGTTCGATCGGTTGCCAGTCATGGCCTCTCAGCTACCAAAGTGAGTGTCGGCACACAAACCAACAGTAATGGATGTCTGGGCTCTACTAATATCGAATTTGTGATTAACAGTTGGGATAAAGACATTCAATTATAGCCTATTTATCTCAATACTGACAACAACTATAATAACTTATACCTAATTAGGCGAACATTCAATTGAATTATTAGATCAAAATTTTATTATTAGTTATTCCATTAATTCTATAAAAATTTATAACAAATTTCATTAAGTTTTAAAAACATTTTAATAATTTGGTTAAATATTAAAATTGTGTTCATTCAGTTTGAATTTGTATTGAAATTTTATCATTACTATTGTATTATATATTATATGAAATATTTTAATAAAACATTAAACTGAATGTGAATTCCATTAAAACAATTTTTTTTGAAAACTCTTCTCAAATAAAATACTTTTGAAATGAAACTAAGAAAAAGAAATTCAATTTTCATTGAAATTCAGAGAAATCTAAAAATTGGTTTTGAGTTGAGTTGAACTGAACTGAGTAAAGAAGTTTTTTTTCTGAGAGTTTCCAAAAAATGTTATGGAATTTTCTTCACCAAAATTCTTCGGTAATATTGAATAAAAATAGAGAGGAATTCCATTCTCTGATCCAAAGCAGTGAAGTGCAGTCGACTGACTCTCTATTCATTACTGGAAACGTCTCTTCATTACTTTGATATCATTTTTGTTAGTCTATCAGAAATACATAAATCATTTTCGTATTTCAAATATTGATTATTATTGTTGTGAACCCATTTCGAGATCAATCAAAACTCTTTGATATATTAAAACATATTCTTATCGGTTTTGAGCTGATCAGTAGTGCGGACCATCACCTGTCCTGTCCTGTCATGACTCATGAATCTCTTCTTCTCAAGTATTTATGTGATTCAATGCAATCAAATCTCATGAATGAGTCAAAAGAAATGTGTCGCTCTTTTGTCGTTAAACGACAATTTTGAAGAATTTGATACAATTTTGAAGAATTTGACACAATTTTGAAGAATTTGATACAAATTTTTGAAGATTTGTATCGAAATTATTTTTCTTGGACTCATTTTAATGTTTATTATTATTGTAAAGAAAAATGTCTTTAATGGTAATTATTAATACAAATTTTGAAATGGGTTTCAATATCTTTATTACTTATATAAGTGTATAATGAAATGACATCAATCAAAGTCAAGAAAAGCCATTATTCATAAGATTCAATATTTTTCCAAAAGAGATGATTAGAGCCTAACGTCTGTTATCTAAAGAAAAGTTTCCGATAAAACTTGAGTCGAGTTAACAATTTTCAAATGCAAACAAATAACCGCTTATTCTCATCAAAAATTGCAAATAATAACAATTTTTCAAATAATTCTTAATATTACAAAAACCTCTTAAAATATTTTTGAACAAAAGTTTCAGAATGATTCAGATGAAAGACCAAGAAGTCGTCGTAAAAGACACTTCCCTCCATTGCACACAATATAAACTCCAAACGAGTTATCTCTATGGAGTTTCTAGCTTAAATATGATGATGGAAAAATAGGTTTTCCAGTTAATTAAAACAAAAGAGCTTGCAGTTTATATAAAATATATGTTATTCTAGATAGGTAACCAGAAAATAATCTGTTTTAATCATCCGGAAAATGTTATGCTGATCTGATCAAAATTTGCTGCCATAGAGACATTCCTGTATGCATGCTCAGTTATCGTTTTCAAACTATCAAAATTATGATTGTATGAATTATATTTGACTTGATATGATTCATGGCCTGATATTTGTGATCATCAAATGATTCATATTTTTCATGATTTCCATTTGTCTGAAAGAATGATCTGATTTTACGTCAAAAAAATGAGTAAGGTATTCTTACTCATTCTAGTTTCAAAATGACTAACTTATTCCTAATCATGTTCAGCCCCTTTAAAAGCTACTTTGCTACATTATGCTAAAGCAATACTACAATTTTATCTTGATGAACAGGCTGTGACATCAGGCTCTTTAATTTTTAAAAACATTTTATACATTTCTCAAAATCAAACAAGCTCTGATGAAAAGTATAACTTGTAAAAGGTATTTTCAAAATTTTAATTCAAAATTCAATTATCAGAATTGAAAGCAAATTCTGTTTAACTCATTATTAAGGTTTGGACTTTGGGCCTTTTTGTACAATTAGCTTTTAGTATAATTAGCTAGATTTGTCTATTTGACTCTTACATAAGTTCAGTTAAAATTCAGGGTTATTTTTACTACTAAGAACCCCAAAGTCCTAACCTTACTCATTATTATACTCAAAATTAAGTAATAAATTATGACTCGATAACAGATTAATGATTTGTTTTTCATCTGAAAATCATTTTTCAAAAATCTTGAATAATATGAATTTCAGGCATAAAATCATTTCAATTAATTTGTTGGACACAAGGGCTATGAGTTTGGTTTGGAATTTGATATTCAGATCTAATTTTTCATTTGAATTCAAACACTTATTACACAATAATTTCATTAAAGATAATATTTTTGTTGTTTAACTGATTTTCACTCTTAAATTGTTTTAACAATTTTCACGATTTAAGTAAAATAGAGTTTTATATAAATAAATAGGAAACTGAAAAATAAATTACAAGGAATGTATTTTGAAACCATTTTCAAAACAATCTATAGAAATGAGATTTGAGCAAGTGGCAAAAACAAAATATTACTATTTATTACTTTTTTTGTCATTTTTGGTGATCATTACCTCAAATCAAGATAAGAGTGAAAATAGAAAACATAAGAAAAATTATATTTTAAGACAAATCAAAGGAGAGAGAAGTGGTTCGTAAGCCAATCAACAAAATCAAAGCTATTAGCCTTCAGATCACGTCTTGTACTCTATTTATCGATTTTTTCATTGGCTTTTTCACTCTTATATCTAAATAACAGAACATTTGTCTGTCTGTCCTCTTATAAAAAGAATGATTCAGTTTTGAGAAAAAACTAAAAACAATGAGATATTTATTTTGTGTTATTTATGGTTAAAATTCTATTAAAAAAAGTTAAAAACTGAAATAATATTTAAAACTTTTGTTTTTCATAGACTTAAGAATAGTTAAGTAAAAATACAAACAATTTATATCTGAAATAAGAAAAACTCAGATTTTATTCAAATGTATAAATAATTTGACTTAAGTTCACAACAATTGAAAAACAAATGAATAGAAATGTTTCTCAATAGAAATGTTGTGAAATTGAAATAAGAATATTTGAAAACAACTCAAAATTGTTTTTCACTTATTTTTCTTTAAATTTCTTCAAATGAAACAAAAGATGAAAATATGAAACTCATCGAAAAGATTTAGTTTTTGAAGATTTATCATGAAGTATAAAACGATCTTGAACATGTATCTACTACTTTGTTTAAAATTTGATTGTAAGTATAAAATGAAAGGGAATTTATATTATGTTTTGCTTAACATATACTCTGAAATACAATTTTCAACTCAAATGTCTCTGAAGTACAACATTAGAGCAAAAAGTGTAGCACTTTTTCAAACTATTTTATCTATTTTTTGAGACACAAAAGAATATTCTAAACAAAACATAGTATCGAACGATAGCTGCAATAAAAATATAGTGAAATCCAATACTATTTTATGACAAACGGTGAAACTGTTTGTGACTTTAAACTCTCAAATGTATTGTTTTTATTCGAAATTATTGTTATTTTTAAGAAAACAAATAGATTCTCATTTCAGTTAAATAATTATCAACAAAGTTATTAAAAATAACAGTTTAGTTGAATGACCTAGTAAAAAAAAGTGTTGGCAAAAGAGTTGGCATTCATATTATTGTATTCCTTGCAGTTATTTAATATTCACTAAAAGACTCGGAGAATATTTTGAAGAATAATGAGATATTGTTGCCTTCAGAAGGAGTATTAGTCTTATAGCTAGAGATCACTTCTTCGGAGAAGGCATTCAATGATTTGATTTTTTTGTAGTTATGATCGATATTCAGGTATTCTCTTATAATAAACAAAAATCCGATTCTATTGGAGTTTCAGCAGAACTGAAGACAATTTAGTAGTAAATCAAATAAAAAAAGAAATTCTGAAACTAAGAACTCAAAAGGCAGTCGAAAATGGTATTCAATTCCAGATATCTATCATTTGTTTTTGCTCATCAGGGATAGCAAAGAGCCATCAATGTTGCGGGATTATTAATGCTTACCAAGGTCCAATTCCATCAAACAGTCAATTCAATTAATACGTTTCAACAAATATACTGACTTTAAAATAAAGAAAAAGAAGAATATGTTCAGAGAATTGGTGTAAAAAATGTTGAAACTCTCAAATAATGTGACGGAAAAAAGAATGAATATTTTGAAAGCTTTTTGTGATTTGAATTTAGAAAAGATCTATAAGTGTTGAGTCGTGTCCGTTGTGTCCCTTCGAGTCCACAATTCTTTATTTTCTCGATATTTCTTATTTGTGTTGATTTCACTCAAATATCTAAAGAAATTACTTTTTCTTACGACCAGAAAACCAGTGATGCAAAAGGTTTTCTCCTTAAGGAGTAAATATCGGAAAAATGGGGGGACTTCCGGCTCAACAAAGAAACTAAAAAAGATTTAAAACACAAAAATTGGAATTTTTGGACGAATTCAATGGAATGCTTTAATGCTTAAATAAGTTGCAATTTTCACCAATTTATTATCTTAATACAAAATGATTGAAAAAGTACAGTTGATATCACTCATTTTTCCAAAGCCGGAGGATGTATGGTATTTGTTGTTTGTTGTTTGGTGTATGGTACTTTCGAATTTTTTTGTGATAACGATAGTACGAAAATGGCTTCCTCTTTCCCCTACTCTCTCTATTCCCCCTCTCGCATGTCTGTACAGTACCATTGAAACTGAAGAGCTCTTGAAATCAATGAATTGAATACACAATCAATTGATTCATTACTCGATCAGACTTTTATATCTCTGAACACTACGTCTGACAGCTATTGAAATAATGTTATCGAAGGAAAGTTTAGCCAAAATTAATAAAATCTTAGGAATTATTGCGAAACAAATCAAAGGCGAGGAAAGAGCCCACAACCAAAAGATTAGTTTTTCTTTAATAAATAGATGGGTATCGAAGTGAGGAGTAATGGCCAGAGAACTGTCTTATAGTAACTCATATTTGTAGCAATTATTCGGACAAAAATAGTTATAGGCTTTTATCTCATATAAGTAGAGGACAAATGGATGGCATTCCTATAGAAATAATTGAGAATCCCCGCAGCAATTCCTCCAGCAATTAATGTCTTCCCACAGATTTATAGCATTTATTTGTGAGACATAACAACTTATTTGACATATTTTTATCAATTTTTCTACTCTTAAGTGAAACAATCGAAAAGAAATTAAAAGAGAAAAATATGTTTTACTCTTCTGTTTGACTGAATTCCTGTGATATGTGATGAAACTGTTAACACATTTATTGTTTGACTTCAATAGAGTTTATACTTCGACAGCAATTAATCAAATTTATGACAAGAAATATCTCTAAAAACAGACATAGCATTGGCTTTTATGGCTATAAAATTGCTTTAATTTTATTTATTGAAAGTTTTTTTTACAGTTATTTCATAGTTTTTATTCACTTCTATTAAATATAATTATTAATAATTACGAGAAATTCATTTTGTTTTAATTTTCTACAACTTTGGCAACGAATAGTAGTCAAACATATAATTAAATTCATTAGTCGTCGACAACTCCTCTTCAAAATCTCTTAATTAAAACTTATTGATCGGAATTTCATTTCCACGAATAATAAACAAATTTCTCCTCTTTTTCGATCATTTCAAACAATATTCAGACAAAAGACAAAATTCCATAAAAAATTGTTTTCCAAAGAATCTGAATATTGAGATTTAAGTGATCTAGTACACGTTTCATTTGCCAAATTCCATTAAAATGCGAAAATTTTGACCGAATGATGATTGAGACCAAAGTGTTGGGAGAGTTAATCAAAACTGATTATCGAGAAAAGTTTTGTTGACTGAACTGATGGAAAGTCTCATCTAATCACAAGTCGGTTCTCGTATCCCTTGAACCAACAGAAAGACTATCAAAAAACAAATCAATAAAACTGTTATAACTGTGAGGAAACTCATGTATATTAAACAAACACAAGAAAACACGAAAATTTACTCATTTGATGGCTCGACACAAATGTTGTGCAAATGTTTCGCTTTTTGTGTATAATTCAAATGATTTAAAACAAATGAAGTGTTTGTTTTCAAAGGACTCCAAAAGCGATATATTTTAAGTTAAATAAATGTTTTCTCCAATGAATAACCCAATGATTTGAAAAAAATAAAATGAAACAAGATGCAAACATCATCATTTTCAATTAAGGGGTAAATTTATTTCACACGCAGACATATTGGTTAAGAATGTGAAGAACTGGATCATCTATTTTTGTGGATCATTCAATAGAATCGACACAATATGGAAGCCTTGCATTGAATTTTGATTTGAGTTTTATCCGAAGCCTTTGGGAAAACCCTATTAACAGTAATCGCATCAAATATAATGACATCAAATGACATAAAAACACTGAAACGTCTGAAACATTGTCTTACTATTGATTTTGCAATAATTGACTGCAATCTTAATTAAGAAACACTTTTAGTCGGCTCTTAATCAGGGATTAGAAATCACTTCTAATTATATATCTTCGACTAAATCCCCATTTCTTCAGTGTTTTCGCCATTCGATAAATCATTAATAAATTCATTCATTAAATCAAATTATATTTTATTTTAAATTAATTTAAAGTAATTAATGATCGAAACGAGGAAAGAATTTGAGCTATACTTCCAGTAAATGTCATTTTTATAGCTTTCAAATGAATGTAAGTAATTGTATGTCGAGTAACGACTGATAAGTCCACTTATTTATCATTCATTTCCAAAAATCCATTCATTGAATAATATTTTTCAAATCATTATTCATTGCGGGCGTAAGACAATAGGTTTTCAAATTGATTTATGATCTAGCTAGTTTCATTTTTATCTTGCTTTTGATTAATAGAATCAATTTTGCAACTCAAGTTTTAATATTACATTTGCCAAGATCAAATATCTCATTGGATTTCTTAGTTTTGTTCTGAAAACTCTAACAAATTCAATAAAATATTTTTTACTTTTTTTAGGCATAATTTGAAGAGAATTCGTGCATAAATTGTGCAAGATAAAAATTTTAATCTATCTAAAAAATGTTTCGAAACAATTGTTGATTAATTATATTCTATATGTTGGAAAATTTTATTTTTAAACAAAGATTATAATCACTTGATTTAGAGGACATTTAAATCAAAAAAGTGTTTTGTTTTTCAAATAAGAGGATAAACTTTAATCAAATTTTTGTTTTCAGCTGAAATTTTTGTCTAAAAATACAATTATTATGCAAATTATGAATTTGATGTTACGCTTGAAAAAGATGTGGAAATATTTCGTTTTTTTTCTCTCAAATAAATTAAACGAAAAAATGTTTTTTCGATTTGAATAACATTTTTATCTGAAAAGGAATTGAATTCGAATAAAGAGATAACAAGAAAGTAATATTATTCTGCATTTCATACAAATATTTATTCCTAATTTAATTTAATATAAATATTTGAGTAAAATATAAACAAAATTATTCTTTTATATCTATTATTCAATTTGGCATAAAATATGATGAATTTGTTGGGAAAATATTTTCTATGGGAAATCCTTTTGATTTTATTGTCTATCAAAAAGTCTTAAAATATGTTATTTGTGAACTTGCACAATTTGTTGTAAACATGTGAAATTTAAGTTACGAAAGTTAGTCATAAGGAACACATTTTATCGACAATAAGAGACAAAAGGAAAGAAATAATATCTAAAAATAACACATTTATGAAGTTATCAGAAACTGTATTTTTATCTATAACAAGATCATATCATTTTATACGACTTGAACTCAATTAGATAAAAGTGTCATTTTCTACCGGATATTATTTTTTTAGATTCAAAATTTTGTCCGAAAGTTGAGTTTTCGTAATTTTTATAATATATCTGATTTTTCTTAATAATTAATAACAGTTTTAAAATATTTGTCAAAAATATTAATTCAAGTATTTATTAGTCTAAACATCAATTAGTTATAAACCGAAACCTTTTGAGAAGTGGATTCAATAGAAGACAATTCATCAAAAGCCAGGTCTGGTTTGAAAGATATACTTCATTTAGTACTTCATTTCTAATACTAAACTTTCTCTGAATTAAATGATTCGAAACTAATTTCAGAAAAACTTTTGAGTGTTTCTACGAAACATGATCTCAACCAACGATTAAATAAAACCTAAATAATAGATAAGTTGAGTGTTTGGCAAAAAAAACTAAAACTAAAAATCTTGGATATTTAGTGTCGGATTTCTTTTCACTGAAAAGGTTTGAAATTTTCTTAGAATTGAAAAAAGGAAAATCATTTTCGGTGTAGTCATGAAGTGAAGAAATACTACTCCAAAGTGAAGACAATTGTTTGGATTAATTAAGTTTATGTTCTTTTTTGTGAATTTGTTATTTCAATTTCATTGACAACTCTATACTATTTCCGATTCACTTCTTTTTATTATTATTTTGTTACCATTTGTACAGAACTTTGCGATTAATAAAACGTTGGAAACAATGAAAACCAATTTATTCTTAGAGTTGAGTTCTTCAGAAGTTCCAACAGTTCCACAACAGTTCCCATTCATTAACAAAATGTAGTCTTTAATCCGTTATATAACAACACGTTTGCGAAATAATCGCCAAAAAGTTATTTCTTTTCGTTTTTATTTCTCAATCAGTTTTCAAATGAGATTTAAATTCAATTTAATTCTGCATTCATTTGAATTCAACCAAAAGATGAAATAGAAATCTGAATCCTAGTGAAATGAGCAAGATTAAACAGTTATGTTTGAGTTGAACTTTTGTTTCAAAAGTTAATGAGATTCACATAAAATAAATGTTTTATAATTTAAACAAAAATGCAGAGATTTTTTTTGATAATAATTCAGATTTTTAAACCAACTTATTTGAATGATAAATAGACCTAGACAATACAATGTGCCCTATGCCGTGCCACTCAGACCTTAAGAATTGTAATTTATTTCAAATTATTATTCTTTGAATTTTGAGAAATTTAATGAGAATTTTAGGAACAAATATATTATAATAGAATTTAATTAAGTTAATGAAGAGACTTAAGTCCTGTTATTAATCTTTTTGTCACTAATTTCTTGTTTAAAGAATTGAATCACAATTGAGACGAAGTTTTATAATAAATATAATCTCTTCTCTGATATAGTTTTCACTTGAAATGAGTTATTACTTATGTTTTTTTGTTTGGATCCCTTCGTAAAATGAAAAATCTGAACAATACATGTTCTTCTTTTATTAGATAAGCTACCAAGGTGGTTATTTGTTAGTATGTCAAAACTAATATGTCAAAAGTCAAAACCATATAAACGACAGATTCTTTTTTGAGAAATCTTAAATAAATATGTTTTTGATGGGTTTTATATAAAGTCTCAAAATTCTATTCCGGTTATATAACTTCTTGGTCATTTCTGACAATATTTGATTGGATAACAGGCAAACAATCAAATAGAAAGCAGTGAACGCCTATTGAATGTAAGGATGACCCAAAAGAATAGAGATATTACTGCGAAATGTTGTGACACTTTCAGTCAAATTTCAATGAAATGTAACGCTATTTTCATTACCTTTTTTTGTGATGTTATGTACAGTCAGACAAGTCTTGCAATACATAAATGAAATGATATTCTGATTGACCGATAAATAAAGAAAAGAGAGAGTAATCACAAGTAAATCAGTCGATACGTGATATGTATGTTATTTGTATCTTACATAAGACGAGACATAAATTGATTAATTCAATGTCTGAGCGTTGGGCCCATTGACCAAAACTTTTGATTTATATATTGGTTACAAATGAACCGTTAATTTATTGATTGTTTCATTATCTCAATTGAAGACCAAAAACAAAAACCAAAGAATAGAAAATAAGTTAATCTTTGATTTTATTTTTCAATTAATGCCATAATTAATGGCAATTTCTATCATTAATAATAATATATGTCTTAAGCGGAAAGACATTTCATGGAACAGAATTTAATTAAGTTAAATCATTTCCGATAACATTTGCTTCAATTGATAACTCATTTTCACAAAAGTATAGTTAAAGACAGAGTTTTCTTGTTTTTCACGACTTGTAAAGAAAATTCAAGTTTTCGCAAAAAAAATCAATGAAATAATTTTCTAATCAAAAGTATTACTTCTTTGGACTACTATTCCACGAAATTGAGTCTCATTTTCAGAGAATCTATTTTAATAATGATTTTCTTTTAGGCCTTATTTAACACTTCGTTGTATACTTCAAATTAAACCCAAAGGAATCCATTTGTTTGAAAATAATCCTAATTTCAGAATAACTTTATTCCAGTCTTTACTTCGAATCGATGACAAACTTTTTCTTCGCGTTCTCTTAAGATTGTATGGAATGGTTCCAATTGAGACAATGGAAAAAGGGGGGGTTATCCCAAAAATCTGGTTACCCCACACTGGGATCGAAAATCTGACCAAAAACCCCCTTCTGGAAACGAAAAGTCTTAGACCCCCCCCTATGAAAAATCTGCCAAAAAATCAGGAATAGGGGCCAATATGGCCGTAATATTGGCCAAAAATGGCTACCGGTTGCCATATTGTTCGTTAATTCAAGTATTTTAATGGTTTAACTGGTTAAGAGTTCTTAGAAAGAAAATGGAGGGAAACGACGCCATGACAGTCTGCCATTTTAACCTCACCTAGACCCCCCGAACACGGTTGCTTTGCCATGTCTGTTCTAATTATACATAAGTTCACATATACACAAGAGATGTAACATAGCATTAATAATGAATGAGCTTGGTCAGTCATTATCACTTTATATAAACTTAGTTTTATCATTTAGAAACAGATAGAAATGTTCTATCTTTCAAAATATTGGTCTTGTATATTTTTATATTGATCTGTTTAATGTATTTTTTATGATTTTGATTCTTACTATTTATCAAAGAATAGCCCAAACTTTGGTTTTAAAACAAGTTTTATCTTTTGTTGGATTCCCTAAAAGTGATGTATGAGGAGTGTTTGTGTCCAGAATCTATTATTTTCGCATTTATTTAATCGATATATAAATCACAATTGAATTTAGCCGTCAATTTCGGAAAGTTTTCAATTATTTGATTCAATGTTAAGATTTTTTCTACTTTTGTTAAAACAGATTGAAATTCGCTGAAAAGAGACCCGACTTTGAAATACATTTTTGTTGGAAGAAATAGAAACTGATTTACGAATAGGAAAACGAGTGGAACTGAACCACAGGAGAAGAATATCAATAATTCTTCGAATCATTGCTTTCTATCGTATTTCTAAACTTCAAGAATATATGAATTCATAAAAGTTTTCTTTTGAGTAAAAGTTTTGACCGAAAAAACAGCGCAAAGAAAACGAGGAGAAGATTATTCACTCCAACACTTGAATGACTTTTTCTGATAAACTTTGATTCAAACCTTTTTTAAAGATATAAAAAACGATTTGGTATTAAATTCGGTTTAACTTTGGTTTAAAAATCAATTTTTCGTTTAATATTATATAAAAAAAGGTTTTCAAAAATATGAAACTCATTCTGTTATCAATTTTTAAGAGCCTTTGAATTTTGGTTCAAATTAGTGTAATTAGAAAAAAGTCAAAAACCAAAAAAAATTATATTTTTCTTATCCTTTGGGAAACGGCTATTATATTGTATGACATTATATATTAGCCCTTATTTTATAGAAAAATATTAAAAAATAAAAATAGCTCTTCAGTTGAGCCATAGATTCGATTTTCGGGGAAAACATATCGCAATTGTAGACTAAGTTATCCTCAAATGAATGTCTGTTGAAATATGATTATGTCGTGAACTTAAATTTCAAAACATTATAAATGTTTAGACGTTCTGAAGGGAAAACCAATAAAATAGAGTCTAAAGTCTGCCCTCAGCTTCGGTTTTGTTGTTTTGGATAAATAGCAGTCGATGCCAAACAAACCATTTGAGAGATCTATCGATTTCTTATTGAAAAATTCAATTTTTATCATCAATTTTCATATGAATAGGTCTATAGACTGACCACTATGTGGTGTCTCACAGAAAAAATTCAAACCCTTTTCTAACGAATCGATTTTTTCGGTTAATATTAATTTTTAAAATATTTTTTTCATTTTGGTTTCTCTATGATTGAAAAATAAATCATTAATTTAATTGTCATTAACATAAATTTGCGTCGATTTTCACAATTGATGTCTTTTAATAGTTTTATTGTATTTAAAGTTTGAGTGATAACCTATCACTGATAGCACACTATCAGAGGACTGGCCTAACAAATACCGATTCAATTAAATTGATTGAATGGAGGACTAAGTCTCAAGTTATTCAATAGTAAAGAAGAATTGGTTTCACTTTTTTCGCAATCAATAATCCCAGAGATGAATGTCTTCACACAAAGAAGTAAATCAAATGGATTTTGGGCCGATTTGGACAACTCTTACTCAATAGTCAATACAAATTCATTTCTCACTTCATTCGCGGATTATTCTGTTCTCAGATCTGTTGAAAAAGTCAAAAGTTATTATTGAAGTTCAAAAGAGATCTGTTGAGAGGATAGACATCAATAAAGAAATTGTTATTTTTTATTTGGAATCGACTCAATCGACGTTAGATTAAATTCCAGAACAAAATACGCTTTTAATACGCTTTTTTGTTTGACTTTGATCAAGCTCTATTAAAAGTCAACCTGAATGATAAAGATTATGGGATCTTAGTCCCCCAAGATCATAATGGTATTAAAAATTAGGTTTAAAATTGTTATACATTTTCTAGTTTTAATCAAATGAAAAGGATTTCTGATATCTTCTTAAAAGGTTTAGGTTTAGTAAAAAAAAGTAATACTTAAAAACCTAATTAAAAAATAATAGTCTCAGAGCTCTTCTCAAAAGCATAAAACTTTGCGATAAAACTAATGAAAAATATATTTAATTAAAATAATTGATTGCAAAACACAATTATAAAAAAATCTTCTGAGAAATTGTTTTATTTCTTCATATAATTCAGAATTCATTCGTCTTTTTTTCTATTGAATACAATCAGAGTATTGTTGAGTTGAGTCCAAAACGCAAGAAAAATGTCTTTGACTACAAAATTGAATTAAAATATTTGATGTATAACTCATGTCAAGAGATTTCCTATTAATGCTTCCCTTTTAGGAAATATTTCCATAATTTTGAGTGTATTTCCAAACAACAGAATCCGTGAAATGGTTGCATAAAAAGTGAACAAAAGATCATTTCATAACTAATGAACTTTTGTTTTATGGATTTTTTTAAGAGCAGAATATCTTCTTCTCTAATGTATTCAATCTTTTCTTTATTTACTTATTTTTCTTTCTATTCAAAGAGTTTTGAAATCAAAAGAAAATCTCATTTATTTTTAAACAATAAAATATTAGAACCGATAGAAAAGTGTATTTTCAATGGAGTCTTCCCCTTCTCTACTCCTATTTACGTCAACAGTTAATAACTTATTAGAGCCCTTCTCTTCACGAGTAATGGATCTCTCATTGAATTTGTTTTGAATTAAAATTTTCCTCCTCTTTGTGATAACGAAATCGAGTGAAAGTGTTTTCGTCTTCTCTTCGATTCTAATATTAATGCAATTATTGAAATAATGGCTAAAAATCTTAAAATCTTTTTACTCTTTCGCATATCTCTCACATCAAAGGTCTTATATGTTTACAGATTCTGCTGACGTTTTCTCCAAATTTGTGTTTTTATTTTTGCCTTGGTCATTTCAAATTGAGTTGAATTACGTGTCTTCGCTCTGATTTCTGAGAAAATTAGATTTTTCCTATTTTTGATATATTAAAAACTTTCCATCAGATTAAAGTGTTTTCATTGTAAGACAACTCTTGTAGGAAACGACTCTAAATCAAACTCTTTAATAATTCAAATCCTTAAAGTAATTTTCAGATTGGATTCAGAATAAAATGAATGGTATTAAGAGATTTGATTAATTGCTTGAATGATGACAATTATTTTTCTCTCCAAAAATGTCAAAACGTTTTCACACGAAAAGTAAAAGTATTCATAGAATTGCACTCAAATTGTTTTAATTAATAATTAAATTCTGATCACTGTTTGCATAACTTTTTCGGCTATAATTTATTCATGAGTTTTAACGAATAACTGATTAATTATAAGTTTTTGATGTTTTTAGACTAATTTTTACATAATGTTAACAATTAAATAGTTTGTCAAATATATGTTTAATGTGCTAGTTATTTTCATAACATGTAAATCGTTTAAACAATAATTTTTTGGTACATTTCAAGTTAAAAATTATAATTTGAGTTATCACTTCATTAGATGGAAAGAAAACTTTTGCTTTGAATATATTTTGAAATCTTTTGAGTATTCGTTATAAATGTAATACAAAAAAAAACAAATGAAATCATTTATGCATTCATTAAATAAATGTAATTTTTTGGTCAAATTTATGTTTTACAACAAATTCTCGAGGGTCAAATATTTGATAAAATAAATTAATTTAATTTTGTGCCCAAATTCTCCAAAGAATTACAAAAATTATTATCAAGTAAAACAAACTTTTAATAATTGGTTCATCAAATTTATAGATCAAAAATCGATATAACGTTCTCTAAAAAAGAAATCAAATTATTTCTTCAGTTTTTAGGCAAAAGTGTCAGAAAGGGTGTTAGAAACTGAGGGTTACAAAACATTTTATAGTTATTTCAGTCAATCAATCGATCGATTATTTTTTTGAACCTTAAAATCATTATAATCTACAAAACAATCCATTTCTCGAGTCTTAAAATCTTAAGATTTCTTTATTTTTATTGACTTGTAATCAAACCTTTTATTGCAATCGAAATAAAGTTTATTTCATTTTATAAAACTCAGGGAAATATGTTTTTCTTAGTCTCTTAAACATTAAATATTTTTCAAAAACGGATATTATTTTGTCTCTTAATAACTGGTGAACAGAATTTCTCTATTGATTTAATACTTTTAGGGTTTATTTGAAGTCTTTTTTTTGCGAACAACTCTTCATTTGACGCATGAATTGAATCAAAAGTCGATTGAAATCTCATTTTTGACAGAACTATATCTGAAAGTCAAGTCCTCCAACAAAATGATAGATTGGCTGACATTTAGTTCACTAATTATCGTATTTAATGTCAAAATTATCCGTAAAAACAGTTTTAATATAACTAAACCTAAAATCAATGAATTCATATAATGATTGAAAAAAATGAAAAATTGATTTCAACCCAAAAACATTAAATTGTTTGCAGAAAATTTGTTCAAAAATAATAAACAAAATTAAATAATAATTATTGAATTTTACTTTTATTTGTTTGGATTCAAAATAATTAAAACATTTATTAACTTTTGTAAAATTGTTTGTTCTCGACATCTCTTTTAAGTTTGGTTCGAAATTATTCAAAAGAAACAAAATAAACAAGGTAAACACAGGATATTTTGGACTTCCTTGTTCTTCAACAATTTTTTTCGTAATGTATTCTATCGTTTTCATAAGAGTTTTAGTATTTTTATTATTTTTTGTATAAAACGCAAGAATTTTGAAAACAAAAAAAACACGAAAATATTTGCCGTTTCATAATTTTATATTGAAAATCATTGTACTATAATTCAATTTAGTCTTCAAAATGATGTGAATTTCCATAATCCGGTTTATTTACTATTTTTTATTTAAACGAAATACTATTTTATTGAATCAAATATTTTTCAGATTTCATTGAAATTCATTTCAATCTATGAGTAGTTCCACCGAAAGTATAGACATTTGTATAAAACGACTGAAAAGTTCAATAGTAATCATTTTACGATACAATCATTAATTAAATTCTGATAAAATCTGAGAGAATCTGAGAATAAGTAAAAGTCAGTACAAAATAAGGCAAAAACTTAAATAGCAATTCAATACAATAATTATTGTAATATCAATTGAAATGATTTTTATTTAAAATGAGACAAATATTGAATTTATAGATGAGTTTAATCCCTTTAATTCAAAAACCTATAAATCTATTGAATAATCCGCTCATAACTGAACTTATAAACTGAGAGATTCTTTATTACCTAAAAACTATTATATAACAAATGAAAGTCTTTTTTTTATAAACAATTAATCGAATTATAGTTTTTCTGTTTTTGTCCCAAAATTTTTCAAAAAATATAATTTCAATAAATTTTTGTCGAAATTAAATAATTTATTAATTTATTTCATTCTTTCAATAAATGGTTTGAAAAATATTAACGAAAAGTATTGCCATCTCTTGAGTCTCGACTCAAATGTCTTTCAGTTTAATAGTAAACAAACCGTCAAACGATTGAATCATTTTTTATTTGAAAAGTATTTCTTCAGTTTTTAATCGTTTTATAGTCTTTTATAGACTTTTATAGACTTTCTCTTTGATATGTCTAACGATGTGAACGATATTTGGATCAAACCATCGTTTGACACGTCTTTAGACAACATTTCAGATAAAAGATCTAAAAATGTGAAACGAATTTCAAAAAAACGTAATTTGAATGAAGTCTCAAATGGAGATAAAGAGACAAAAAATGGCAATAAATTCAAATCCGATTCAATTTGTTTATTGGATTCGATGTCCGCTCAGAACAGCTCTGAATTGGCGTTCAGTCGATACAAATGCAATGAATTAAGTGATTGGTTTCGACACCAGTTCGTAGACAATGACTCCGAATCAAAATTTCTTCTTCTGAACGGACCGACCGGTTCTGGTAATCAATTTTTATATCAATTTAAATACAATTCAGTAAACAATTAATGTTTTAATAATTTGTTTGTATTTTAAGGCAAAACCACTTCTTTGAAAGTTATGGCAAAAGAATTCAAAGTAGAAGTCATTGAATACAAGTCTTATAGTCAGGAATCGGATATTATTATTGACGACAATCTTAAGGAAAGGCGCGAAATATTGTCGATAGATATGAATCAAATCGAAAACTTCAAACAATTTATATTCGATTCCATACTAATTAAGAATCGCTTGGAATTAGTGTCAAACGATGTCGCGATTGGTTGCAGTTCTGACACAAACGCCAATCGATTTAGTCATCGATTAATACTTATCGAAGAGTTTCCAAACGTTTTTAACATAAAACCGGAAGAACTTCACAAACAACTCTTATATCTTAACAAACGGTTCGCCAAACCTTTGATTCCAATTGTTTTCATAATTTCTGAAACAATTAACGGAGAGTCAGAAGAGTATCGATTGCTTCCGAAGACACTTCAATTTGAACTCAAAATGAAAACAATTAATTTCAAACCAATAACTGCCCCCTCTTTGAAAAAGGCTCTCCAGAAGTTGAGCGACAATAAGATACCGAACAATAAAATTGAAAAACTAATCGATGGCGCGTCCGGTGATATTAGATGTGCCATAAATAACATGCAATTACTTTATATGCATTCAATCGATAATAAATGCGATAATAAAAGTGTCAAAAAGTTGAAGAAAACAAAAGAAAGGCTTAAATCAAACGATGACTCAATCGATGACTCAAATGATTATCTGTCGAGAGATGCGTCGCTAACCCTAACTCATGCGATCGGAAAAGTGGTTTACGCAAAACGAATCGATTCTCAAAATCAATCGTCAAATAGCGATAACTTAATTCTCGACTCTTCTTATGATCTGCCGCCACATCTCAGGGATAAGGAAAGGGTTGATCTCAAGGATAATCCGGACTCTATCGCAGAAAAGATAGTCGTCTCGAGTGATGTGTTTAACGCATGGCTTCACCAAAATTATATCGAATTCTGTGATAGTTTGGAAACGGCTGAACAGTGTATGGATTGGTTGTGTTTAAGCGATACTCTCTTCTCAGGCGAACCTCATTTCAACGAAAAGTCAATTTTCGAGTCATATAAGTCATCCCTCTCTTTGAGGGGACTTATGTTCAACTTATCGAAGACTAATCGCCAATCAATTAATGCAAAACAGGACTCGACTGCCATTAAAACAAAGTCTAAGTATAGTTTCAAACCATTTGAAAAACCGCATACTTTTGCTGTCAATCGTTTGGCTAATTCACTGAAGCGTCAAATCAGTCAATCCTTGTCTCAAAAGATGGTTCCGTTTTATGGCATCAATAGTGTTGTCATCGATTTCATGCCTTTTGTGTCTCAAATGCCTAAACATTTGCAAAAGACTGACAATAAGTTTAGATATATTTTAGATAAAGTCGTCGCTTATCATCACAACAGACATCAATTCAATGAACACGAGTTGAGTAACGCCTTATCCGAGTCTTCGGTCGCCAATAGTTTTGATGAAATCACTTTTGAGACGAACACTAATGAAGACAAAAGCGGACAAATTGTTTCACAAATCGATAATAAACCGATCGATGAGATCGACTCTCCAATAGACTCAGATTCAGATTAGTCTCTAATTTCAGACAATTATTTCATTTGTTTTACAATTTTATTACAATTTCATTGAATTATTCGTATTTTTATTATAATTATTGACTCTTTTTCACAAATTATTGAAAAGTTATTTGAAATAAAATTATTTTATAATCATTTCATGTTTTGATTGACTCATAGATTAGATTATCGTTTATTTGAATTCAAAATTGATTTTATTGTTCGATAAAAAATTAATATAATTTGTATTTTGATTAAACTTTTCATTGAATATAAAAATTTTAATCAAAAAAATTGAACAGAATTTCAAATATTTCGATACTTTGAATAAATGTCACGAACAGAGACTCAGTTATGAATGGTATGAATGAAAGTCAATTTGAAATTCTATCCAAACATTTGCAGCGATTTTTCTGTCAAAACGGTATAAACAGAATCAAAGGATTTCATATTTGAGTGAAATTTTGGCGAAATTCAATAAAAGTCTGATCTAATAAAAGTGAAAAAATCAAACCTCTATTCTCTGCCAATCAAATACTTTAAACTCAAATTCTTCTCAATTTTATACTTAGAAGATATTGAATTTGGTGTTAAACTCATTGGTTCCTAGAAAGTAAGTTTCAAAATATCAAGGTCAATTGGGAAACCAAAGAAAAGCACTGATTTATAAATAGTCGACTATTAAATTAATTACAAACATCTGACTCTATGAGAGTTCAATAAAGCATTGATAGAGTATTGACTTTAATTTACTTTTTTTCTGATTAGAGAGTCGACCGCATTCTGTGTTCAGTTGAGAAGATGCGCTCATTTCAGTCAATTCTGTAGTTGTTTTCCTCATTAACTTATTTTTGGAAGAAATTTGAGAAATTGAGTGAATATTAATAACAGGAAACCACAAGAATTGGTTTATCGGAAGCCAAATATTGATAAAAAGATGGAAATTAGAGCCAAGAGAAATCAACGACTCAGTCTTCAGAAACTTCGGTCAATTCATTCCTATAATCGCTTAAAGTTTTGCCTAACATTCACTCAATTCACTTAAAATATTGATTTTGAATGCATTGAGTTTTGTTATCAACAAAATAAGTGCATTATTGACATAGACTTGAATTTTAGGACTCATCCAAAACACTCATCCAATGGAAAGACTAGTCTATTGTTTGCTCTATATTTGTGTTAAACTTAATTCAGAGGAAAAAACATAAGACTTAATCGAATTATGCAAAAGTGTCTTAAGTGTAAATCAATATCTCCAGGAAATGAAGGCAATACTAGTTTGATATGAAATAATCTAGGTTAAAAATCAATGCTTTGTATTTATAACAAAAGACTCGAATAGACAATAAATGAAAGAAAACTTTTAGTCAAAAGACTGAAAATTGAGTGCTTTTAAAGTCGAGTCAAACGAATGTAACTCAAAGTCATTTTAAAAACTTATTGATTCTCAATAGGAATCAAAATCGACTCAAAAACTAAACAAAAAACGGCTAACAAATAGTTTTTGTGTATTAAGGCTTAGATTTACGATATTTTGTTTGTTTAAAAACTAAATCTATTATTTTCAACTCAAACAAGAAGTCTTTGCGAAGCAGCTTGCTCAATTCATAAATATATGAAATTAATCAATTATACGAAAAAAAATATTTTTTTTGTAAACCATTTATATTAATCGGGTTTTTATGGATTAAAGCACTTTTGAATTGTTTCGGTTCTTAAAGCGATCAAAACAGGGCTGACGTGACTCTGGAAATGAATTTTATCATAATTTTCAAATCATCGCAATTTGTTCCTCGATTTGAGAATTCATTTCAATTTCCAAATGCAGTGAATGTTATAAATAATAATGAATTCAATGTTTTTCTGTTAATGACATTAATTATAGTCAAACACAAAGAGTTTTGTTGAAAATTAAATTTTAATGTTATTCACGAAATGATTGGACAATAAGTCAATAATAGAAAACAAAATTAGACCAAAAATTGGCAAAAAATCAAAAATATAATAGAATAATGAGCAAGGGCGTTTCTAGACAAAACAATACGACTCCCTTTTGTACCATTGATTTGAAAATTTGCGTTCACCTAGTCTCGATTGAACCTAGATTTTCATCTTGTTGGAATTATCGTTAATATTGAAATGCATCTGGTAAATCTGGTAAATCTTGCTCTTTGTTATGATAAGAGCTTTTATTGAAAGATTTCATTTTGTTATCACTAAAAAACTTGTCTGAAGTTTGAGAAGCGATTCACTAAAAATCTAATTAAAGTTAATTTATTTTTAATATAATTTTTGCGACAAAAGTATGTCAAACGACGTCTCCATTCAATGTCGACAAAACTTCTTTATCCAAATAATCCATTGACTTAAGTCTGACATGAAATTAGAATTTACATTAGCCTTGAAGAGCAAGGTTATTTATCATTTTAAATTAAGGATAAATTTGAAATTAAATCTTTCTAAATATTGTTCTAGGGCATTGATTTATTGAAAAATATGTGAAAATCTAAAATATTTGCTTTTATATGAAAACAGCATAACTTGAACACGACTTTCGGCGCACAACTATTGGCAATCGATGAGCCTTGAAGTCAGTCCATCACAAAAACGTTTTGCACTAACGTTAGGCTCGACTGCAATCAAAATCAGAAAAGAAGTGATTTTTTGGCTTTTTGTGTAATACTAAGAATAAAACTCTTCATATTTTTTTCGGGATCTGTCCGTTAGATCTCAAATTTAAGTTATTATTACAATTCTATTATTATATGAATTTTAAACTGAGCATGTAAAAACTTTTTTTTTAATAACATATTGAGTTTAGATCATTTGTACCTCACATAACATTATCGGTGAATCGATTAATTCGTTTAATAATATTGTTATAAATAATTACTAATCAGATATTTTTTGTGCTAAACATCGATCAGAACACAAGAGTTAATCATAAAAATAATGTTTTCTCTGATTTATGGCCTTTTGACCCAAACTCTGATTTATTATTTGGCCGTCAAATGATTGATAGGATTCTATTTTTTCATTAAAACTAATTTTTTTTGCCTAAACTTAGTCCAAAAGTCAGAGTAAATGCACAAATGATTTGGATTTTTATCGATCCTATTAATCAAATATAGAGAAAAACTGATTTAAGGCATCAATTAATCATTTCTCAATCCATTTGAAAAACAAAAGACCTTGATAACAGAACATTTTAATTAAATTAAACTATCATTCGACGCTATTTTTTCTCCATTGCAAAAATTGGAGTCAAACTAATGGAAAGGGCATTAAAAAAGTGTTTTTAATGGATTCTGAACTCAAAAAAAATTCTTAATTCTTTTATCCTTCTCTCTAATGGAGTTTATTAGGATTTTTAATCAATTAAACAATTTTTGAAATTTCATTAAAAGTTGTCGAATAAAAAATATTTTAAGATTTAAGTTAAATGAGTTGCGAATTGCATAAAATTTGGGAACAATTGATATATTAACTATTTAACATTTCCTCCGTTCAAAAGGCTTTGGAAGAAATCCAGAGTTAAAACAAAAGAGGGTGTGTTTTGGACACAACTCAATGATTTTTCTCAATAATCCAATTTTCAATTGGTTTGGAAAAGTCTAACTCTTTTGGGAACAGATGTTTCAGAATATTATTCATAGAATTTGTTAAAAATGTGTCACTTCTTTCAAATCAAAACTTTCATCGATTTAAACAAAAATGTTCTCAAATAATGGGATTTCAAAACATTTTGTTAGTTATATCGCAAAACATTTCTCTTTGAAGACATCTCACGAATACTTCACTCAACGAATAGAAACGAAACGCTATTAAATAGAATTTGCTTTGATTTTATTGCTAGATTATATTTTGCTTATAATACTGATAACATGCAAATTGTTTGAAAATAATGAAAGAAAACGCAATAAATAGACACAAAACAGAGTATTAATCGGAAACCGATATTCATATCAAAGGAACAAATGGAAAGGTTTTTGGATTGATATGCAATTCGTGCAAAAGTGTAGGTCTTTAGAAGAAAAACTCTTTTTCGACCCAACATTTCATATCCTGATTCATAGCCCTGTCATAAATCGTGAGCTCAAAGAAAAGAGTGTCAGAAAAGGAGCAGAAATACGTTATTATATCAGATGTAATACAAGAAATTCAGTCCTTATGAGGAATTGTGTGAATATTCTGTGCCTCCAATTCATTGAGGCGTTAACTGAATTGTAAAAGTGTTATGAATACCATTGAAAAGACTTATCTACAAATTCTGTTCGACTCAACGCTTATGTTATGTAATGTTCGCCTCTTTCTTATCAGAGACTCAGCACAAGACCTAAAGTCAGATCAAAGCCGACGGACTATTTGTCTCCAAATTTTTTATTTATATCAAATCTACTCTTATTTTTTGAAGCTTTTAGGTTTCGATAATGATCAAGCTCTTTTTTTCTCAATTTTTTCCTCAATTTTGAAAAACCTTTTATAATAACTGTAAGGATGAAAAATATTTGAAAAGAATGATAAATAATTGAGTATTAAGAATAATATGTAGTCTATTTCATATGTCATTTGTCATAGAATTGAAATTCATATAAAATATTAAAATTACTGAAAGAACACGACTTTTGTTTCAATGATTTGATCGAATCTATAATTAATTTGAATAAAATATGAGTTTTTCTGAAAGAAAATGTCTATAATTTGAATGAAAAAAATTATTTATTAAAAGAATATAACATAAAATGAATTGATGACAAAAAGAGAGGCTTCAAAGGCTGGTATGTAATGTAATCGATGCCATTCACTGCAGTTATGATCCGCTCGGAAGGCATACAGATTATTGTCATACATTTGTTTGAGTGTTTTGAGTGTCGACTTCAGTCTGGATTTGCTGTCAGTACCGCCACAAGAGTCAGAAAAGTATGCGATTGCGCTCCAATCGGATGCTCTTCACTCTTGCAGTAATGCTTTTCATGTGGAGTTGAGAACCGCATAACTCCAGACCTGTCTTCAAAGTGCCTCTTCGAGCGGCAATGACTCCTCTGGTCTGTCAGATCCCACAATCAATGATATTATCAACTCTTTTATGTTTCCTCTGATCTTAACGCGAGTCAACTCATCTCTCAATGCATTAAAAGCTTTTGATTACAACTATTCATAGCATAACTGTTCCACTCCTTTATCAGATAGAAAGAGATGAAAATCTTGACTCATAATAATATCCCGTCTCTTAGTCTCTATGTTTTCATTTCCATTCAAATGTAATGTCCAATAATTTTGTGTTTTTGTTGTTTATCTGTTATGAGTAAAACTGTCATAAAATTTGTGTTCATTTGTTTGATGTGTTTATATGTTATTTGTGTTAACTTTAAGTCAATTCTGTAAAAAGTTTCAATTGTTTTACTGTTCACTCAGTAATCGTTGTTTAAGTGAAAGAAGAAATGATACGATAAATGATCAATGGATGCATCGACCCGTCGACCCCCACCACCAGCTTTGCTCTAACTTTGCTCTAACTTTGTTTGTCATTAAACAGACGTTTTGTGGGCGTCTTCTTTCCAAGAGTGAAATAAGTTGGTTCTCTTACTGGAGAGTCATAATCGTCAGTTAAACTAAAGCTCAAATACTTTGTTTTGATTTATTTGTTTTCCAGTGTTTAAAAAAATCGGTCATTACTTAAATGTTTCGGTTATTCCATAAGATATTAATACAAAGTTATTAAATAGCCTTAAGAAGAGAAAAAAAACTTCAGTTTAGTTATAGCTCTGAATAGCTCTGAGCGGAAAACTCTTCGTTTCTCTTCTCGACAACACTATTGTTGAACCGATACTGAAGTAAAGGAGCATTACTTCGAGTTTATTGTCATATGAAAAATGGGTAATGGAATGAATAAGGTATTGATATTAAGCCAATCATTTTAACCATTTATGATATACGCTTTGCTTTTGTTGTGATTTAAGAGTTATACAGTGACCACAAAATGCTAGAAAATATGTTTTTGGCCAAAATTCATCTTTTCTTTTCATTCGATATCTGATTTCAATTCTTTGAAAAGTAACTAAGTTTTGGGTCTTTTGAATAAGTTTTGAATAATATATTTCTTTGTGTTAAAGATTCGGATAAAATAAGGTTTGATTTGAGATTTTTGTCGGACAGGAGTCAGTATTTTGATCAAAAGTTTGTGTTAAATGTGTTAAAAAAAAGTATTGAGAATCAGAGAAATCTCTTCAAAAATTATGTAGAATAACAAAATATTTAGATCTCAAAATATTTCGTTAGAATATTGGAATTCTTAAGAAGTGATCCATTTTTGAAATAAACAATTTAATCAATTGATTAGAGATTCAATGATCAGAGAATTTTTTATGTGACACATAATGAGTAAAACAATTAGTCGGACACTAAAACTCAATTCTGTCACTCATCGTATTGAAGGTATTGAGAAAAATATATAATTCAATGAAAGATAAGCAAAGAATTTATCTATAAATTCCATTTTAACATAAAAATGAGAATTTTTCGGTTTTTGTCTCAAAATTTTTATCTTTAATATGACTTTTGAAGGAAACAATAGAGAGTCAGTAAAATGTGTTAATGTGTTAACAACTCTTCAAAAGAAAATAATTTGAAGAATAGCTATCATTGAAGGGAATGCATGAGTGATCACCACTAAAATCAGTTGACTTTCTGTTAAATATATTAAAAATACCAAATCCTGTTTTTTTAGATGATGTGCAAGAATATTCTAGAATAAATGGTAGTTTTTCAATTGAATTTAATTTTGTTCTTGCACATTCCAGATGAAAATTCTGAGTCATTATTGAAAAATTCAACAAAAGATGAGTTTTTCGCTACACTTCACTTATTTTCAATGAAATGACAGAAAATAAATTTCTTTTATAATTTAGAAAACATTTTAAAACGATTCACAACTTTTTGAGTCAACAAAAAACTAATATTTGTTGATATGTTTTCTGTCACTTTTGGATCGCTTTTTATTCATTCAAAGCTTTATTTAAGAATAAATTGAATTTTAAAAGAAATTCATTGAATAAAAGACAATCAAAATAACATAACACCAGAAATTAAATTATCCGTTATATCCATTAATACTAATCGTAATAATATATGAGAAATTTTTTGCTGAGTTTATTGTTTTGTTGTTAAACTGCAATACAAATAGAAAATCTATTTAACTGAAAATATCGAGTGTTTGTCATTTGTTATATTGAGGGTCAATTCAAAATCATAAGTTTCGCATTTTTATCGTTTTTATAACTAATCATTACTTAACTTTATTTTATACATTATTTTCATCATTATATGAATCAATTTATATACTAATTGTCAAAAATAACGCTTAATTTTCGCAATTCTTTCGATTAATTGTCTTTTCGGCTGAATTTCGCAAAAATGAATGAATTTTACTAAAAATATCTGAACTTTATTAAAAAGTTTATCGAATCTATTACTCGATTTTACCCCCAATATAATGGTTTTAATAATTATATAAAAATCACTCACAAAACGTGTTTTGAATCTTAAGTTTAAAACTAATTTATTATGATTTGAATGCATAGATTTTGACCGGACTTTATATCGGAAGTGTTAGGGACTCAAAAGACGTGGATCAGCTCAAAGCCAATAACATTACGCATATTATATCAATTCACGACAACGCAAGAAGAGGAGGACAAGAGGTAAGTCATCGTTCAATTGATTTTTTCAACAAGGTTATATAATGCTCGGGTTTTGACATCATTGAAGTCTGAAAAATTCGATGGATTTCATGATTTATTTACAGGATTACAGAAATTTGTTACTTAATCCTCTTTCGTGAGATTTATTGCTTACTTCTTTGTAAAACAATTTTTCATTTCAATCCTTAAATTTTTTGAAAGAAAAAAATCAAAACCAAAAAACTTTACGAAAAATGACGACAAAATCCATTTCTTTATATTGTTTTCAACTCTTTTGTCTGAAAACAAAAGTCTGAAAAATTTTATTTTCATTTAATAAGTCTCTGAAATATTTTATAAAATCAGACAAAACAAGTCTGAGTCAAAATTCATCACTTTCTTAGATAAAAAGATAAGATATAAACAAATTAATTCAAAATCGGATTTTTCTTTATTTTAATAAATATTTAGTATTAAATGACAAATGTTATACATACTGTAAAAACTTAAAAACTTTTACAAAACAAAAATTGATCAATAAAATATTTGCATGTTCAAAATAAATTATGAAAGAATGAAAAATATTTCATTTAATATTAAAAATTGATTGAAGAAAGTGTTCGATAAATTCTGGGATCGAGTAAACAATTTATTGATCTTTTTTTTACAAATCAAAAATGTTATGAAAAACAAAACAATTTATGAAATACTTTTTTTTTGAATAGGATGTCGAATATTTGTGTATATTAGCGTCGGATACACCCAATCAGAATTTGAGCCAATTTTTCTCACAGGTATTCAAATTAATGCAAATCTTTTAAACAATTGTTTGAAATGAAATAATTTTTTACAGTGCAATGACTTTATACACACCGCACGACTCTCTGGTGGATCAGTTCTTATACATTGGTTTGTATTTTATTTTGCATCTATAAATATTTCTACATGTGTACATGGTCATTATTTTCCCATTTTGTGAACAACCGGTAGTTTTAGTTATATTTAATTACTATTGAATTGAAAATTATAGCTCTTGTTATTTGAGTCTTAATATTGTCGTCATATCAACGGAACATATATTCGTGTTTTCATTGAAATGATTCTCAAAAAAGTGAAGAAATTGTTTTTTGTTTGAATAATAATCTTATGATTGAAATGGATTTTTAATTATTCAATCATTTATTGGTTTGTTTTGCGATAGAAAAGCCCCCAAATGATGAAATAATCTTTTGTTCAAATAGTATTCAATAGTTATTCAATACTATTGATTCACTTTTAAGCTATTAATCAATAGATAACATATTTGCCAACTTATTGTCGACATATTGTGGATATACTTATGTTTTGTCTGACAAACTTTGTCTAACATCAAACGGGACGTCACTTCAAATGAAAGACTGAATATTGAAGTTTCGTAATGTTTAGCGAATCTCAAAATCAATAGAAAGTGTCGAAAGATGTATACATCTGACAAATAAGTCAAACAATCTCTCTCTCTCTCTCTCTCTCTCTCAAAATGTATTTAGGATAAGTGTCATTACAGGCGCTAAAACTTTGCAAACTTTAAAAATGCAAAATCTCAATAAATATTCTTATAATTTATTATTCAATTTCTCGAAATATATTGTTATTTGCGTAAAAACATAGAAATTTAGGCAAAATCTTGGTTATATTGAAGTGAAAATCTAACGTTAATAACTTGAATCACGCAATACATTAATAGCTAATAGACTGATATTAATATAATAGTCATACAATTTTTATACCCTTACATAACAACCACATATTGGACGCCAAGACTTATAATTTAAGTCCTGAATAATTCAGATGAAAGCTATATTCGCTTTATTCGTTGGAATAGTTTTAATTGAAATTCAAAATATTTTGCTCTTAATACCCATTATCGCCAATAAAGCGAATTAAAAGTAATGAAACTAATTTGACAGCAATTCATTCAATTATATTGATTTGATTCATATATATTAGAAAATTTTTTAATTTAATACTTTTTTAATAAAATCGTAATATTATCCAATCATTTGAAATTATAAAAGCATGGATTTATTGAATTCTTAGAACAAAATTTTAATGAAATATTTTAATTTAAGAAAAATAATTAAATAAATCCAAAATATTTTGAATATTTAATATTTTTCTTTCACTCATTCAAAAACTTCATTTAAATCTGAAGTCTCTATTAATTCCTATGAGTTTATTATATGCACTCGAAATGTGAAATAATTAAATAAAATCTTATATTTAAATGAATTTTGGCGTAAATTGAATTAAATATTGATTTTTGTGTATATTTCAGACAATGAATTGAGTGACGAATTAAAGATAAAAACTTCAAAGAATTGAATATTAAAGTTATGAAAGTCTCGACACTCAATGAATTTTGTGAGCCATAACTTTGCACATCATTTGCATTATTAGTATTTCCCCTAAACTTCATAAAATTGATTGTAATCTCTTTACTCGAAAAGACCAGATTTTATGAAATTATGTGCTCTATATGTGTGTCAGTAGGAGTCAACTCAACGGAACTACTTTTAAAGAATATGTTTTTATAGATATCAAAGTTATTAAAGAGTAAGAAATCAATAATTATTTAATGGTTTCGATCATTAAACCGGTATTTTTCATTACAATGAAAAACAATTTTTGCTTTTATTAGTTTATATGATTTAGAAGAGGAAGGCCTTCAACTTTTTTTTCACACACTTTAATAATAAAATACCATTTTTTGGCAAAAGATCCGATAAAAGCGATTATTCTTTGGCCAAAACAGATGTTGAGAAGTCTTTATTCGGAAAATTTAGTGAATAAAAGACCTCAACATTGAACCAAATACCCAATGAATCCAATGTTATATTTGTCTCATTTATCAAAAATATATGCATTAGTCATATCTTTGGCGAAGTGACACACCTTTCATTGATAATCACGAAAAGGATCAATTGTTAAGACCCACGCAATGTCTTCGCAATTGTATCCTTCATGTCATTTGTTCGGATCATTTCAAACAAAACTCCAAATATTTCTGAAAATGTGTTTTATTGAGAAAATGATGACAATTATTAATAATTCAAAAGATTTAATTAAATGGAGTGATTCTATTCATGTTCTCGATATGAGTACCAATTTATCTGATTATCCATTTTATTCATTGTCTGATGCCATCCATTTGTGTCCTACAGTTTGGCAGGTGTTTCAAGAAGTGTGACAATAGCTGTCGCATACCTAATGTGAGTCATTTTTCAAAATGTTCTTTAACATTAGTCAATAATTTACTAAAATATTTTGAAAACCTCTTTCATCACTGATCTGAAGGTCTGTCACATCTCTAAACTGTAAGGAAGCCCTCGAAGCCATTCGCGGCGCTCGCAGTATATCTTCGCCTAACTATGGGTTCCAAAAACAATTAGAAGAGTTTGAAATAAGAAAACTAAGAAATGTAAGCATTTTATTGACAATTTTTTTTGAGAAAAAACTTTTATAATCTTTTTAAAGAAGTTTTGTTTTAAAACATATAAAATGACTTTTAATGACTGGTTTTAAAACAAAATTCAGACGATAAGCGACTTTTGTTTAGCAGCACTTCTTCTCATTATATGTGACGCTATTTATCAAACGATTCGTTTCCTATGAATAGTGGTTTGCAATGAAACAAATGTTATATAACTTGGAATCAGTCGTCAAAGTATACGAATTCCGTTTGACTAATGGTTTTGAGACAAATCTTTTGGAAACCATTGAATCTCTTCTTTCATTGAATTTCTTTTAACGCGATGATCGATAAAAGCAATTACTTAACGAGAAATTAATTCAAACAAATCTTATCATTTGACAGATAATCGTATAAATTGTTATTTAATTCGATTATTTCAAGAATTAATCGAAGAAAATGACTTTAATTCAATCAATTGTTTTAAATTCAATTCTTTTTTCATTCAATAAAACGATAGAAAGAATTGTTTGGAAATTTTAAATCATTTCAAAGAATATCATATTTTTGAAACTATTTCTCAACTTTTGATTTATTTCAGGAAAGAAAACGAATGACTTTGAAGTTCCCGCAAAAGCTTTTTATCGCTGAAGACGAGGAAGAAGTAAGATATCTTGATAAGTTTTATCATCATATCATTGAAAAATTATTTTCATTATCAATATCAACTGAATACTTTGAAAGCCTACTTTTTTTTATGAAAGCCTCCATTCCTTACAGTAAATATAGGTCTGACAAATTCCAAAGGAACTCTAAGTTAACTTGTTTATTATTGTAATCTTATAATAGAAAGACCGTGGTTATTTATTTTTATGCTTCAATCAACAAAATTTTTGAAACAATTGAATGAATATTTAAAATTTGATACGAATTAATGGACTCAAAGAATATTTAGTATCAAATTTTGAGTGAAAATAGAGTTAAAAAGTCGTTAAGAATCGAATATAAGAAGTGAAGTGAAATAAATGTTTCAAATATCATGTAATTCACATTATTTAAGAGCAATAATGCCTTTAATATGACTCAGATTTTGAAACATTTGTAGAAAAGTATTGAACGAAACTCTTATATAATCGGTAATAAAGAAAAGATTACTTTCTTTTAATACGGTTTTGTGAGCGCGTGACAGGACTTACATTCACTTTTGATTTGTGTTCATCAATATTATAGCAATCAAACCATTCCTTACTATTGGAAATAAAAATGTTAACCCAAAATAATAGTGATTAAAATGATTGAAGTTGAGTTTTTTACTTCTTGTAACATTCAATTCAGTTCTTTAATTTTTTTTCTGAGAACTCATATATACATCTATATATCTATAGATCTATATATCATCTTGAATCATAATTATTGATGGAATTCAATAAATTCTCTCATTAATCAATAATTATATTTGATCTTAAGGTACGAAAACTAATTCAAGTTCACCACAACTTTGCGAACTCTCCCGAAGACTCAGATAACACTTTGGGTTCAACTCCGAGAAGTGGAACATCTAGTCCTGTGGTCCCATCACAGAGAATATCACCCGCAGTCAGTCCTCTATTAGGTACTGGCTATAGGCGTTCCCCTCATGTCCAGCGAAAATTGACCACAACTCTATTGAGAGACAATAAAACTCTTTGATTCGTTTCGATCGATAGACTTCGAAAGGATACCAAACTTATAAACTTAGAGTTCAAACAAACGAAACGATAGTTTTGTTGATCGACATGATTAGCAAAGTGTTTATTCGTGCAAAAGGAGTGCCTTTTCTCAAATCCAAACGAGACTTTTCTACAGAAATGCGAAACAAACACAAAATATTTGAAATCGTTTACAAAAAAATATTTTATTAAATAATTTGATAGAAACTAATATATCGTTTGTAGTTAAATCAAATTTTATTGAAATTAAAGACAAAATATTGAAGAGAACTCTGAATAACCCATTATAACAGAACCCCTCAAAATCTTGTTGTTTAGGAGAAAAAATAAGCACAAGTTTCAAAATTATTAAATCTAAAATATTTCATTTTTTATCTCAAGTCTGTTTGTCATATAATTTACCTTTCTCATAATTGAAACAATCAGAAACTTATTCAATTGACACGTTTTTTAATAGCTATTTTATTTTATCAAGTTGTGCTAGATCATGTTTCTATTGATCTCACTATTCTTTTTCAGAGAATTGGCCAAAGAATATGTTGTACTAAATGATGAATAGACCCTAAAAATGATAAATCACTGATTTATTACTGAAATGACGCCAATTCTCAGTTCAATACAATGTCTAGAGTTTTGTCTAACGATATAAAAATAATTTCTCACACTTTGGAGACGCGATCAAACAATTTATCATTTATTGCAAACACTTTGGTCTGACTCTAACTCGAAGTGCAATCTTAAGACTTCTGATGTCTGGAAATCGGAAAATCATTTATAACTCAAAACTCATTTCTTTAAACATATATTTCTTCTTTGCTTTCGAAGAATATAATAATTTATTTGAAAGATTTTGGCCATACTTTTAGTTCTCTATTGAATTATGTCAAAGAATTTAAGTGAAAATTTGTCTAGATCAATCAGCTATATAGTGTTGATTCTAGCTACATTCTTCTCAATCACATACAGACATATTCTTTAAAAAATGTTAAATACAATTATTTTAAGTTTTTGTCTCAAAGCAAATAAAATAGAGTGGATTCAAAAATATAATATTAATTAATAGAAAGTCCTCATCCAGTTTACAACATTTAGAAATTAAAAATTAAAATCGAAGACAATATTAGATGCCTTAAAATATTCTTATATTTAATATTTTATAGAATTTATTGAAAGTCAAAACAATTTATATTTTCATTAGAAAGTGATGTTTGGACTGAAGTTGAATTTGTTGCCCAAAATTAGAAGAGCTTTCAATTAGTTTGTTGGACAAGGACTAAAAGACGATTGATAGCAGCATGCTCATTTCATTTGTCATTTCAATAGTCATTACAAGAAAGGAATTATTTATACATAAATTTAGCAAAAGATTCACTTAAACTATGCATTAATTTTAATAACGATTAAAACCGTTTATCTGTTAAACGAAAATAGTGTTAAATTAGTGCCAATTATAGTAAATTGTATTTAAAAAGTTTATTAAAATAAAATAAAATCTTTGAAAATTATCATCAATGATTCATCATGATCATTTATTTCAAATAAAATACTGAATGAATAAATCGATTGCTCATTGATTTATTGTTACAATAAAATAGCCAATTGAGGGACAATATTATCAATGGATAAGATAGTCCTCAAAAGACGGATCAGGTTTAGCCCAAAATCTTTTCCTAAACTTCTCGTCATTTATGGTAAATGTCATTCAAACGTGAGTACAGTTTTGTGGATATTTTTGAAGACATTTTAAATGTGTTTTCGCACAAAATGTCAACAAAACATTTGCCGCACATTTGAGGTGTCATTGATTTGAGAAAATCACAACAAATTGTCTGATATTTGATTTAAAATTAATTTAATATAATTTAGTCTTAAGTTTAAGACATTTTCTGTGAATCAATTGATTTGTGTCATAGAAATGGCAGAAGTGGTGATAAGTACGCGATGTTATGTCAAGTTATGTATGCATTGTCTCAAATATCCGCACTCGACGGTCAACGGACTACTTCTGACCCAAAAGAAGAAGAAGTCTTCAAACAATAGCTCTTATATTGAATTCGTTGATTGCATTCCTCTCTTTCATTCCGGCCATGGATTGACTCATCTCTTGGAAACGGCTCTCATTCAGGTGTTGTCGTCATTTTAAATAGGATTTGAACCAAAAAATTAATTGATTTGTTTGTCAACAGATATCTAATCAGCAGAAGTCGAGTGATGTCCAAATCGGTGGTATATATCAGGCGAACAAATACTTCTTCGATTCGACTCCTAATGTCTTCGCCCAAAGAATTGGTGAAAAGTTGTGCGAAAATAGCGGCGAATCTGTTCTTCTTATGGTTAATAACTTGGGTTTAGCCCAGGCTTTGGACGATCAAAACGAAATCGATTCGTCGCTAACTCTCTACCAATTTATTGACCAAAAGTGGAAACAGAAGAGCGGAGGCCATCGGTTCGAAGCCCCGACTCAAGCCTTCAATGCTGTTCAGGAGTTGGTCTTTAAAAATCAAATGCATTTGAATTTAATTGATTTCGATAACCATTTGGACGACATTAAGACTGATTGGAATAATAAACACATCAATGATGTGATCGACAAATGGATTAATGTATCCGTCGATTGATTATACACTAATAATTGGACAGTCGGTGACACCTCTTCTCTAGTTTTTGCAAATTTTTTAGAAATTCAATAATTATTTAAAAAAAAGTCTAAAAAGAGTTTTAAATTTTGTTTTTTTTTATAATTTCAAAAATAAAATGAATTTTCTGTTGAAATCGTTTCAAATGTAGGATTTGAGCTCTTATTTACTCTCAAATATTTATCTCTAATTTCATTCATTTTGTGCAATCGTTTCGATATTTTTATGAAAACAACTTTTTTTAGTGAATCCCTGAATGCGATGAAAATTATTTATCAAACGATCAAAAGTACAATAAAAATGATTCACAAATAAGTGTCCTTAATATGGAATATCCAAGATTATATGATTATTGGTTTGGCATTAATTCTAGCCATAAATCTTTGATTTTTTTCATTTATCGTTTTCACACATCGTTTTATGTGAAAACAAAAGCGGATAATAACTGAATAATAACTGAATATTATTTTCATTTAATTTTTCCTCAAATATGAAACCGTTTTGTCTTTTAATTTGATTTATTGAATGAGAAAAAATATTTTCAAAGAAATTGTTTCATTAAATTAATGACAAAAAAGCGATGAATTCTTTTATTACAGGTTTTTTCAGTGATTAAACAGAGTTTGGTTTAGTCTCCTCTGCTCTGCTCTGCCATACCATACCTATACCATTCCTACGATACGTTTCCATTGCTTAGAATGAGTTTCATGGCCATCGATTATTGAAGAGCATTTCAAAGAGCGTTTCAAAGAGCATTCAAAGAGCATTCTTCAACAAATTCAATGTCAATGATTGGAATCTCTTCGCTTTGATTGCCATAAGTAGACAAAAGTAACTTATTTTTTAAAAGAAAGAAATAATTATTTTGAAATCAATTCAAAACAATTTCTCAATAATAATAAAATTTCTTTCAATAAAACTAATCCCAAACGAAGGCTCAAATCGATTCTTGTTTTTTATATTCATTTCAATTAAATATTTAAATCTGTTGTGAAGTACTGAAAATATTTTCCAGGAATCTCTTCATTCATTAAATACTTTTATTGATTATTTTCATCACTTGAGTGGAAATTTTCCAAACGTTTTAAATAAATATTTATTTTGAATCAAATTTTTTAGTTAAAGCTATCAACCAATTAATCAAATGATTAGTTCGGATGTAATTATTTTGAGTCATTTTTAGCTAATATATGGCAGTCGTCTCTTCTCAATAACAAACAACTTCTCCATAATTAGTGCCAACCCTTTAATGGAATATATTTGGGACGAAACAAAACTTTACTTTTTTTTGTTTTGATTTAAAATTTGTTCTGAAATTCGTTGACTCTTTCAAAGAGAATAAACTCAAAAGAATTTCAATTTTATTCACAGAATTCAAGTCTTTTTTTTTAATTTCAATTCTTTTCATTTGTCTGTTCTCTGAACTCATTTTATATTCTTTTTATGTTTTAAATTATATATTGTTTAGTGGTTTTAGATTTTGATAAATTGAATAAATGTTTGCGTCAAATGTCTATTAAGATAAGCGATGGCTTCAATAAAAAGCCTCGAAATCACGAACTTCTCTAAAGTTATAGTTCAAGGAAAGTGAGATCAGAGACAAAGCTTATTGACATCAAAGTCTTTACCTGAGCTAAGAATAAAAGCTTATAATTTGGGGTAACCTCACGTGTATTGCGAAAGAATAGTGAGAATAGTGAGGAAAGGAATGCCTTTAAGATAATCAGAATTTCAATGATCGTTAGCAGAGGTACGACACAAGGCATTGAACCGGTAATAGAGTGTAAGGTATTTATTGATCCCGAGCCCCCTCTCCATCGGAGTTCATTCGGTTCGTCCAACTGTCAGTGCACTACATCCGAGTTGACTGAAGCGGACGGCAGATCATATACCATCCCATTAGCCTTTGGCGATAGCGACCAGTTTGGACGGAGACCACTGACTCCAATCGATTCTTACAACTTAACCCCTTCGATGACTTGCCATCCCCTTTGCCGGCGGCAAAACTGTTCATTAGAACAATTCATTTGAGAATAAAAGACTCGTATTTAATGTATTTCTGAGATATTCGTTGATTTCGATTTCGACAAAGATGTGAACCCAAGGGCTATGGAGTGCCTTCGAATCAGAATTAGTCGAAAAATATCACAAACAGATCCAAACCTTGACATCCAGACGTCAGCCTAAACCTGGGTTTTCCAGAATTAAATGCATTTCACGTATTTTATTATAAATTTGAAGTCTTTGTGTCGACAGTTAGGCTGTCCTTTGGATAAGAAGTGAAGCGAACAAAAGATATTTAGCCATCAATTGAAGTACCAATCAATAAGATTACGAAAAAATCGAGCTCTGGTTTGGGGCATCAATTTGTTGTCAATTTGATAGGAATTGAAATGAAAGTAATTTGAGAGCCATTTGAAAGCCATCCCATTCCAGTCCAACCACTTTCGAAATCTCGAAACGACTTTCACTTCGAGTATTCTTTAGGATATCTGTTTAACAATTGTTTTCAGTACTTTTATTATTAATTATTACTATAATTATTAATAGTATCCGAAACAACACACAAAGGGGTTCGTCATCTCGGAGTCTGAGGTAAGGCTGAGCTCTGGTAAATCCCTGGGGGATTTTCAAATCCTTATTCAGTTATACTCCAATGTCATTTACAGTGAGTAGGAGCCGTAAAACCAGATTTGTTTAGCATTTCTTGTTATTTAAGTTTCTATTAATTCAATGCTAAGACTGAAAGCATTAAATGAAAACATTTTGAATGTGTTGTTACGCAATGTATTTGAGAGCAGAGCCTCAGCCAAAAACCACCTGATGTACTACTGCCTACTTCGGATGTCCTTCCCATTCACTTTCGCTCTTGACTAGAAACAACCTGCACTAGTCTCCACTATTGCCACTCAGCCCTCTCTACTGCCAGTACTGCCACTTCTTACAACCTGTTGAGGAAAGGTTCTGTCATTGTAGTGGTTTTCTTATAGTGATATAAAGTGTTATGATTTGACTTTTGGTCAAACAGTTATCAAATAATTCGATAATCAATAATAAACTCAATTAATATCACTAAAAAAAGAGCTGTTATTCGAAATAAAAAGTTATTCTGTGCGATGTGTGACTCGCAATGGATTAGTTTGTGTGTATCCACAGCTCATACCTGCTCTGTGTTTGTCGCCAATTGGCCTAAACTAGTCTTTAGATCTTCACATCAAAGACCTAACTGTCAAATGTCTTCGACATCTAATTTGATGACAAACTCAATTCACAATTTGCACAAAACTGTGTTATTTTTCTCATTAGTATTTATTAATTTATTTCTGTTCCCAAATACGAGTCATGCCTTCCGAGTGCCGTATCGTTATCCGCATTACCCTCTCTTTCATAAAGAACTCATTCATAACTCACCCATAGGTAAGACTGTTAACAGTTTTTTTATGTTGTCTTCAAAATTCTTGTTTCAATTGTTCTCATTTCAAATACATTTATGAGATTCGCATCTCTTCTCAGATTTATTTGAGAAGAAATTCATAAATGAAAAGATTGAATGCATTTCTAAATACATATTGAACTCAAAATTGATGTTACGTTCAATTCTATATTGAGATTCGTTATCAGATTCAGATAACAGCCCTTTAATTGAAAGCAAAACTATTTTTAACTCAAAAGTGAAAATAATTATATAAAAACTTTTTTTCTGTTGAAGTCCAGAAGTGAAATAACTTCACTCATATTCATATTTATTTCTCTTCTCTTCTTCTTCTTCTATAAATCTGTTTCTTCGCAACTCTTTCTTAAATATATTGAAAGCAATAAATTATGATTTGTCTCAACTTTCTTCCTGAAGGGTGTCTTCACATTTGTTTTCAGTTAAGAGAGAGTGAGAGAGAAACCCAACTCATATTTACAAACAAAATATTTTTTTATGTGAAAATAAATTCAAATCAATTTATTAGCGAAAGAATTTTAATGGCAATTATTTGTGTATTCAGTTTTCTGTACACCCCTTGACTTAACTTTCAATTTTACTTTCAATTTATTGTCAGTGAAGTTGAGTTTCTTCGACGGAATATATTAAAAGTTTTGAGAAGTTCATGAATTTTATGGACAGTTGTTATTATCAGAGCTGAAAGGGTTCGCAGTTCGACGACTTATTATTATTATCTCTTTTCTAACGTTTAACTGCAAAAAAGCTTAGAAAACGGTAGATATAAATATGAGAAAAATTTTTGAGTTATAAAAATCAAGTTCTCAACAAAAAGAGTGTTTGTCAGTGAAAAACAATCGCATCTCAAATGAATTAACATTCACTTTGAAAGTTAAATAACAAGAATTGCTAAACAAATCTGGTTTTCACGTCTCCTACTCATAGTAATGACATTATTGTTAACTAAGAAACGGATTAAAGCTTAGCTCTGACTCAAAGCTGACGAACCCTTTTGTGTATTATTTTGCGATACGTTTATAATTGAAATGAATAATAGTTTTAATGAAAGTTGTTTGAAGTCTTGTAAAAAAAGTTGTTGGACTGGAACTAGACTTTCATTCTCTCAATATTATTGATAATCAAATACAAAGATTTGAAGCCCGAAACCAGAGCTCATTTGTTACTTAATATTCTCATTGATTGACATTTGAATGGATGAAAAAATTCTCGATTTCATTCATTTAACTAATTATTGAACAAATGATTTCCAAAACACAACACATTTTCTTTCAATCTCTTGATGTTTCAAATTTTAAATGACTTTTAATTAATTCCTTGATTACAATCAACAGCTGGTCCGGCGCCCAACGAAGTAGTGAGCGTCGAGTTGTTCCCCAGAGATAATGGAAAAACACACCACACGTCTCAATACGATATCGTTAATAATGTTAACCCATCGCTGGTTATCCGAAGGGGTGATCCCTTTTACTTAGCCGTCCGATTGAACCAACCCTATGACCAGAATAGAGACAAAATAAGACTCGAATTTATGTTCGGTAAGGATTTCAAGGGTTTGGTCTTCATTTGGATTCTAAATAAAACATTATTTGCGAAACAAGTGATGAAAGAATTCATTGAAAAACTTAAGAAAAAAATTCATATTTGAAGGAAATTTATTTATTTAACGTTTTAATCATCAAATTATTATTTCTTTAATTTTAAAGAAATTTTATGACTCAATGTCACGCTTTTGGCTTATCGTCACTTATTTCATAAATATTTTTAATTTAGACATTAATTAAGTGCAGTAATCATTACAATCATTACTAATCAAAGAAGAATTTCTTTATTTAATTATTAACAAAGACTTCATTCACTCCTTTCTCTTCTCATATTAAATGATAATTCATTTGTTTCGATGAAATGTAGGATCGCGTCCTCAGATAGGAAAGGGAACTCTCATATATCTTCCCATTTCTAACAACAAAGACTTTACCAAAGACTCGAGCAAATGGGACGCCCGGACCCATCACATCGATGGCAGTCAATTGACAATTCATGTCCACATTCCGGCCAATGTTGCCGTCGGCATATGGCGCGTAAGGGTCAGCACAAAACAACAGGGATCGAGAAATATCAGATCACTAGATGTCAAGGAAAATATTTATGTTTTGTTCAACCCTTGGAATAAAGGTATTGAAACCTTTCAACACAAACAAATATTTCCTAACCTATACTTAAATTTGAATTTTAATAATCAATCGAAAAGCTGTCAAACATATGAAAATCTAAAACCTATCAAAAAACAGTCAAAACTTTTTCCCAAACTTTTAAAATATCAGATTTTCTCAAAGAAAACAAAATTCAATTGAATTTTATGATCGATAATAAACTTTCAAATAAACTTATTTTTCAACTCTTTGACGAAAAACCCAATTCTTAGCCTAATTTCTATTGAATTAATGTAAAACTTTTTGGCGAATTTAGCCCTCATTTCAATAAATAAATATTTTTAAACATATTTTTAAAATAATTTTTTTAGATGACGGCGTCTTTTTACCGGATGAGGCAAAACGTAGGGAATATGTGCTCAACGATGTCGGAAAGATTTATATCGGGTCCCACTCAAAGCCAAAGGGCCGACAATGGGTTTATGGACAGGTAGGACAGCATTGATTTTGACCTTCGATTGATTTTACTTTAAAAGTGTTTCTAAATATTAATAAATCATTTATTGTCCCAAAAAATCGATTTCAAAACTTATAACAAAAGTTTGTTATAAGTTATGCGACGATTGCCGGCAGTTGTAAACAAAAAAAGGTTATAAAATTTGTTGCGATCGGCAATACCTCACTCCTAATGATTGTCTCTCAGATTATTTGTGTCCACACATTGAGTCCAGACACTAATTAATGCATTTTAAATCAAATCAAATATTTTTATCGATTCAATGATTCAATACATTTGCGATCATTTGAGGCAATGACCGATATTTTAATGACTGAACAATTTATTTGAATTTTAATTAAATTAATTTAATTACTTTTCTTATCAAACTTTTGTCAATAAATTATTGACAATAATTAATAATAAATTACTTCTCAATAAAATATTTCAATTATAATCAATTCTTAAAAAGTGCTCTTGAAAAGTGATTTTTAGTTTAGATTTTTTTCAACAAAAAAAATTCAATGAATTCAAATATTGTATTAATCGAAAAATAAATGTTTTTATTCAGTTCGCGGATTCAGTACTTCCGGCCGTAATGTTTATGATGGATAAGACACGACTGGATTACACGGCGAGAGCCAATCCCGTCAAAGTTGTTCGGTCTGTCGCCGGAATGGTCAACAGTCACGACGACAACGGCTTATTAGTAGGCAACTGGTCTGGCAATTACAATGATGGTAACGCACCTTGGCAATGGACTGGCAGTGCACCCATTTTTGAACAATATTTGAGAACAAATGGAGAGCCCATTAAGTTTGGCCAGTGTTGGGTCTTTGCCGGCTCTACCACTACAATGAGCAGAGCACTGGGAATCCCCGCCCGAACGATAACCAACTTCGTGTCGGCTCACGACACGGATGACAGTCTGACTGTCGACAAATTCTTCACCAAAGAGGGCGAACCCATATCTGATGTGAATTCCGATTCCATTTGGAATTTTCACGTTTGGACTGACGTTTGGATGTCTCGGTTAGTATTGACTCAATTCTATTCTATTGGATCTTATTTTTAATATTCTTTAAAATAATTCTGACATAAATGCCTCCAAATGGAGAACAGGTCTCGACTTTAATTCTTTTATTACAAAATATTGAAAGCGAGAGTCGATTCATATTTTTAATAATAGTTTTGTTCTGAACTCAGACCAGATTTGCCGCCGGGCTATGGGGGATGGCAAGTGATTGACGCAACGCCACAAGAATCGAGTGATGTCAGTGGTCTCTACCAAACAGGCCCGGCTTCGCTCGAGGCCATCCGAAAGGGGGAGGTTGGTATGGCTTATGATGTGCCGTTCGTGTTCGCTGAAGTCAATTCAGATGTAGTGCACTGGCAATTGGATGAAACCAATGAACTTGGATGGAGAAAGATCAAGACCAATAAATACCAGTACGTTATTATCAGTTCAATGTCTTAATGTCTTACTCCTCCTAATCATTATTGTATTCTCATCTTTTGATTCTCTAAAAAGATAAGTAGTTGAGACTTGAGAGGCATTCCTTTAATTGTTTGTTTCTGAGCAGAGGTTTACCCCCAATCCGTATTATAATCTTTGTTAATGACTTTTGATGTCAAAACGCTTTGATTCTAAGTCTGAGTTTGATCTCACTTTCCTTGAACTATAACTCGAGACCAGTTCGTGAAGCCATCGCTCAAAGCAATAGACATATAACCCAAACATATGTCAAAACCAAAACCACTAAACAATATATAAAAAGAAAAATCAAAAGAATTCTAAAAAAGAAGAAAAAACGAAAATTGAATCTAAAATAACTTCAATTCTATAATCAATTAAATCTGTTTTGAATTATATTAAAAAAAAAAGTCCACGAATTTGAAGACAAAACAAAATCTAATAAAAACTTTTCAATCATAGCGTCGGACGAAAGTTATTCACAAAAAGGGTTGGAGTCGATAGTGATTATGGAGGTATTTCTGATGCAGAAGATATCACTGCCCTATATAAGTTCAAAGAGGGATCAGAAGAAGAAAGGATGGCTGTTCTCAACGCTGCCAGAGGTCAGTCCACACCATAATTATCTTTAATAAAAAAATGAGAAAATCGAATAAATTATATGAAATTCTGATGAAATCTCATAACAATAATAATGTTATTCAAGAGAATAAATTGAAATCAATTTGGAATTTAATTGAATTTTTCATTAAATTTTGAAATCTATTTCAATATTTATATGAAAAATAATATTATTTATTATTTATTTCGAAGAAAAAAAAACAAATTCTGAAATCAAGAGTTAATCGCTTTTTGAAAACAGGTTTTTAACAAAAGTAGTCCTTTATATGAATTCCAGTCATATTCAACACCTTTTGAGATATTTCTCAGTTAATTAAATTATGATTTATATCGTAATAAATGAGTAAAGGGTATAATCTAGTTATGGTTTCACTCATTGTCTTTTTTGTTGTTGATTTGGTTCAGGCGCTGGACTTTCCTTCCTCTTCGAACTGCCGGCGCCAGGAAAGGAAGACATCGAATTTGATTTGTTGGACATCGAAAAAGTATTGATCGGAAACCCATTCTATATTCAGGTGGAGATGACCAACAGAATGGGCAGTCCTCGGACTGTTACTCTGTCGGTGTCGTGCAGTAGTTTCTATTTGACCGGAATAACTGCCCGTAAGGTCAAACAGGAGCGACAGATCATTGTCTTACAGCCCTATCAGAGTAAGTCGTTCTTCAGATTATTTATTTAAATATTTTTAAAATGCAAATCAGTTTTGAGGCGTTTTTATGTTAAAACATTTGAAACGTCCAAAAATCGATGTCATAAACAAGAAATTTGATGGAAATTAGGAACTAATACATTGTTTTTGTACTGATTTCCACAATCGGGTTAGAACTTGACCTTTATTTGCAAGTTATTCGCCATTATTTTCACTCACAGTTATCTCAGCATTAAATCAATTTATTTTTGTTTGTGAGTTATCGACAAAAAAAAAAGTTTCGAAGCGTTTATTTTTCAATTATTTTAATTGCAATTTAAACCTATCGATGAATAGCCAAACATTTCTATTGTTTTTAAGAAATAAATGCTTTGAAATGCTTTGAAAATCGCGTTTTTCATTGAAACTCAACGAAACTCAATGACGAGTTCATCACAAAAAACAATTATTTATAAGAGTTTTCTCAATGTTTGAAGAAAAACACTTTAAACGAGAAGATTATGTAAGAGAAGAATAATTACAATCAGTATTTCAGTAGTGAATCACAAATTTATTTAAATAAACAAAATTTTTTTATTGTATTTATTGAAAACATCAAACAATTTGAGTCGAGATTTGATTATAAGCCTTAAGCAGAAGAAATTATTTTCTCATTCGGGCTATTATTCACTTATTATATAAAATTAAGTATTTATTTCAAGGATAGCACTACAAACCTGTGCTTCAAATCAGTAAATCATAGTTGGAAAAGTTAGCAAGCACAAAAAGCAAGAAAAAAAAACTGTGAAAAAAGCAAACCTTCCTCATTGTTCTCACTTTCATTGTTTGTTATCAAAAAATGACAAAAAGATTATTAAGTTTTTTGGTTTTTTATCTAACTTTCTCTCAATGTTTTCATTCGAGCAGAAGAGGTGTTCAGAATTCGTGTCAATTCAGACGATTATGTCGACAAACTCGTCGACTACTCAATGATGAAGATCTATGCGATCGCAACCGTAAAGGAGACACAACAGACCTGGTCTGAAGAGGACGACTTCACTATAGAGAAGCCCTCACTTAAGATCGTCACGAGAGGAGACATCGCTGTCGGACAGGAATATGGACTCGAAATCCAATTAACAAATCCTATTAATCGTGTCCTACAAGACTGTGCTTTCACTATAGAGGGACCGGGTATTACCCGTCCGATGCAAATTAAATTCCGAGACATACAGCCGGGAGAGTCAATCTCGCATTCGCTGAGATTTGTGCCGCAAAGATCCGGCGCCCGAACAATAGTTGTGGTGTTCCACTCCCGACAGTTGATAGACGTGGTCGGCACCAAACAAGTGAACGTTCGCGGCTGACATCACTCACATCACGACTCACCTTAACATCAAAATAGGATTTATTTTGGATTTTTTATATAATGAATACAAAAATTGGATAAAATATTAGTTGAGATTATTTGGCATCAAATTCAAAGACAAAACACTTTGATTGGACTCAAACTCATTAGATATTAAAATAACTGCCATTTAGTGAATCGAATGGTAACTGACATATCTCTTCAGTAGATAATTGGCGGCCGTGGCCTCAAACCAAATAAATAATAATAATTATAATAAAGAGTTAAAAAACTGCCAAAACTTATTCTCTTCTGATATATTGCAAACATTTTTTACAATTTATTCGTTATTCAAATGCGGCCTTTGATTCGTAAATGACTACAAATTTCAAGATTTATATATATTTTTTGAATTTTTTTCTTCAAATGCCATCAATTTTTGAATAACTCCTTAATTATTTTTGCCTCGATATAAGTCTTAAACAAACTCAGCGTCAAATTGTTTTATAGTTATCTTATTTTTTTTTAAATTCAATTTTTATTATATTTTTTTTTGTCGAAGATTTTCAGAGAACTTCTCATTTCATAATACAATCATTTTTTCTGATTTAATATAACAAATAAAATCGAGTGAAGCCTTCCTTTGAAAACAGTTCATCAGTTTTCCTCTTTTGATATTAAAATAATTTATGAATTATTTATAATTATATAAATAGTTTTAGACTTAAAAATCAGCTCAAAATTCTGTGTTATTGAGCCATCATTTCCTTATTTAATCGAAAAATTCATTTTCACGACATTTATAGACCTCATAATTATCATAAACTAATTGAAATCAATTAAAGTGTTTCCAAAAGTTTTTCACCTTTTTATGAAATATTAATTCAAAAAATTGTGTAAAAAAAAGTTTAAAATATATTAAATACACGAAAATAGTGATGTTTTGGTTAACACTTGATGTATACAAATGTTAAGTACTGTTCAGACAATTGGGATAATAATTGTTTGAGTACTAAACGGTTACAATAAATTTTATGGCAATAAATAAATCTTTGAATCAATTGTATTAACCGTACATTTGATGCGATAAAAGACAATCAAAAGCAGACAATCGGTGAACAAACGCAAGAGTGGACTCGTTTTCCATTATTTGTAACTTCCCTTTCGTTTCGATAAAACCAGAGATTTAGCGATACTATAGATATATACGACATATAGACATATAGTTCTATGCTTTTTACTATTCCCTGTCCTTTGGATAAGCGCTTCGATGAATGGGATAGAAGTAGTTAAGCAGGAAATTAAGGAAATAGACTCCAAATTAAATGACCATTTGATGCAATGGTTTTACTTATTGTCCGCTCATCCAATGTTTTCAACGACTCCTTCACCTGTCGCTATTCACACCGGACTAACACTACTCCAAAGCCACTATTTAAAGGACTGACACCAAAGTTGACTCAAAATTCAGACAAAAAATAGTTAGAAAACACATTAATAGCTCAGAATATTCCTAAAAATGGATATCACTTCTCATCAATCAATCAAATCTCTCTCAAATAGCACAGACATGAGTCCTATAAGTGGGTCTATGACTATGACTATTCACCAGCAGTCAGGTGTCAATCAATTGGGCGGAATCTTCTCAAATGGTAAACCCCTTCCGTTTCACGTAAGGCTCAGAATCTTAGAGATGGCTTTGTGTGGGTATCGGCCCTGCGATATATCCCGACAACTTTTGGTATCGCACGGGTGTGTCAGCAAAATATTGGCCCGATTCACAGAGACTGGCTCAATTCTCCCTGGTGCTATCGGTATGATTATGAAACTTTTATTTTTCTCGAAGTTTCAAATAATTCTTTAAAATAATGTAAATCTGATTAAAATATTTGATAGGAATGGGTTAGGAATGGGCTCAAGGAATAAGTTTTTAGTTGAGAGTCAATTAGAAAATAACATCAAAATTAAGAGAAACTAAATTCAAATAAATATTTATTACAAAAAATAATTGTTTTAAACGATTGTTTAATTAATCATTGAATTGAATTCCGATTTTGTTTATCATTTTTATTGAACTCTTTTCTCAATTTTTAAAACTCAACCAATAATTAGTCTAAACTTAAGGTAAAGAGTCATTCAATGCATTTAATAAATAGCCTTACCTTCGATTGAAGGCAATAAAAGATAAAATCTTTATTATATATGCATTTGAATAAAAGTTTGAAAACTCATTAATAACTCAAACCATACTTTCGATGTCGATGTCTATCACCTGAATCTGGTTTTATTGAAATCCAATTAATTTTAAACGAATTGCAAAAGAAATGACAGAATAATCGATGAATTTATCAAAAAATTGTTTTTAAAGTACTATTAATTATATTTAACTCAAAGACAAACATATGATTTGTTTTCCCTCTCTTTTGGCAAAAATAACTGAAAAGAGAGACAAATATATAAACATTTGTAAAAACATTCCGGAAAGACATTGAAGAGAGCAATAGATTTGATGATAAACTTATGAATCAAATTATTAAAGACTTAATTCAATAAAATACTAAATAAAATCAATTTTAATGTCAATGACTTGACTTTCTCTTTAATTCTTATATTATTGAGCTTTCAGTTAATATTTGCTCAAATAGTTTTGTTCAAATACTAAGAAGAGGAGCAAGATCATTCACAAAGTTCAACTTTGAAAAGTTTCAAGCTCAAATCAAAGATTAGTCATTATAGAAAGATGGAAAACAATCATAAAAATGAATTATTTAATTATTAGAATAAAAATAACTTTATATAAATCGACTAATTGTTAAACAAGTTGAGGCTTACTTAAATTTTAATAACTTGCTCATCTTTCGCATTAAAGAAAATGTTTTTAAAAAATAGTTTTATTAATATTGTGTTAATCTATTGATTGTTGACATTTAGGTGGAAGTAAGCCTCGAGTGTCGACTCCATTAGTAATTAGCAAAATAGTGGAATACAAAGAATCAAATTGTTCAATGTTTGCCTGGGAGATTAGGGAAAAGCTACAATACGAGGGCATTTGTTTGAGAGATTCACTTCCAAGTGTGTCATCAATAAATCGTATTCTACGCAAAACAATGGGAAAAACAAAGATCAGAAGCACTTCCAACTGTGCCATACCTCACATGTATTCAATGCATTCAAGTTCGACAACAGATAACACAAATATTAACAATAATTCACATCAACTCAACTCTCAATTTACTGATAAAATGGATGTTTCGCAAAGAAATAGGAATCATATAAATAACAATAATGTGATTAATAGCACAAAAAGAGAGTCATTGACACAAAAAACTGACAAAAAGTCCTCTTTTCTCATCAAAGATATTCTCGGAAACCATTAATTCCATTAAAATTTGAATTAAATTTGAATTACAATTAGAAACTCATTAATACTTTCGTTTTGTTTTCAATTAAATTCACTTTTAGTCAAAACCAGAATAAAAAATATAGTAAATATGTATTAAAAAATTCAATCCCTTTCTCAAAATATTCAAGAATTCGAATTGAAAATTCATATGTGAAATTTAAGCATTTGAGCATGGTCATTTCATTACATTAACAATTATTTAAAGTCTAGAATTTTTATTAAATGAATAATTGAATTGACTTACAGTTAATGTAATACAAGTTTTAAATCTTAATTTTAATTTTAATTATATGTCATTTTTACGAATTGAGTCGACTTTCACTTAATAATCATAAAATAGTGACAATTCTGTAATCATTTTAACTCATTCTTCAATACATTTAATAAAATTGAAGAAAATTTTGGTTTTAATTAAGATTTAAATAATTCGCAAAAATTAAGTTTTGATTATTATTATCAAAAAAATATTCAAAAAAGTGAAACAAAACAATAATTGAATAAAAAGAGGGTTTAAGACAAATATGGAATGTATTTGAAGATCACTTTTCATTTGTTAACTAAAAATCACTGAAAAATCATTAATCAAATGAATATAATAATTGAAATAATTGTTTCGTTAATCAAAAATAATTTGGTTTTCAAATCAACCAAAGAATAGAAAATAATTTCCATTGAAATCAACTTTTGTTTCGTATTTAACCCAAAGTCACAAAAAATTAATTTTATGATTCATTTTACGATTGAGTGTAAAATTGCGGTAAAATAATGGGTGTCCTTCGCTCCGGATTAAGACGATTGCAGACAACAAAGTCTTCTCCAGATTTGAAGTGAAACTCATAGATATTATTCTCTTCAGTCATACATTCCTTCATAAAAGTGAAGAACCGATTGAGAAAAGCCATGCAATGAGTGTCAGACCACTTGTGAGCGCAATGGTCTGGGATTGTCTCCACTTTGCGTTCTTCGATGTCTTCGAGATAATGATTGGAATTCATATTTCCGATAACTATTCGTTCGATTCCCTGAACGGCAGCCTTAGACCAGAAGCGCAACAGTTTTTTCTTCTGAAAGAACTCCTGATCTTTTGCCGAACAGATCTTTTGGATCAATTTTATGTCAACACATCGACTGATACTGTCGTCGATAGCATCCAATTCATTGAGAGATAATATCTTATGTAAACCAAATTCAATGCAATTAATGGCAAAACATTTCTCGAATTCATTCAATTGATTGTCGTCTCTATCGGTAATCAAATGAAGAAATTTTAGTCCACAATAAGAGCGACGTTGGGATCGGTTCGAGAAGTACTCGTTTTGGAGCCTTTCGTTTCGGGTTTTGAAGAAATAAATCACATCTAAAGTCAAAAACACATTAAGAAACAGTCATTTACAGCAAAAATGTCATACCATTGGTCTTCTGAGCCGTCATTTTCCACTCAATTGATGTGTCGTAAACTGTGGCCAATATATCGGCGATCGGACCCCCGAATGACACGAATTGCGGTTTATATTTGTCGACCAAATCGTTATCTTTGATTGTCTGCAGGAAATGCTCCCATTTTTTGTCTCTGTATTGATAGTAGTCATCAATGAGTCCATCGTTTTTGAAGCAGTCGTCGAAACCCTCCTCTAAATCCAAATCCATTTTACGGCAATTTTCGGGTAAATTCAGTTTCGGTAACCCTTTGGATGTCATGTAGTTCTTGTGTCCGTCGATCCAGAAGTGGGACACTCTTTCAATTGAGTCAAAGACTATATTTTCAATCAATTTCTTTGTCTTTATTTTAATGGTATTAATGAGTATTTTGTCTTCAATTTTGTCCAATTTTTGTCGACTTTTCTCACTTTTGTCGATATCTTCGACGACTTCATTCAAATCGTCCTCAAAGTGAGTCCAATCGACAACAGAATCGTTCGACTCATCATTTGATGCCATTTCAGACTTGTCTTCAATAAAACCTTTGATTTTAAGACAATTTTTGATTAAAATCTGACAAAAGATTTGAGAAATGCGTTAAAAGTGAAGGAAATTCACAAATAGTGTTACAAAATATCCATTAATTGGAACCCTTTTTATGCATTCATTGATTTGCAATCCATTTGAAATTTTTTTTAAAAGGAATACATTGTACATGTACCAGGTATATTTTCATATTATTCGTTAATAACTAACCTTGCTATACTAGCTATACCAGCTATAATAATATCTAACCAGTTTAAAGTTAATTAAAATAAAGACTAAAACCAGTTATTATGAGTCCATTGACTCTATTCATCGAAACATATCTTTTTGTAATTCTGTTTAAAGATTTCATTTCTGATCTGAGTTTCCAAGAGTTGAGGTTTTCATAGTTTTTATGTAAACCATTAGTATTTCATAAAACTATTTTGGCTTTAATTTCGCAAAATTTGATTCAATTTAAAAAAATTCTTTTTATTTAAAAATTGAAATAATTTTAGAAAGTCTTAAATGGCATTAAAGTGATATCCGACACATTTTGTTGAGTAAAAACAGTTTGAATTTTGAGCTGAAATTATAAAATCAATGTTTGACTCCAGAAGTAACTTATTTTGGGATCAATGATAAAGAATGGGTGAAAACCAGTGCCAACCGATACTTTCGATTGCATTCCTGTTTATCGGTTTGAAAAGCTATGGAATTATCTCAATTGAATTGAACAATCTGAGCAAATTGACCAAGATTATATGATTATATAATTTTATTACACAACTTGAAAAAGAGTTGACTATTAATATTCTTGAAGTCACCGACATTTGGTTGACATTGAGTAAACATAATTATTAATAGCACCTTGATCAATTCTCTTCTTTCAAACGTCATTTCAAACGTCAAGTAATGTCTTAAATGTAATAAAAATTAAAAGAAATTAAAAATTTTAACGAAATTTATATTTTTGTTATTTCTTTGGTTCGAGACTTTAGAGCGATATTCAACTCATTAGAAGTCCAGACATTACCACAAAATGTCCTTCAAATCGGTTGAACCGAAGTTAACCTTATTTTTGCCAAACATTTGACTTTATTTACGCGTTTGGAATGACTTCAAAAATATTTAACTTTCAAGACATGAGTTCTTTACGCAAAAAAACCCTTCAATGGCTATAAATCTCAGAATTTAACGAAAAGTGAATTGAATTCATAATTAGTATAGAGAATGAGGCGATTAAATAACTTGCGATCGGGTCTTAACTTTTTTTTTATTAAGTAATCTTTAGATAGAATTTCTCATTTCTTTCGCAATTATATTAAAAATTTGATTACAATTCAAAAAATAATAGTTTTTGTAAAACTGAGTCTACATTCGATGAGTTGACTATAGTTTTAGAGTTCATTAAACATTAAACAAATAACATGTTTGACGACAAAATGTTTACAAAATGAATGAAACTATTGCTCCCAAAAAGTATTAAGAATCCAAAGAATTCTAATCTCTGCCACTGTTTTAAGTCCACAAAAATATCTGTCAGTAATGGTTTGCAAACATTGAGTGCAATCATATTTTAGGTAAGACTGTCAGAGCAATACTCTCCCTCTCTTTATCCAATTTTGACAATTTTTAGGCTAAAAACCTGAATCGAGGGTCAATTAGTGTTAAAGAGGATATGAGTTTGAATATTAAAGAGACGGATAAAAATCGAGTCTCCGATTCTTGAACCGAACATAAGAAGTAAAATGAAGTACAGGTATACATAGATATAGACTTTTTATGTGCACTTCTCTAGAGTTGAATAATTCCTAATTTTAACCAACATTTAGATGAAGAGATATTTAGCGCTCCTTTTCACCCAATGTATGGAAGATTTTTTGACTTTTAACTTAAGTTCAACAAAACCAATGTCTTTGTCCTAAAAATGATTGACCTCTCCTAAGATGAGTGAAAATATGTGAACGTCTTCTTTAAACTCTAAATAAGATTCTTGACCTAAAAGGCTATTGCTTTCCAATAACTTCATTCAAATACATTTTTTTGTGGACTTTAATACATGTTTTTCGCTGAAAAACAAAATACAATCTTCGAGAGTGAGAGTCATTAAACTCAGGTATAGTTTATTGAATGCCAAACACAATACCATTTCCTGTCTTAGCATAACATTATACTGAAGTCGTTAATAAGTTTATCGTTTATTTGCGATAAATGTATTATTGATTTATTTGGATAACCGATAGTTTAAACGGATTTCAGAGAAATCAATACAAAACAAATATTTTCAAATTCAACCAAAAGTCTAACAAATCAACGAATTTTTTTCGTGACTTATATTCTCGAGAATTAATATATCTATAAGAAATTCTTCCGGTGTCTCTGTTCTATATCTTATCTATAAGAAGATATTTGTTATATAATATAACATTATCGAAAATTGTTTTTCAATAAGTTTTTGTAAATATCGTAAACAAAATGCAATAAAAATTAAATAAATGTTTCCAAAAGAAAAACAAATCAAAGGATTTCACCAAAAATACCAAAAAAATTTCCAACAAATAGATAAAAGAAATCATCTAATGTTTGCGCAAATATTTCCGAAATACTGTTAACACTTATATTCAAATAAACAACATTTTAAATGTAATGTAATTAACAGTAATTAAGAGTAAAAACTAAATGGTTTAGTCGTATCACAAAAAAGTTGATTATCAGAGAATGAGATAAGGATTGCTGAGGAAAGGCTCAAATTTTTGTAGAAAAGGTTATTCTGTTTTTAGTTCTTCATGTCTGACAAGAAGTAAACAACTATTATTAATATGAGATCTCATCAGGAGATCCATCCCTTTATATATCATTGAATAGCTTTGGGGTATTAGTCGGACGGGAGACTCACGTAATGTTAACCCTCTGTTCCATTAAAGGTCCCACAAAATGATTAACTGTTTTTACGTCAAACAAAATTCACTGAACTCTTGTTTACATTCAAAAGTTTGAGACAAATGAGAAGTTTTAGTAATAAATTGTGATTATTTTAATAATTAATATGTTTATCACAAGACTTCACTTGAAAATAACAAATTCAGATAATTTTGTACAAAAAAAATGATAACAAATTTTGCCTCAAATACTGTTAATGAATAACAAAAAAATCAGAGTTTCTTAGATTTGACCCTCAAATCAATTTCAAGGAATTTTATAAAAAAATAAATTGAATTCAATGATTTGTTAGATTCAGTTCATCGAGCAATTAATTCAAAGTAAAATTGTTTTTAAAACGAAAAAATCCACAAAAGGGGGAATTCTATGCAAAAAAAATCAACAATTCCTTGAAAGTCTGAAAATACAAAACATTGTGAATTAATGAGAATTTGATAAGTTTTCGATGGAATGTCCAGAAATGTCATTCATTTTCATCACTTCTTATTTTTATTGATAAAAAATGATTTTAGAATAACTGGTAATAAACCCAAAAAGTCTTTGGCTTTTATTTGATGGGTTGAGGTTTAGTATACGTGAAAAACAAGAGAATCATTCGGTTTACTCGTGTTTTGCAGAGGAATGACCGAAAAGTTTTTCGAGAGTTTTTGGAAAAGTTTTAATCAAAGTCTCTGTTGGAGTCATTTAGAGTTCAAATAGTTTTTATTTCTTTTTGAATCAAAAGAATCTTTGGGTAAATAAAACGTTTGTCTCATAACTGTTACTATATTTAATACCAATAGATTTGGGGGTAAAGTATAACATACCAGAGAGTGGAGAGGGAGGGCAGACTCTTGACAGTTGTTTATAGGATGCCTTAAGCACTGTTCCTTTGCTGGTGGGGCCGAGCCTTGACAGTGAATTGCTTATCAGTTATTCGTTTCAAAGCTTTTATTAATCGTTAATCGGGTCACTAAACTTGATTACAGTCTATGAATACCAAACAATTTGATGCAATCAATTAGATTCAGGTTTCACTTTCTCCAATAAGTGAGTCACCCCTTGTTTATGGACAACAAAATCGTATAAAAGGGACGGACTCTCCAGAGAAGAGTCACATTTGAAGAAAAGTTCTCAAAACTTCTTAAATTTGAAGAAAAAACTCAAAACATTGAAAATAATTTTTATGAACGAAATGAAGAATTTATTGAAATTTTCGCTTCTTTTGACTGCCGTTTGTTTCTACGGTTCTTCGGAGGCCTCCATCAGAGGTATCCCTAACTCTCAACGAAAATCATCGGACGACGCGCCCACTCTTTGGACAACTTCTGGCCAACTGCGAGGTCTTCATGTCGTCAAATCGAAACGAGTTGAGACATACCAATACCTGGGCGTACCTTATGCTGAGCCACCCGTTGGTCCATTGCGTTTCCAAAGACCTCAACCACTAAATCAATCAAACACTTTGAAAGACGCGACACAATTTGCTCCGACTTGTATACAGATGAGACATATCCCGCAATTCATTAATCCTCTTCTCAATGTAGACGAAGAACATAAAGTGAGTCAAACTTTTTAACAATTATTTTATTGAATGAAAATTAATTTCAATTATTTTTCTGCAGATTTCTGAAGACTGTCTGTATCTCAACGTTTATATTCCCAAACAATTATCAACAGAAGAGCAGAAATCCCTCCCAATTATGGTTTGGCTGCCGGGAGAGGGTTATGACTTCGCTGACGCCCGACAATTTGATGGTCAATATTTGGCTTCTTTGGGAAAAGTTATCGTAATTACAGTTCAATACAGAGTCGGAGTCTTTGGATTCTTGAAGTCTGATTCCATCAGCTCTGGAAATATGGGTCTTTGGGATCAGATAATGGCTCTCAAGTGGATCAAGAAGAACGCCAGAGCTATTGGTGGCGACGCCGACAACATAACAGTTTTCGGTCGTTTCACTGGTTCGATGTCGATATCGATTTTGTTGACGTCACCCGTTCTTCGAGATATGAATCCACCGCTTTTCAAAAGAGCTATTCTTTTGAGTGGAGTCGCTGTCGGCAAATGGGTTTTCGACCACAACTACCAAAAGAGAGCCAATCAACTAATGACTGATATCGGTTGCGAACACCAGAGCAAAGACTGTTTGAATGGGAAACCGTCTCAAACTATTTTGGATAAATCGTCTTATTTCTGGAAACCTACTTTCGATTCAGAGCTGATAACGGAAGAGCCTCTGAATGCACTTAAAAACGGAAATTTCGCAAACGGTGTGACGGATGTGATGCTCGGCACAAACAAAGTTGAGGGAAGTCTTTGTCTTTTGGCTCATATGGCGTTCAAATCAAGCTTTTATGAGAAGATAAATGCGGACCAATTGACTGAAAATGACTTTTTAGAGTTAGTCGAAGGAGATCTGAAAATGTTCTTCGATCAGAGCGAAGACGACTCAGACTCGTATCAAAGAAAAGTCTTTATATCGTCACTCATTGACAGAAACCAGAGCTCTTCCTTCAGAGACAAGTATCTGGAGTTCTGTTCTTCGCTTTTTATCACATCTCATATGAAAAACTTCAATAAACTGATACTCGAGCGACAATTTACGAAACAAAGAGACTCCAACATAACCCTCACCAACACATTCATGTATGAACTCCATTCCCGTCCCTCGTTCTCGATCTCTCCCCAATTCATTGAGTCGGCCGCTCACGGAGACGACGTCTTACTGGCCTTCGGTCTGATTCATAGCTCTTCAGTCACTTACAATCAAAATGACGAGAAGTTGACAGAAATGTTGATCCGTTCGTTCTCTAACTTCGCAACATATGGTAACCCGAGAGGTCTTAACCCAATGGTTGACAATCTTTGGACAAATCGAGACATTTCTATCATTAATGCTAACATCGAAAGCCAGAAACCAGACAAAGATGTGGTGACAGTCACTCAACTGTTTCTCTTCAGCTCAACGGCTGAGCTATTGATCGCTTTTCTGACCACTTCGACGACAATTTTGGCCCTTTTGTCCACTGCTTTGATTTGTTTCATAATCTTTTCTCTTCACCGTCAGAGGCATTCCACAGAACACAGGAAAGACAGTCCTCTCTTATGAATCAGAAGACATTTACTTACAATCATTTCATAAAAGATATATTTCCAGTCATTTGTCGAAAAAACATAAAATCTATTATATTTTCATAACTTATTTCATAATTTATTGTAAAATATTTTGTTGTAAATAGTTTTCTATTGAATTCCAAATAAATTTATTGATTTAAACCATTAATTGATTCGTAAATGCATTCAAATTTCAATTTCATTATATAATCAACTCTTGAATCGTAAGTAAAATCAGAATTTAAATAATTGATTGAAAGCAAAATTAAAGTCAAATCACATCTAATATCAGCTGAAATATCCCCAAAACTAAAGGCAATAAAAATGAGAAATAATTGAATAAAAATCTCTATAAATTCAAATCATTAATGATTTCAGTCTTGGAGTTCAGACTTATAAATGTCTTCATTTCCATTAATTATTTCGAGCGAACCATTTGTCATACAATGGCTATCATTGGTCTCAGTATTGGAATTATTCAGTCCTTTATCGGAACCGTTTACTAAATTTTCGGACTCCTCTCCATTTTGGTCATCGTTTTGGTCATTAGTTTTGTTTATCGACTCTTTATTTTCATTCATTTGCCACAAAGGAATGGCAGCGACGGGTGTAGATGTGAATTGTCTTCTGTTTACTAACAAAGCCTTAATCGAAGACAACTCTGATTTGAGTTCATGAATAGTGATGTCTTGAGGCGCTCTAAACATTCGTATCTCGTCTTCAATTTGTTTTTTTATATTTATTTCAATCGAAGACATATTGTCTTTTAGTGAATCCATAGCTTTTGACAACTGATCCAATTGTTGTTGAATTGTGACAAATGGATGCGGTTTTCGTTGAGTTTGAAAAATGAGTGGTTCTATAAATCTTTTGTAGAAAACGTAAGCGCCGTAAAGGAAACCACTAAAAAGGGTTACATTTGTCACAAAATTAGTCGTTCGCCCTATAAATGAAGGCATCGGTTGAACAATGGGTCCGACGGGCAGTCCATTCATCTGTTGCTGACTATAATTGTTTGCATCGATTGAATGCGAAGAAGGGTTTGGATTACGAGTCAAACGATTGCATCTATCGATCGCGACATCGATTTCCTCTAAACTCAAGCCTTTCCTCAAAAGAAATGTTCGCTTTTGAGTCAATGGACTCTCGAATACCCGCGGATTCAATAAGAAATTGACAGCAGTTTTGACCATATCTTCGCGAATCACTTCTCTATTGATGGAAACAATCGGTCGATTCGTCGGTTGTTCTTCAGTTTCCTTTGAATTGTCGTCATTTGAATAATTTGATGGACTGTTTGGCTGTCATTCAAATCAATATTTAATTAAATTTCAAACAAATTATAAACAAATAATTAAATACCGAATCATTTGATGTGTTTTCAGTCATTTTGTTTACAAACGAATCACTATTAATGAGATTTGAGTTTAAATATTATTAAAATATCGTTTATTTCACTAAATATTATGTTATTTAAGTCTAAAATAAAGGGAAAAACATTTAAATATTTTTGACTACAAATCAAGTTATGATTCAAATGAGTAATTGTTTGGGTTTTTCACCCTTTTATCGATTTGTTGATTATTTTTGTTTACACTTTTGTAATATCGAAGCGTTTAATGAGTGGCAGAAAAGTCAGTCCAATAAGTCTTAAGACTTTCGTTAAGTCAATGGTTTTAATGCCTTTTTGTAAAACTGAGTGACTGGTAGTGCACTACAGCTGAGTGTTGTAGTGATTGCGCAATAGAGAGGACTCGTATGAACGCAATGCTATATAAAACGGTTTATACGGTATAGCAATAGAGGAGTGAATGGATGCGGACTCGCATTGAATCCATAGAAAAGGGATGCGTTGGCCGCCAATGAAGGCATCACTTCTCCCTCTCTTAGAGTCTGTTTGGGATCAGAACTGAGATACTGAGACAGTCTGAAAGAGACTGAGAATGAGTGGTGAGTGATGGCAGTGACCGCCATTTGCCACAACAACACCATTACTACCATTTACTACGAGTCCTACCCTTACAGTGCTATCAGTTCTGGTATTAGACACGAATGTATTGAATGCAATTGAATGCCATTAATGGCAAAACTGAATATCAGTTTACTTTGACTGCAGTCCGACTGCTTTTCAATGCAATCAATGCTTCGTTCAGTCGATCACACATTAAATGCATTCATAATGTAATTAAAAGTATTAATCAATCGCTTAATGATTCCAATCTTTTCACTCATTCCTCACTATTGGAAGTGTTTGCAGACAATAAGGTTTTCTTCTCTTCCATTCATCTCTCGTTTATTTTAATTAATGTTTCAAACAATTAATAAATTGCTTTCGAAATGCATTTAATATTTGCCAAAATTTATTGATATTTATTTCGATTAGTTTTTCAACAAATTCTAAGTATATCTCAATTTCTTTGCCTTTTATTCTATAAATTATATCAAATATTTCTTATATTTGATTATAGTTTTAAATCAATTGTAAAATCCTCTGAAGTGATGGACGTATTGATAGTGAAATGTTATGATTTTTGCCATTCGTTCATATAATGACAACTTTCGTAAGAATTTATTCATTTTTCAATTTGTCTTTAATATCGAAATTATTAGTTGTCTTCAAATGATTGATAGCCTTTCCTATCGATTCAAATAAACAGAATATTCTCTAAACAATTATTTTGAGATTTTCTCTAAGTTTTTGAATATTCTGCGAAAGAATTTCAAATATTTTAGAAAATATTCACAAAATGATCTGATATTGAGTTCAGGGGTAAAGTTGATCTCAATCATAAAATTGATGCCATCGTCAGTTTAAAAACTAATTTCAAAATAAATTTTAGAATTGACTTCAATTTTGAATATTTTGAGAACAATATAAAGAATAGTTATCTAAATGATGCTAATGAACCTAGGTCATTAAGCATCAAATAAAACGTATGATTTTCTTATATCAAAGTTATATTCTTATATTTTGAGAATCGATTTAGAATTGAACTGTTTTTTGAGCTAATCTGCAGAATATTCAATAAATAGATCAATAGCTATAGCTAGACATATAGCTAGGTCATTATTCATTAATGGATTAATTTGTCAATCGATTAAATTTAAGGCCATTATTCATATTTTGAGAGAATTAGTTAGAGACTAATGAAGTGATTGTATTATAGTTGAGTCCTCAACGCCCTTACAAGATATGGTCGTGCAATAGAGAAATCCGTAAATCAGTGGTCGCGCAGTCACTCATTGAGTTCAAAGTCCGCGGCGCAGAGAAATTGGGTTACGATAATGTCTCGGACTTGAAGGTTGTCCTCGAGTCAGATGGAACTGAAGTCGAAGACGACACTTACTTTCAGACCGCAGAGAAGGATACAATTTTTCTTTTGCTCAAATCTGGAGAGCGTTGGTTACCCCCTGGCGTGGAAGCCCTCAAAGCTGGTGACAAATATTTTTCATTCATATTCATTAACAAACGATACGAATAACAGATTTTTCAGTTAATATAAAACCATATAATAAAAGAATAAAAACTCGTAAATCATTTGATTTGTAATTAAGTCTTCATTTTTTGTTCATTAGTTTCTATTAATAATGCTTTTAATGACAGCTCTATAACTCATTTCTCTTACAATCAAGTCATTAGGTCACCCATTAGGTCACACTAAGTAATATGATCTTGGTCTAAATGCTTTGCCAAAATCACTCAATCATTTAATGAAAACTATTGAAAAAAAATTGTTTCTGTTCAATGACCATGGTCAAATATTCTCAGTCATTTCAAGAGAACAGAATCTTTGGTTTTATCTATTTTATGAAAATTGATGAGAATTTTCCTCAAATATTGAAAACCCAATAGATTTTGGAGTCATTTTGTTTTTCATTTGAAATAAACTCAATAAAAGTGTTGATAAAAATGTAAATTAATTGAGTGAATGTTTACAGCAATAAATGCAATCCCAAAGATAGTATGCGATGCCCTCAAGACTCTTGAACTGGTAAACGAACCGCCCGTTTGGAGTATTAAAGATGATAAGGGAAACGTTACAGTTGTCCTCAATTGGGATCAAAGGGATCGCTATAAAAGAGGCGCCGGACTCTATGCTGAGCCGTCTTCCTGGAGAGTGGAAGTGGTGACTACACAACCATCTGATGCTCAATATACGACCACAACAGTAGGGGGTCGTCAGTACAGCTCAACTGCCAGTACCAGTCGTGCCAAACTATCACTCGATGGTCTCCAACAGAGGCCTATCACCAGAACACTGCCATTTGGACCGTTCGAAGACGAAGATGAAGAAGACTTTGAACGCATCGAACGTTTTCCGAGTCCTCCGACGGATTTGGAGCCTAATCACGACCACTCCCTCTGTGACTTCCATTGCGCTGCTCTTCACAGAGGGGGCGGACATATAAGTGTGAGATATCTCTCCCGAAAAATCTAAAATTGTTTACGAAATTCTGTAAACACTTTAAATAATTTGATATTCAGGTAACGCGATCGGCGGCCACTTCACCAGTTCAGGAAGGAGTGGCATCTTTTGCATCAATGGCAGGCATTTCAACGTCTGCTGAGGCACTGGAAGCCGCGCGAGCGACGGGAGCCATCCCTAAGAGGCCGTCGACAGCCAAAGGACACGTCAGATTCATGGATACCGAACCCACAAAAATCGAGATCTCAAACGACAATAACTCAGAATCAGAAACAGAAACCACAGAACGAGAAGAGGAACAGCTCTGCGAAAGATATCTACTTCTTGTGGATCAGCTAACGATGGAACAGAAGCGTCACCTCAACATCAAAGACATTGGAGTCATATTAGAGAGACTCAGCTCTAAGATTGTCGACATCGACAAACTCGAGAGAGAAAAGGAGAGTCAAGACACTCACAATTGGGTTATTAAGGCCACCATCAGAGGGGAAGTGTTAAGAGAGATCGGTATCATATATAACGGCCATTACTACTGCATTGCCGAACACCCTGGATATTTCTGACGAGGTTAGACTGAATGTTGATTTGATTCAACACTAAATCTTTAGCTGACTATTAGTCTGAACTAAATTGTCATTAGATTTGAGCCACAGTTAAGGTATTGGATAGCTTTCGGTCAACTATTTTGTTGTCTTCGCTATCAAAAGGCGGGTATTTTTAGACAATAAAACTCAGTTACAAACAATAGTCAAACAATTTAATTAAAAGCCAAATAATTTTATCAATAATTTTGGACAAAATTTTATTGAATCGCTTTATCAAAGGCTTATTTGTGAGAAAAGAAAGATTAAATCAATGGTCGGTTTGTATGCATATATTTCTTAAGGAATTCTTCTTTTTTAACGCCAATTGAGCGTCAATTTTGTCGAAAATAATTATTTAATTAAAATAATATATATTTAGGAATAATATTCAAAACAAATTTTAAAAAATGCATTTTTGGATGAAATCTATATTAAGTTTGTAATGAAAATTGAAAAATATCTGAAAACAAATATATCTGAAGAGTATTTCTTTGGTGCTCCCAATGAAACAAAAAATTCATTTATTAATTAATTGTAAATATTATCGATTAAATTAAAGCTCAAATGTTCCTCAATTTTTTGCATGATGATTTTTCGCTTCTAAAGTATATTACAAAACAAACAAGATAAATATTTATTTCACTCTCAAAAGCAGCGAATTTTCGAGTTTTTGAAAATTTTTTGCAAATATTGTGATCGCATTGTCATTATGACTGCTTTCAACATCTCATTAATTGATTAATCGCTTCTATTGATAGCAATATTGGTTTCAAATTCAATTTATTGTGATTTCAATCATTTATTTCCATTTAATATTACATTCCTTTGATTTTTCCACAAAAACACTGAATATATTTCTTAATTAATTGAAATATATTTCGAACGAATGAAAAGAACAAGAATTAAAGAATCGAGGCTTCAATTGTCAGGTTTTCGGTTCTTTACAAACCGTTAACCGAAATCTCAATGAAAAGCTTCGAACAAATCTATCATTTGTTTTGTTAAATATTGTTATCGAGAGTTAAATTTTATTGAATACTTTATTACTGTTAATAAATTGCAAACAAATGGTTGAAAATTCTACAAATTCTAAGACACGAATATCTATCGAAGTTTATTATGAATTGTTAATTGTTTTCAAAGCAAATATATTTAATTGTAATTTAATTTTTCAATTGAGATAATCGCTTATCAAAATCAGTAAACGCTTGGAAACGCTTTCAGATCCCGTTATTCCTATTAATTATATTAAGATTTTTTGTTTTGTTTTAGTAATTCATTAAATGCTGTTCAGAACATATGCACCAAATTTAGGATAAGTTTTACACAATATTCTAAAATAATTGTCATTAGATTATAATTATTAACAATTTTATTGTAATTTTCGAAACAACAAATTTTATTCTAGTTAATTAATCAGAGAGAATGTGTCAAATTGACCAAGCAAATTTTTTTTCAATTGATGGTATATTTCTGTTTAATGTTTTGACCCAAAAATTAATCAAATGTACGAATCAATTGGTTTATCGATGGTTTGAATCAATAAATTTATTTCAAAATTAATGAAAAACTTTTAAAATAAATAATTTATGAAAATTTTATTCAATATTTCAATAAAATAAACGAAAATAAAATTTTTATTTATAAAGTGAGACAAATGTCAAGAAATTGTTGAGTGATTGTCAACACACTAATCATGTTATTCTAATTTTACAAGTTTGTTAGCAACTAGCAACTAGCAAGGTGGTTTACAAGTGGTTTCTCTATAGATGCTATAGGAGTGCCATCTCTTCACTTTTGAATTGATTGAAGTGATCGCCATTGCATTGCATTGAAGGGTTGACCCCTTGTTTACATTCAATTTGATTTAATTGTCACTCAATTGTATTGAATTTTAATTAACTTAAACATTCATTTTATAATTAAGAGTTACTTAGTTTTGTGAAAATGTCAAAACAAATGACCATGGTGGATCACCAGGTCCAAATTGGAACCGAAACCAATGCCGATGGCACAGACATTCCCGAAATTCAACATTTAGTGAAAGTATAAATATTTTTATAAATAATTATAAATTGAAATATATTTAAATCTTTATTAAGATTTCGATGACATATATATTCGTAGGAAAATTAATTTTGAATTATATATGAATTTATATTCGAGTAAATAAATGCCAGACTTTTAATCATTTATTGTTCAAAGGATTAGAAGATATTTTTTTGGACCCTTTCCGTCAAATTTCTCATTAACTCTACTATCAATTGCTTTGAAATGATTTAATTATAATTAAATGGCATTTAATTTGAATTCAATTCTATTTTTTGCTCATTTTTTTGGCAAAACATTTGTTGTTTCGTATGAACACTATTTGCAGTAAAAGCCAAATACAAAACATTTTGATGTTATCCTTATTATCGATACAAACGATGAGTTAATTAAACACTTATTTGATTGAATTTATTTGTAAAATGAGTGAAAACTAATAGAGTTTTTGTTTATTTTCAATCATTTGGTAAACTATTTGTTGATATATGCGTTTAGAGAGTTGTAGTTCAGACTCAAAAGTCTTGTATTTCTAAACTCGACCCCAATTTAGTGATAATTAGTTTTGTTGTGATAGAAGTGCAGTAAAACAGTAAAAGACTTTAAAACTTTAAAACCAAGGCTAGACTTATATGGTTTATGAAGACTTGTGTCACACTTTTGGATCGTTACCTAAAATAGAAAAAGGGTTTCGTGTGAAAAGGTTTTCAAAAGTGAAGACTTGTTGTCAGTAAGAAAAAGATGAGAAATGTTGAGAACACCTACAAGTCATTCATCGGTTTAATACCTTCACAAGAATCAGGAATCGAGTCAATCGACTTCGACTCAGTTTTACACTCGAAATATAATAAGGATTTTGTGTTTTTAACTCAAAACTAAAACTTTGTCTAAACTTCATATTAGAGTACATACGACACGAACTCAATCTACGAACCAATTACTCCCCGGCCTTCAAGTCAACTGTCAAACCGATCGACTTATAGCACTGCCAGTGGATTGTCTTCTCTATATTCTGCCGGATATTATCCGCCAAACAGTCACTCTCACAGTCACTCTCGAAGTGCAGTCGCAGCCAATCCTTTGAGACGAAATCTTATTGGAAAAGAGGCCGAAGTCGACCATTTGACTGATCTATTAGTGTTAAGTATGGAGAACTCATCAGATCCTGACTTCTTTGGTGAGTTTCAAACAATTGTTTTAATAATAATCGATTCGAGAAAAATATGTTTTGATATTCGAGCAAAAGATATCATGTTTTACAGCATTAATCAGTTGTGACATAAAACTGATAAAACAATATTCTTGTTATCAATATTTATGTGTTGACTATTTTGTGATGAATGCAATGGAATTCCTTTAATCAATACATTTCTTGTATTGAATTAAGTAATATATAAAACAATTTAATATCATTTAATATCTTTAAACACTACGACAGCCTTCAGTTTTGAATCGGTTCTGAACTTCTTATTTATATCGCGTGAAAATACTATTACTTTTAGCCTTTACTTAGTATTCGATAACTACTGTATTCTGTGTCGCAAACTATAAATAATATATAAAAAACATTTGAGTTTCATTGCATTCCAGAGATTCTGCTGTTGTCTTGATTTCTATTCATTTGAATTCGCTTTCATTGTTAGCGTCTTTCATATTATTGTTATTGTTATATATTTTTTTGCTTTTCTTTGCTTCCAATGTCTTCAGGAGGAGAATCACCGATTATAGGTATAGGGGCTATCAATACATCCAATTATTTCAATTTAGTTCCAATTTAAGTGACTTTTTTAGCCCTAAAATCATTTTAAAAACTTTATGTTAATTGAAATGAATTCTTAAATTTAAAGGTATGTGCCATCAGTGCGGAGAAAAAGTTTTGGGTGAAGGCAGTGGCTGTACGGCTATGGAGAAAGTATACCACATCCAGTGTTTCACTTGTCATGTTTGCAGTAAGTAATAAACTGATTATCAGATTCTCAAACGATTCTAAATATATTTTTTAAGAAAAATAAGAAGAAATAGAAAAACATTAGTTTCGAAAGACATTGAATTCTAAATATAAATCAGATTTGTTTTCAATGCATTCATTTATTTTAGTTTTTATTCTAAACCTAAAAACTTTTGACACAAAAAAAATGTCGGCAATAGTTCTGACATTAATTTTTTATATGATTTTCAGACACAGAATTAAGAGGAAAACCATTCTATGCAATGGACGGAAAGCCCTATTGCGAAGAGGATTACTTGGTTTGAATATAAACTCAAAAATAAAGTATTAGTCAAAACTCAAACTTAATTGAATTCCTGAAAAACAGAATACATTAGAAAAATGTTGTGTTTGTGAGAAACCAATTCTGGATCGTATTCTTCGGGCCACAGGAAAGCCTTATCATCCGAATTGTTTCACTTGTGTTGTCTGTAAGAAATGTTTAGACGGCATCCCCTTCACAGTCGACGCAACGAATCAAATCCATTGTATCGATGACTTCCATAAGTTAGAAAACTTTTGTTTTTATTTATTTTGATATCAAACAAATGTTTTTGTATTTATTTTTATAGGAAATTTGCGCCGCGATGTTGTGTCTGCAAAGAACCTATTGTTCCCGAACCTGGAAAGACGGAAACTGTTCGTGTGGTGGCTCTGGATCGCAGTTTTCACGTCAGTTGTTATAAATGTGAAGTAAGTCACAAATTGTTTATTGTATTGAATTTTATTGCTTTAAGTTAAACACAAATTGTGTGTAAATTAATATTCAATTATTTATAACTTCAAAAGAAATTACTTTTCAAACACTCTTTGATATGATTTTGACTCAAATCTCAGCCAAAGAGTTATTTTCGACTCTATTTTTGCAATTTTTCACTTTTTCTTAATTTTATTTTTGATTTTAACACAAATTCGAAGAGAATTATTCGGTTTTAGGTCTAAATATAATCCAAGTTTTGGATTTAATCCTCAATTTAATGACGACTATATTTATACCGATTTTTAATTTCCTTCTACTCATAAAATATGAAAACCCATCAAAATTTGTCATAAAATCAATTGATTGGCACTAAATGTCATATGACCAAGATTGTTTATGGCTATTCAAGCTTTTAGTTGACTAAATAAATACTCTTCTCATTCGTCAACCAATTCCTATATTGAAGACAAAAAAAATGATAAAATTTAGCAACAATTCAATAAAAGTTATTCTTTTAAATGTCTATTAATCCAAAAGCCTATCGTTTTGTTGATTGTCTTATCATATGATTCATATAAAACTTGAGTCAATTGAATGACTTCCAGATTAGAAAACTTTTATGAATTATATTTATTTATATTTCTTCCACAAATCTTATCATTGATTGTAATGTTTTTACAGTTTAGTCATAACAGTCACACCATTTAGTATTTTTGACAAGTATTCAAAAACTTGAGGGAAATACTACCTCTTATTTAATGTTTAGCCAATTATTATCAAAAGTCGTTTTTACGTTTCTATTCAATTGACGTCTCTTTTCGACTAATTGTCACTTTTTTGTTAAAATTTTTGAAAACTATATCTTATTTATTATTTTTTTTTATATCAAAGGACTGCGAACTTTTGTTATCTTCTGAGGCCGAGGGTCGGGGCTGTTATCCTCTGGACGACCACATCCTATGCAGAGGTTGCAATACAAAGAGAGTACAAGAATTGACTGCACCTTAAGTTTTGATGGGAATGAAATTAAATCAAAACATCATTTAGTCGTTAAAAACTCAATTAAAGGGTTGAATCTATTGAGTGTTAGGAACAGAATATTCTATATTTGAAATCAACGAAATTATTGACAATTTGTACAGTTCTTGTCATTCACTGCACTCTTAAATTGGTATTCAATTATTTGATTGCAAATAATTTTTTCGAACTTTTTTTAAATCTACAAAAACTTGATTTTAATCAATAATTATATATTTATTGGAAATATATTTACATCTTTTGAATGCTTTTTATAGAGCTTTTGCTGATATATATATATATTATGAGAAGAAAATGAATTTCGAATTTTATGTGAATTTCTATTTGAATAAATAAATCCAAGAATTGAGTGATTTATTGTTTAGTGGATTAGGAGAAAACAATTTTCAGACTCTTTTACATAAAAATTTCTCATAAACTTTGTTATCAATTGCTTTGAAATGATTTAATTTTATTTTAAATGCTATTAAATTTGAATTCAATTCTATTTTTTGCTAAATTTTTGGCAAAACTTTTGTTGTTTCGTATGAAACGCTTTTTGCAGTAAAAACCGAATAAAAAACGCTTTTATGTTATGTTTATTATCGATACAAACGATAAGTTAATTAAACACTTATTTAATTGAATTTATTGTGAAAATAACTGAAACTAATAAAGTTTTTATTTGTTTTCAATTAGAAGTCAAAATATTTGTCGAAATAAATTGAAAATAATTTTATTTTCTTTATATGACTTTTCGTTCATTTATTTAATTGATGTCTTCGAAGGCTTTTCTTAAACTATTGATTAAATAATTAAAACGTTTCCGTTTCGGCAAAAAATCACTTTTTTTTAAAAAAGTTTAGAGTTTTTCGAATTAAATTCAAATGTTTCTAATTATCAACATTTTGTCGTTTAGTTTAGTTTTGGATTCTGTGTTCAAAAACTGAAAAAAGTCAAAAACAAGTTTAATTGAAATATAATTGAAATTAAATAGAATTTACTTAAAGTAAACATCTGTTCATTGATTGACAAAAAGGTATATTTTCTATTTGATTCAACTTTCAAAAAGTCAGATCATTTCTATTTCGTTTCATTTCGGTCAATTTATCAAATGATCTTGTTATGTTATAGAATGGATTATTCAGTTTATTCGACTTTTCCCAGAAAGTTACTAGAAGTTTTTGTTTGTGGTCTACTATATATATTCTGAGCCACAGTTTTCTCTTTTTAAGAGGAAATTAGTAATAAATAGTGTTTTGAATGAACTCATAAATCAATTCTATTTGAAATGAAACTCAATTTTTTATACAAAAGTTTTTAAGCGATTTCCCTCTCATTACAAAAGTTTTTATTTAAAATATAGGTTTATATTCAAAATTATTAACAGAATATAAAGACTCTCAAAAAGTGACTAATTTTTGGAAGTTTTCAGTTGAGAATGACTTTCAAGTGTTTGCTTACGTTTGACACTTTCCTCAACCGTTAGTCTCTACTCATTATTTTGATACCTTTCCATCGCAAATACATTGTCATTGAATGGCGATTCAAGGATCATTGAAGGATCAAGACTTACCTTCCGCTCATTTCCATAAAAATTGGATCCAAATCATTGATATCTTGTGACAGAGATTAAGGTTTAAATACTTAATGCGAAAAAACAGATCAATAATTGAAATATGATTTTAATGAAAATTTTTATTCAGAACTTCGCTTAAAGTCTGGACATAGAGTTAATTAATTGGAACTAAAAGTCAATACAATTATTAACTCATTTTATTAAATGAAATACTTTTTCAGACAAAACATTAAATGAATTGAAATAAAGGTTTAAATGTATTCAAAATTATAGTCAAAAATAATCGATATTTGCATTAATAGTAAAGATTTAGTGTTTAATAATTGAGAAGAGTTTCCAAATAAGAGTTGAAAATAATCTATAGTTAAATATCTTCACAAATAAATCGAAATTTTAAGGAAAGAAAGGAAACTAAAGTCAAGTCATAGGACTGAAAGTGCGATGAATTCAATACAAATATGAATCAAAGCTCTGAATGATATCTAATCCGAAATCAAATGACTGAAAGCGTCGGAAACTACAAGAGTTTGGAATCGATTATCGAAATAAACACTTTTTTTATCGTCAAATAAATGTTTAAATTATTTATAATAATATCTGTAATTAAAATAACAAATCGATTAATTGTTTGACCGAATTGTCGATCTATTGATCGGATCCATAGACAGACTCATCGCTATAAGCAATATATAGGAAGAAGTCCTCTTCGTGATGGTCCTGATAGAGGGTTCCCATCGTTGCACAGGTCGGAGGAATTACGTTATTCACAAAGAAGAACAGCGCGTCTTCGGGTCTCAAATGGATCCGCTTTCGGATCAGGAAATAAAACTGTCCGACAGTCAGATCCGATGGAACCAAATACTTCTTTTTGTCCAAATCTCCAATCCTTGCCTTCGGGGCCTTCTCTACGATTACCTAAACATTTGATAAAAAAAATTATTTGTTTGAGAAAAACATCGGACGAATAGTTGTGTTGAATACATACAGGTACTCTATCAGGGTACTTCTTCCTAATTTTTTCGCCCTCAGCCCTCCTCTTTTCGAAGGGGTGCTCCTCTTTGTAGGCGAACTTCATTTCAAATAATAATGACTTCAATACGTATTAACCGTTTCTATTGTTTTCAAAAATTATTTTTTGATATGAATTGCAATTCAATACTCAATTTATTTCACAAATGACTCAAAAGTCAACAATAATTGCGATATTTATAGAAATGAGTTATAATTATAATTAATATATCACTAAATTAGTCACAAATTAATGTTATCTTTAAATGATTTTAAATGAAAATCAAATTGTAGTTAAAGATAGCGTTTAATAGAGACAGCAGTCAATCGACTCAATAGTATTGTATTTCTCCGTATATTTGAAACTCTAAACAAAATGCCTTCTCTTTCAGTCTTTTCAATAGTTTTTCACTTTATTTACGTATTAGTCATACACTCAGAGAGACTCACATCACATGTCATGTGATCTCATTTGTTGTCAAACAACACAACAAACAAAAAAGCGCTTCAATTGAACTCAAATCCAAAAACTATTAAATCATTTCAAAACAAATCTATTTAATCGCAAATCAATTAAAACTAAATATTTTTAAAACCTTTGATTTAAAGCACTTTTTGATAATTTTTTAAAAAGTTTTCATTAATTTAAAGATAAACTAAACTAAAGATAAGAATTGCAATCAAATTATTGAATGTCTTGAGTGTCGACCTCTTCATTGATTTAATGTTATTATGTATTTGTGATGCAATCAATTCAATCAAAACATACTTCAAGTAATTTAAATGTCAAATATGTCGACAACTATTAGCGTCGGATCCGATTTAAAAGACTATCTCAACACAAGACCTACTGACAAACCCTCCCTTAAGACTAATCTATCGAATCTTTTTAATGGAAATAAAGCAAAAGAATGGTTTTATCAGCCGTTGGCCACCGAAGAAGGGGTCGATTCCAATCAATTAGATTCGGTAAATGGATCCCTTGATGGCAATAACAGGCAATTATTTACATATATTATAGATTTGTTTATTCCAATCACGAGATTAACATTTATTTTTGAATCAATTGATTTGATTTCAGTTTAATTTTTATTAATTTATTGTTTTCTTCAAAACTTATATTTTGAGAGAATTTTATCGATAATTATGAACCAAAACATTGAATCAATTGATTTGCTATTCAGGGAAACGACACCAAAGAGTTGGTTATCTTCAATACCATTCACATCTACGGCTCAAAACAAATCGGATGATTGGTTGCCATCTCTGGTATTCTTTGTTCGGCTCTCAAAAACTTATTTAATATTTTGTTATTTTTTTCAGTCGAGAACTCAAAGAATAATTGGTTTCTTAGGTTTTGTTTTAATGGGATTATTGTGTTTTACTCTGGTATTCAAAATTCAATTGATTTTAACTCAATTTTTATTCTAATTTTGTTTTTCAGTCGAGTTTTTATATACCGGTCCTCGTATTCAAAGCGCGAAAGTTCGCCATTTTGTTCACTTTGGGGTCACTTTTCATTGTTTTGAGGTTTGATTGAAAACTAAACTCACATTCAATTAATTTCAATAATTTTTCAGTTTTTCTGTACTCTGGGGACCAATGAATCACTTGAAGCACTTGTGCTCTAAAGAGAGGCTTCCCTTCACTCTTACATATTTCGGTTCTTTGTTTACAACTCTTTATTTTGCTCTAAAGGTATGGCAATCACTGATCACTAAAACAAATAATTTTTTGTTGGCCTCTGAAGTCACATATGTCTCAAATATCATGTGATCTCTGAAACAACTTTTTATACGATAATTATAATTGAATTCAATGTCAGACGCATTAAAAAACTGAATTTTCACAAAAATATGTTTTATGTTTAGATTCAGAGCACTTTATTGACGGCTATCTTCGCTTTGATACAAGTATTGGCTCTAATCTGGTATGTCGTCAGTTATCTGCCGGGAGGACAGACAGGACTCATGTTTTTCACTAAATTTGCGACAAAAGCGGCCGCAAAGAGTCTACCCGTTTAGTCATCACTTCAAACATTGCTATCATTTCATAAATTATTTTTATTTCATTGAAAAAACATTTTTCTATAAAATTAAAATTGAAGTCAAACTAAATGTAATTTATTTTAACGAATGGTTTCTCAAACTATTAATTTGTTTTTTGACAATAAATTCTCAAATTTAAGATCCCTTTTGTATTTTCTCTCCTCTTTTCCAAATGATTTTTCCCCTTAAGATCTGTTGTCTAATCATCTCTTCCTTGAAGTCCAAGTGTTCGTCTCTGAAGGAAATCAATTGTTTTGTTAAATAAATAAATAAAAATGATTTCTATTATAGACCTAAAGAGACCCAATTCTCTCAATTTATCGATGAGTAGGACGTGTTGGGGATGAGGCGGATAGTAGTTAGGGTTGCGATCGACGTTCAAATCCATTGGATTTTGACCGAGTCTTCGGATAACGTTTTCATTTCGATAGTGATATTCTCGAAATGCATTTCTAACGGAGTGGTCGTAAACCCTATCGTTATGTATTTCGGGCGGTATTTCTGGTGTCCGATATTCGCCGAATATTTTTCCGCTCAAACGAAGCATTCGTTGCAAATATTTTGAACTCATTTTTGATTTTAAATTATTTTAACCAAAAATTCGTCAAAATATTGATTTCAAAACAAAATGTGAAAATGATTTTCAAATCAAATAAAAACATCTGAAATAAGGGATCGTTCGCTAAATACGTGGAAAAGTGAGAACAGGGTTTTCAGTGATGAGGTATTTAACGTGTTTTGTGAGAATCCATTTGGTATTGAGAGGCGACTGACTGACGGCAGTTCAACAGTCACTCACTTTTATCGATAAAAAGTATTCATAGTTTACGTCAAATAAATTTTAATGAATTTCATTATAAAATATATGAGATTTTGATTGAATTAAATGCCGTAATAGACGTGACTGTAATGAAGACCCCAAAGGAGTGTCTTTTGTTTGTTTGATCGCAAATAACAACAAAATTATAGTCTTTTTTCAATACGTTGTCAAACAAACAGACAATTCATTCACTTTTAGTGCATTTGTTTTGACTAAACATTTAATTGCATTTAAATAACACTTTTGTAACAAATGTCAATATTTTCGCATTTCATTCAAAATTCATTTGATTTTTAACCAAAAGTTTCAAAAATATAAACATTTGTTTTGAAATGAATTTAAAAATGACTTAATTTTTAGTTTTAATTAATTTAAATCCGATTTAAAATTGATTTTTGGATTAATTTTTATTTAAATCAATTGATTGAAAGTCTTAAAAGTTATGACAATTAGGATATGATCTCAACTTTTGTGCCATTTTTCCACTAAAAGTGCCTAAAATTTATTGATTTAATTAAAATCAATTGAAATAGACTTTTGTTTCATTAAAATGTGAGTACATTTCGGATACATTTGTTTCAAAACTGTTATATCTTTTAGAAATCTAATGATTTTTCTTAAATTAGTCCTAAAAAGTGGTCAAAATGTTGATTGAATCGCAACCTCAACAGTCGACAACACCTCCGACACCACAGTTAGGGTTATCCCAATCAATGTCTTCTCCGTCTCCACAGAACTCATACGATATGATCGAAAGATTGAAACAAAGAGTCGGGAAATACAGGGGTCACCACCAAATCAGTTATGAGAGGAATCAGAACACAATTGACGCCCAAAACATTAAAATGAAGTCCGAAACGACTCGATTACAGACACAGTTCTTAAACAACACTCAAAACAATACCAATAATAGTAATAAATCTAAACAACAGAAATCTGTTAACACTTCTACCGCTCAGAGAAATGCTAACAAAAGGTCCAACTCTTCGGCCAATAATAGCAATAATTCTGATTCAAAGTGTGATTCAAATGAACCGAAGCCGACAAAAGTGGCAAAAGTGGCCAACAATCGCAACTCAGCCAACAGTTTGGCCAAAGCCTCGCAGTCTTCGCCAAATAATCAATCGTTTCGTAACAGTTGTGCGAAATTCCCACCAAATTCTCAGTCGATTCAAATCGACATTAAAATGAAGACATCATTCGATGGAAACAGTATTTCAAACGCAAACAACACTCAGTCCTCAACGCATACCAACCCTTCAATCAATTCTATGCCCGAAATTAAGCGCGAAGTCGAAGACAATTCATACTTCCAAAGCGTAACCGTAGAAGCAATCCATGACTTTTTGAAAGACAACAGCACTTCCATCACTGGTTTTCCTCCGAATAACTTCGATGGACTCGTTTCTGATGATATCAAAGATCTATTTAATGACACAAATTTCGACGGATTTGGTGCCACTAATGATGGCTTCGGTGACGAAGACTTCATCAAAAAATTTCTCGAAGACATTAATGACTCGACTTTTGGCGAAACCGTAAACTTTGGCCAACATTTGAATACAAATGTACTGAAAGGACAGCAAACAGTCGTTAATAACTCCAATCATATAATAAATGAAAATAATTCTAATAATGGAATGAATTGTAATATTTCTGTCAATTTATTGAACAATAATTTGAACCAAAATATGAATTCAAACTCAAATAATATGATTATAAACACAAATGCCATGAATTCCAATAACTTTATGACAAACTCAATGCAAACGCCGGCCAATAATGAGATGACTTCCTATCATCCGATTCAGCCGAGACTTCAACCGAATCTGATGTCAAACATTCCGACCCGGTCTTCAGTTCAGATAATGAGCTCAAACTCTCAGCCGATTGCCATCAATAACACGATTCGTTATGTGACCGCAGGAAACACCGGTCCATCACAAGGACAGACGCCTCAACTACTTCTCCAACAAATGCCAATTCTATCGCAACAAACATTAAATAACGCAAACCTGTCGTCACAACCTTCGCAGACATCCCATCAATTACTACAACAGTCTTCACAACAAATTCATTTACGGCTACCGACAGGTACTCCAATGCAACGAATGGGTATCGTATCGGTTGTGCCGAAGACTGAAGACGTTTCCGTTCAGCTGTCAATACAAGTGCCGCAACAGACGACACAAATGATGCCAAACACGACCTCAGCTCAGCCTCAGACCCAACAAACGACTGCTCAGTCGGTCGCTGCGGCCAATGCTTCCATAAAACTGAAACAAATGGCACAACAGGTCCAACAAAAGACTCATCAGTGGGTTATCAACCACTCGAACCCAACTCTAACCCAAACCCCAATTCAACCAATGAATCAACAAATGGGTCAACAGATGAGACCACAAATGCAACAAAATATGGTCTCTAATCAAAGAATGACAGGACAACCGCCACAACAAAGACCCCCTCAACAGGTGTTGAGTCCAGAAATACAGAACACAAACCAAAATCAAATTCAGATTCAAATACAAAACCAAAACCAGAATTACTTTACGCCACAAATGAATCAACAGATCTATTGGCAGCACAACCAACAGCACAGCCAACAACATAACCAACAGCACAGCCAACAGCTCAGCCAACAACACAATCAACAGCATAATCAACAGCACCCACAACAACAACATCCGTCACAACACACACCACAACACACACCACAACACCAACAGATCCAACAGACACTACAACAACAACAACAGCCCCAAAGCCAACCCCAACCCCAACAGATACCCCCTCAACAGTTGATGCAACAAAATATACCCCAAAACCAACAAAATTACGCCAATTATTGGTCACATTCATCACAAATGGGTGGACAGACATCTCAAGCCCAACAACAACAACAACAACAACCGCAGCATTACTTTAATAATAGTAATAATAATTACAACTATTTTTGATAAACAATTTTTGACTCATTTTTATTTACTTTTTAATAATCGGTATTTAATATAAACAATAGTTTTATTCAAAACTTTACTTATTTTTAGCTTTAAATGCATTAAATCTTTTTGTAAATAGACTTAAAATCGAGTTATTAATGAATTTCGTAAATCTGTTTAATTGATTGTAATATCGATTCAATTGTAATATTATTAACGATTTTAATGGAATTTTATATTGAATTTGAATTGAATTATCCGGTTATTCAAAAAAAACTTTATTATTATTTCATTTAAATAATTGGAAATATTAAGCGACGAATAAATAATCGTTTTTTCAGTTTTTGAATCATTTGTTTTGAATTTTATTCAAATTCTTTATTTATTCTCAAATAAGTAATGATTAGAAAATAAGTTTAAAAAGTATAACAAAATGTAAATCAATTACAAAAAAGTTTTATGAATTATTCAGTCATCGATCAGTTCGACCCGAATGTGGGAGTCTTTGCAGTTGTGCGGCTCCTGAGGGAAGTTCTTCTAATGGTTTCGTCCATTTGATGAGCGTTTCTGGGGATCGGTATAAGAAAATGAGTTTCGCGTAGAGATCCTCTTCGAGTTCAAACTCTCGACTTTCGCGCACCAGATATATGTCGAGACAGAGCTGTAGTACGCGATCAACGTTTGGCATTCGGGTGTAAATTACTTTGAAAGATGACTCAGAGTTGAGGCCTCGAACCCAACGCGAGACCAAGAATACAAAAGTAGTGTAAATACCGATAATCCCATATCCGGACAGAAATGCGAGTAAACCGATAAAGACTTTGTCGTTGAAAAGAACGAGAGGAAGATATTTGCAATTTTCAGCCAAAAGTAAATCACTTCTGAAGAAGTCGTCTAAGTTTGACATATACTTGTCATCGCACGGGTCGTGGACTTCCCACCACGAGGTCAGAGAATCATTTGTATTCTCCATATTCTCTCCTTTTTGTAGCAAAACACCAATACTTCGATATCGATACGTATCGTTCAATTCCGCCCCTGTTTTAGACTTTTTTGTCAGTTGTTTGACAACAGAAGGCTTTCCCTTTTCGGGAACTCTCAAGTAATTTGGGAAAATGTATGGAAGAATAGCAGGAGTCGATTCCTTGTCCACGTCGGACAACATCCTTGCAATCTGTAGCCGAAGGGAGCGATCTTTTTGTGGATTCAATTCAATGGTTTGTTCGTTAGAAATGGTGACGTCCATGTCCTGAGTCTTCTGCTGTTTTTTGCGGGTTATATAATACGTCAGTTTCACAAAAATACTCGTATTACTCTTCAGGTCTTTTTCTAATGAATCTTTTGATGGGGGGCTTACACCCCACGTGGCGGTTGAGTTGCCATTGAGGTTGACAATAGTGACATCACCTTGGTCGTATCCCGATATAAAAGTCTGAGCGACGGCATCCCTCTCGAAGTCTTTATTGTTTTTGAGTCGATTCCAAAGTGGATCCGTTATCTCGTTGAGAGCACTTCCGGTTACACTCATTCTGAAAATGGGTTGATATCCACCGAATTCCAGTTCAAAAGTGGCGCCGACGGGTCTATTGGTTGAGCCGACGGCGCGGCCCAAAGCGAACAAACCGAGTGGACCCCAAATCAGACCAATGATGAGCACAACCCACGCACCGCCCAAAAGATATTTGAAAAATCTTCGTTTTGCTTTACCCCGGGGTTCCGGAAACTCTTCATCCAATTTGAGTTCACATTTGCGTTCATAAAGATTAACGAATATGTCTTCCATTAGAGACCATTCGTCGAGAACTAGACTCGTGTCCGTCCAAATCCAGTCCATATACATACGTAAGTCGTATAGGAATGGGATAATCATATATCTGTTGAAAACTTATTTTAATTGACAATAAAATTACAAAATCATTGAAACAAACCCTTTGAAGAGATACCAATTGATTAGATTATATTTCTTGCAGAAAGTGTTTCCCAGAATTCTTGTCGGATAACCACTTCTTATCTGATATGCAGACAACAAAAAGTATATACATTTGAAGATATACCACAACTTCGGCGGCCAATTTTCTCGCGATGTGAAGCGTCTGATCAATGGATTTGATTTGTGATAAATATTATTGAAATTAAGGAAAAATACCTCTCAGTCATCGCCGGTAATGCAAAGAAGAGCCACATATGAATTCCAAGCGTCAAAAGTATTTGAAAAATAAGTTTTCCTTTTATATATTTCCTCAGATATAATGCCCTATCGATTATTATTAACGCGAATTGTAACAAAAGAGTCACCAAAAATGGAATCGGAATCTTATTTTCTTCGAGAAAAGAGGCCACGTCTTCACTACTAGAATACCCGCTCTATTCGGGAAATAAGTTTTAAATGAGTTAAACAAAACTCGTATCAAAAAACATAATGAAAGCAAAACTCACTCCAAAGGCATAAAAACCAAAGACTAGAATAAAAAAGTTTATGAAATCACATAAAAACATAAGAGAGTAGACGTCGCGAGTGATTCTATAGGGCGGGTGTAACACACTGTTGAAGAAATGACTGAAAGGTTTCGTGAAACGGATGGCCCTATAATTGAAATAAGTTTGAGACAAATCTTGGATTAATACAAATGACTTACAAATTCTTGAGAGCTGTCGGACCAATAACACTGAGAATCGCATTAATTCCATCCGTTGTCTCCTCTTTTAAATCATCACTACTTGGAGTCAATTCAGAAAACATGTCGTCCGGATCTTTGAATAATAAATCCATTTCTAAATTCTCTTCCAAATTAGGATCGGCTTTGGGTTCACTAATGACCAGTGCTTTCGATTGCTGTAAATTTATATCCATTTCTGCCGAAGATTTCGTCTTTTTATCGGATTTGACTTTTTCTATATTCTCTGTCGAAGACATGACCCGATCCAAAGATAAAGAGGCCTTCCGTTCGGCGTTTGCCATGAAAGCAGTGATTTCTGTTTCCGAGAGATCCCAAAGACCTAAACTCTATTTTTAAAATAATTTTCAGATATAATGTGTTTTCAAATAAATGTGTTTTACTTTAAGCATAAATCTGTGAAAGAAAAGGACGAGAAGTAGAGCCAAATCGAACTGAGCGTAATTGTCTGTCCTCTCGATTCCCATAATTCGTGGAAAATAGAAGGGAGTGATATCCACTTTACCGGTCGAAAGCCACGGCCAGAATTGAAACTGAAATATATATTTAATGACTACAATCACTTCGGTATATGTGATGACAGTAATCCAAAACGCTTTCGACGGTCGCGGAACAGATAGTGAGCCCCAAAGGAATGCAAACAATGGTAACGGAAGAGACAGAACAGACGCAGAACTTATTTGATTCAAAACTATTATTATATAACACATGACTTCAGATCGCGAAAGGATTGCATAGAATATCGATCGGAAGAATCGCATATAAACGTTGGCCTTCAAAAAGGCCGAGTCCTCCAAATCGGTGTCTATTGACAGCATTACCCTTCAAAAGAGAAAAACAATAAAAAATTGTTTGAGTCGTAACTTAAGACATACTCTTCGGATGGAATCGATTTTTTCTTTTCTTCTAAGATCTCAGATTTCGAGCGTTTCTTGCGATGCAAAGTATCGATTGAATCAATACTTTTAGTCTCTTTGGGAACTGTTGACGACGATATCTTCGCAAGAGTTCTCTTTTTCCAATTAATGTCCATAAAGTCATATCGAGAACCATTTGATTCTTCGATTTCGAAGATTCTCTTTAAATATCTCTTTTCGACGGACAGTCTTCGCGCGACATATCTGTAATCGCGGGACAAGGAGTTGAGTTTTGCGGTCATACTTATGAGTGCGCTCTCAATGAATAGCAAAACAATAGACAACCAGTTCTTCATTTTCGTGAATAATGACTCTTTCCTATGTGTTTGTGTATCGACTTCGTCTTCTCCTTCCACTTCATCGCCCGAACCCTTTTCATGTGCTTTCAAAGAATCTTTTCTTTCAATTGGATGACTAGAGGGTCGGGAACCGACAGAACTTGTGGCTAAGGTCGTCAATGTTGTGGGTCGGGAGGCATCCGGATCTGTACGCTCTCTATCGAGTGAAACGATTGCCGAGTCTTTACTGGACTCTCCGATATCTGTCGTCCCTTCGGCCGAAACTATTGTGGCGTCCGTTTCGTCGATCTCTCCTTTCATTAGTTTTGCGCAAAACTGCGAATCAATTGAGAATTCAAAGAATTGATCGAAAATTTCAATTAAAGTATTAATCCTTACGGCAGTAAATCCGTGAAGTTTTGCTATTTTTCTCATTTCGTCGCCTTCGGGGTCAGGTATTAGAGATGTTCGGGGCTTTTCGTTTAAATCCACGATTTCGGAGTCGTTCTCATCGAACATATAATAACCGCCCGAACGGACAGCTATTCAGATATTCAATCAATTAATTTGTTGTAAACAAAAATTGAGTTTCAATGGGAATAATAACTAAAAGTTTGATAACAAAATATAATGAGTGAAAGTGCGTTAAGGCTAAGGACAGTGCGAACAGGTCTGCAAAGATCGCAATTACATGAACCGTGAGATCGAGTCGAAGCCTTTCTCTTAAATGAATGGACTCGAGAGGGAGTCTCGCGAACGACTCGTTGAGGGATTTGAGTTCGAGTCGAAGATTGAAATACTGACGACACGTCTGAAAAACCTTCGGTTGTGACCGCAGCGACTCGAAGGCCGGTGAATAGAGAACCCATATTGGGGTAAGGGATGGGCGTAGGGGTAGGTGTCGGGGAAAATACAGGAAAATCTTCGACAGAAGAGCCAGATTTCAAACTAAAATCAGGAAAAGTTACGGTAGAACTCCGGGCGTCTATTGAACGAATGGGGGCTACTTTATAGACCTCTAAATATCCCGGTTGTGATGACATCGCTGACTGAGGGGATACTATCGTTGGTAATGAAGGGGTAGGGGAATAGACAGTCGGTAAAGTATGTGACAGTGGCTCTTCTGGCTCAGGGGTATGGGTTAAGGAACCTTCGGCTGTGGAATAGGGGGACACATCGTAGTCGTAGTCCTCTGTTTAATATATGTTCAAAATTGTACACAAATTAAGCGAAACATTATTTGGAAGATATTTTCCAACAAATTATCAGAAGATTTCAAAAGAGTAAAACACAGAAAAAGATTAAATTCATACCCTGTTTGTGAGCTTTAATACTCTTGGCCTTATCGGCGAACATCTTTTGTTGGGCGGCTTTTATTCGATCCATTTTCTGCTTAATCTTTTCCATCACTTCTTTTTCCGCCTGTTCCTGATCTGCCACTTCTTTGGCTTGAATTTCATGAATGAGTTCCGCCCCTCTCGAGGCCAACACCTGTTGTGCTCTGATTTCTCGGATTAAATGATTGAAATAATAGCTACAGAATATCCTCTTTTGAATAATGAGAAATGCAAAGCAAATCCCATCCCAAAGAAGTCCGGCCTCATCGTAGGGGGCGTTACAAGTGTCAGGAGAGGGCGGAATATTAGGGATGTTCTGAGATTTTCCCAAACAAGCGATTCCGAGGAGTTGGACGACCCAACAGAAGTTGGCGTAAAGACTCGTTATGTAAACGCAACCAACGATCTGATCAAACGATAGATTACGTGAAACTAATTTTCATTTATTCAATAATTACCTGAAGAATGGATTTAAAAAGAATAACGGCTGACGTGTAGGCGATTATTGTCTTCCAGAGACGGAACACCACTTCAATTGGTTTCAAATAGAATTCATTTCCGTTCCAAAGGAACAAAAAACATCCCAAAACATAACCCAAAGCGAAAAGACTGACTCGAGTGGTGCCGGCGAGGAATACAACCGCTAATGTGATCCAAAAGAAGCAGAAGAAGAACATTGACTTAATTGAGTCCAGAATTGTGTGACCGAAGGCAAAGAAATCGGGAACTTTTGGGTTATGCGACGGATCGGTGTCGAGATGGGCCTCAATATTACTGCCACCCAAAGAGGGCTCACACTTCTCGAGTCCAAAACAAATGAGTTGTCGACACGAAAGTAGAAGAATAAAGAAATCCAAATAAAGTTTATCCACTTCGAGTGGGTTACGGAAATCGGGCAAAAATAGCCAATCCCTTAACCTTTCGTTAAGGCTCTCCCAGGGATAGTCAGTGCATAAACCGGGAGGTATTCCGAGGCACAGAATATATTGAAGAGGCAGTACTATCACTAAAAACCCGACAAAATACGGCCACACTCTTTCAATTGTCAGGCGATTCATCAAAACGAGTGATAATAACCAAAAAGCGTATAAAACACTGAATAAGTCGTTTCGAGAGCCGATGGAAATCGTGAGGAGAATGAAACAGATCTCAACTCCGAATTTGTAGAAACAATAGTTAATCAAAAACATAGTTAAGCCCTTCAGGTCTCGATCAGCATCTTTGCGGCCCACGCGGGCGAACACCACTCCCGGCGGAGGCGCCCTTTCATTACGTTTCGTGCGATAAACGTTTTGATAGATTAAGACAACCGTTCGTAAGACCAAAATTAGGATCAAAATAAGGTATTCCTATAATTGTTTGCATCATATTTACAATTATATCAAATTTTATGAAATACTTACGAATATATAATTGAAAATATTGTCAGTCGTTTTGAAACCAATATATTCTCGATTATCAACCGTTGAATTGAAAGGATAATCATTGATAACAAGAGTCCCGTTTTCATCCTTTAGTTGAATCAATAAGTTTTAAAAAAGTTTGGATCAATTGTAAGAATAATTACGTGATATTGAGTGCAATTTGTGGTCCAAACGATTTGTTGCGCGAATTGCAACTGAAATATCATTTTGACGACAATCAGGATCCCAGCCCAGAGTCCCAACAAATGAGATATTATTCCTTCGAAATGAGTGAATCTCATCGCTATTACAACTAATACAACAAAAATTGTGTTCATCGCTGAGATCTGTAAATAGATTTATTCAATAATCTATTGAATGTCTATTGATTTGAATGGACTCACGTCAGCGATGGCTACAAAAACAGAACAGAAGAGAATGGCTTTAATTATATGGAGTTCTAAGAGTCTCCAAATCACAACGAAAATCACATCGACTTTGGGTTCGAGTTTATGCCACAATTTTTCCGCCAATTCTTTGATTTCATCTAAACTTGACTTATACTCAACATTTTGATCGGCTCTCGACTCAGGTCTCGAATGATCTTCTTTTATGGTAATCGATGGTCTGCGAGGTTTGACTGGCGTTGAGTTCTTAGGGGTCGCGAAAGGAGTGTTAGAACTCGTCGACGCCTTATTCGGTTCTGAATTCTGAGGACTCGAAGTCTTTTTTACAGATTTGACGGTATTGGGAGTCGACGTGTCGTTTGATGACTCGCTCTCCACTTCCATCTCTAATTTTATTTCATTTGTATCGTTAGTATTGTTCTGATTTGGAGACTCAACGGTAACGGATTGTGAGGTTGTGCTCGTGGGGGATGTCATCGACCATTGCTTCTCAAAATCACTGAACTCCAGAAAACTTTTATGAAGGAAATGGACCTGGATTATCGTTATTATCAAGAAGAATGTCGGCGTAAAGAGCTCTTTGAATAGGATCCAAGCATCATGGTCATACACCTGGAGACCCAAATCTGCCTGACTATAGGTTCAATCAAATATGTCATTCAATTCATTATTTGAGATAAAATTTTAGGAATCAAATCGAAATTCGAGCAAAACTTACAGCTCTTTATTGATTCTCAAGTAGTCGTTCCAATAATCTGGGAATTTATTGAACTGATAGGTATATATTGCGGTCAATATAACCATTGAATAGATTATAACAATTAACCAAAACGTATACATAAAACGTCTCCACAACGAAAACGAGAGCTAAATATCAAACAATTAGTTGAAATGCAATTAAAATAAAATGAAAGCAATACCTGAAAGACGATAATAAATGTGAGGAATAGAACCATATAAACGACTCGGTATAGAACCACGCGATCACCGCTGAGGGACATAACCATAAGCATAGAGGCGACGATCCATATCCAGTATTTTATCAAAAGTTCTTTCAGTAGGTCTACTATCCATTGGATGGCAGGGCTCTGATGAGTGCCAGTAGTTGTCGCTAAACTCATTTGACGTCTCAGGTCATGTCGAGGCGCTCCGGGCTGTCCGGTGCCGAAACCTATATTGAATGGCTGCGCAATGACTCCCTGAGCAAAACGTTTTCGCTTTTCTGTTTCTCTGTCCTCAAGATATTGTCGTAAAGTAATCCAAAACATAAGAGTATAGAAAATCTGTAAAATATATCAAATTATTAATTGAATGTCTTTTAAGATTAGAATCAAATACTTTGATAAATAGGGGTTGATATGAGAGATCATAATATTTTTTGAATCCTATCTCATTCATAGTGACTGCCCCGACCTGTGCCGGCAATTCTTCATCAGTCAAATTAAGACTATAAACGTATTGACCAATTAATAGGAAGAGTGCGAACGCGACGAGTGCTGGCGATGACTTGAGACATGCCTGACGTGAATTAGGAATCATCCATATTATGCACGACCACAACAATAGTATAAATGATAACCACGAATGATATGTAATTGACCATGTCTATAATACAGGTTTATTTCAATATTCAAATGAATTGAGATTTATTGAGTGATACCATCATAACGATGAGAGTCCCGACATAACTGCCTCTCTTTATTAATTTTATTAATTGCACAAAAGGCGAGATATGGTGTACAGTACTCTCAGCTCCCATCGGACCCATTGGAGTGGTCGGAGATTCTGGTCGACTGGCACTCGGGCCGATAGCACCGGAAATACTCGAGTAATTACTAATTTCGGGCTCAGGTTTCCATATTATGCTACCATTTGAGTCCACTTCGAGACCGGACTTTGAAAACCCGGAAAGTTTTAATCGATCGGAAGTGTTGTAATTCTTTGCCGTCTTGTCATCACTTAAGAGCTGTTTTTCATTAGTTTTGAAAACAAATTAAAATTGATTTTCATTTTTCTATATTAAATTTGGGTTTAAACACAAAACAAATGACAATTGATTAAAGAAATATCATTCATCTCTAGATTTAAGGAAATAAGGAAACAGTAAAAGGAAAGCGACAAACAAAGCGCTACTACCAGAGCAGTATCTAAGCAATTATAGTCCATTCCATAAAGTTATTCAATCAAGTTTATTAATTGAATGACAAATTCATAATCAGATTAATTATAACGATTATTATATTGAGTTATTATATTGTGATATGAGATAATTTGTGAGTCAAAAGTGAAAAAAGTTCTAATTTTTGTAAAAATAAGTTTTATAGCCATTGAGTGAAGCCATAAATTATTTATAGGAATTATAAAATCTATAATTCATATACCATTTAAACAGTTATAAATCATTTTATATTTTGTTTGCACGAAAGCACTGAATCGGAGGTCAAAACAGAATATAATTATAATATTAATTATTAATCAATTTTCACCAAAGGATTAGCGGTTCTGACATTAGCCTCTCAACAAAAATATTGTTATATATATATTATTCGATAAATTGTGTTAAAAATGATGTATAGAGAGGTCTGGTCTACATCTGCCGCAGATTAATATTTAATGATTCTCTCGAAGAGTTTTTCTGATCTTTTGGTCGAATGATAAGAATTGTTCAAAAAATGATTAATTTTTATATAAAAGTGAAAATATAACAAAATATCGTTATTTTTCAAAAGTGCACAAAAATTTTGAAAAGAAATGATAGGCATTCACTTGGATTTGTCGGAAAAAATATATAAATCAGTGAAAAACTTATTAATCTTTGAGACAAAAATCATTTTCTTCAGTCCTATTGTTTGCAACACTTTTTAGGAAATAATGAAAACAAGTCTTTCTCTTAAGAAAAAAAAACTAAATTCTAAGAATTTATTGAAAAAAGAAATCAAATGATAAGAAAATTTCTAAATCAAAATCAATTCAACTTAAAAACATGAGTCGAATATCAAATAGAAAGGGATTCGGAATAAATCAATGTTTACCTCTCAAACATTTTCTAGACTTTTGGATGAATTGTCTCCTTTTGTTATATAATAGATGTTTGAGTCAAGAAAATCAATGAGTCGTTGTCTAACATCTAATGATAAATTAAAGAGCATTTAACGGCAAATACTACTCTCCAGAAAAGCATTGAATCCATTTGCGAATCAAATTCTAAAAATCCTTATTTAATGCAAAAACAATTGAAGAATATTCTTATGTATTCTAATGGAAAAACTCTGAATCCTTGAGACCTAACAAAATGTTTCGAGAGTTCATTGAATTTGAATATGTTTTGGCACAAACCCTGTCCTCAATGTGTTTTGACTTTAAACTGATAAGTTTTGTCACAAAATATGATGAATAGGACTATTAATGAGCGGTAAGATTAAAGGATAGCCTTAAATGCAAATATAGTTTTATTGCTCTGTTTTTTAAACTATCATTGAAAGAGACGATTCAATATCAGGAAAGAAAAGGGAAGGGAAGGGAAGAGGACATTAAAAATACAGTACATACAGGAGTGGAGTCATTGGAAGCGAGTATTATCTCATCTAAATGTAAACTCTCGACGACAGTGTGTCCCCCATCACGAGTTTGATTGTCACTCGAGGACAGACACTCAGATAACTGTCCGGTCGCGCAAATTATAAGAAAATGTAAAATAAAAAGAGGACTCAAATCAATCAAATGTTTGCACTCATTATACAAACAAATTATAGATCAAAAGAAATGGAAAATTATTTCAATCTTATCATCAAATGCTATAAAACCATAAAATAAATGAATGAAATGCGCGGAACGACACGTATTGGGAAAACATGCGGTTCTGCGGTAATCACTCGAGACATACATTTTTTTCTTCATTGCATTTGTTTCGATCGGAACTATTGGTATTAGTTGTAGTAATCAGTGCCGGAATGCAGTCGGTTCTGATATGAGAGGGTCCATGACTAGGATAGGGCTCATGCGAGCCTCGAGAGAACATCTTCGCAGAGTCTACGACCTATCAATTGGCAGGAGTGCCACAAATCAGCCAAAATTGGCAATTATTATATATTTTATTAATTGATTCAAATGTTAATATTTGAGACAAAATTGGATAAAAAATAGGGAAAGTATTGACTGAAACTCACAAAACTATTTTTGGTGAAGAACTTTCTGCGGACGAGAGTAGTGCTAATGAAATAAAGTCCAATCAATACGAATGAGTGAACATATTTAGGCCAATGAAAGCTATTGTAATCCAAGTGTCGGACTGTCGTACAGTTAATGTTAACGTAATCGACTAAACCAAACAATCTGTTCGTCAAAACAATTATCGATTTTCTGATTAAGCCCTAAATTCAAGCAATCATTTCATAGAATAAGACATACCTGGCATTGATGTCGTCGGGCGGGAGGTATGGCCTCATATATTCCATTTGATAAATAAATAATACAACGAAATGAAGGGAAACATAAATAGAGACGAAGACACGGATGTAGTGGTACTGAAGTCCGAGCGAACGATTACAAGAAATCCAACTCGAAATCGATAGGAAGAGCAGGAAATACATCGAAGAACTCACTGACGGGTTGAGGACCGCCGCCGAACATAACAGCACCAGAAATACTGTTTCTGTCAAAAGTGATGCCCAAACCGATGCCTTCTGTGCTCTTAATTTCTTTTTGTATTTTTCTTGAATGGCTTTAGTGTTTGCCATAACAGAGACAGCACTCAGTCCGGCTTCAGTCAGCCGTCTCTCTCTCCTTTCCATTCGTTCCAAACGTTTATTCTCCTGTTCTTTAGCCAACTCTTCCCTCTCTTTTTCGACTTGAATTTGATGTCTATAAACATCTTTAATGAAGACGTGTAGAGCACCGGCAGATATGAGGACAAGAAAGTCGAGTCCACATAAACGCAAAACACTCCAAACAGAGATCCCATTATATCGATGGAGTCCTATTAAGTTATAGATTCTTCCGATTTCAGAACCTTTGAGTCGATTACAAATAATCTTATATTAAATCTGAGAAACAATTGAATGGTATTTGACTCACAATAGTCTATAGAGTCGTCATAATTAGGGAATGCGGAGAATAACACGATTTGGAAGACAATATGCGATACATTTATTAGAAAACTTAAGGCTATTATCACTTTTATATAGAAACCAACGCTTCCTATCATTAAATTGAATAATAATTAAATTGAGAAACAATTGAATCGATTCGAAAATATTGTCATTTTTCACAATTATGTCATTCAAAAGATTACCTGAAAGTACTGTTTTCAGACTTGGCTTAGGAAGAGTCGGTCCAATCAATAGAAGAATCAAATAAATACATGAAAACAAGTTCTGACGGAAAACAACCGCTAAAATAAAATTTAAGTTATTATTAAATATATAAAAATAATAATAAACTGAATATAATTCCGTAATTCTTTGTAATTTAGTTCTGTTTTTGTTTAGAATTGCGATAATTGTTTCAAAATATACAAAAATACCAAACAATTTGAGTTAACCATAAAATTGGGTGAAGAAGAGAAAGTGATCTAATCTTTCAAACAAATAGATTCATTGAAATCATCTGAAAAGACATCAATTAAACACATGAGTCGACACAAACTACTTAAAGAAAACCTTAAATAATAAACATTTCGGAGAAAAAAATTCTAAAAATAAATATTAAAACATAAGTTCTTTCAAAAGCGAGTATTGTTTGGATGAGATATTAACTCATATTTTTGTTCTATATTTCAATTAAACGAAACACAATTCAATTCAATGTCTATTCATTGTTTTGCAAATGTTTTACTGAAAACACAGAATTCACATCAATTCTAATCATTTAAAATTGAGTTCTGATTATCGGAATAATTGGCAAAACCTTTGCGGATATGAAACTCATTTAAAGAGAGATTTGATGAGAAGAGGAACAAAATATTTTAATGAATATTAATTTAAGAGTAAAACTGATTTTTATGCAGATTTCAGTTTAGACTAGAATTTGAGAGAAATTCTAATTTTAAATTTAAATTTTGTGTAATAATGGAGAGACTACTTTGGAAACCATCTCATAAAAGGCTGACAACCAAACATTGAATCGATAAAAGCAAAAGAAGAAGAGAAGACAGCGATAGTCAAAAAGGATCACAAATTAGTGGATCCGAAAGAATTGCAGCAAATAATAACTTACATTAGGAGAGAGTGAAACGATTCCCTACTTTATTAGGGGTTAGACTCGTATTCAATCTCTAATGCAATGGAAACACGAAACCAAACTATAGTTAAACTATAGCTTCCGTTTTGTGTCTCAAAACGTCAAACAAAATACAAGTTTTTATCAGAAATTATCAGAAAAAGCGCATAAATAGATGTTTTGCACAAACATTAACTTAAATTTTTCACTTTAAATGTGTTTTTCGTGATTTTATTGAAAAGTTTAACAGAAATTATATGAAAAGTCTATTAAAAACACCCGTTTGTTCCGAAACTCATTTCAACTCAAATTTTCACAAATATTTGGGAAAAAAAATTACTAAAAATTCTGTTCAGAAGATTCTCTCATAAAATATGAACGAAATACTTATCGATCGCTAATCAATCGATTAGATTATGAAAATATTTGCGAATCCCTTTACTTACAGTCTTTTTACTATAAACTATTGTATGACATAACATATTATAAGCAAACAATAGACAGAAATTCTAAGTTTGATGTTTTCCGTCACTTAATATAATAGCTGTCAAACATATAACGCGATTCTAATCTTATATATAAAACTGAATCCAATTTATTTGAGAAATAAATGCAATAAATAACACATTCAACGGAAAACTTGAAATTCTATTCAAATGTTAAACATTTAATCAGAAATGTTTGAAAACTCGTCAAAAGCTTTAATTTCTGTTATTTTCGCTTAAAATCAAAGTTTTGATAAAATACACGAAATAAGTGAAAATCGATATTTTTAGTAAAAAATGAAAAAAGTCATACGACTCATACCTGTGCCTAAAATGAGCGGAAGAATGAATCGGATGAGTATATAACTGAGGGCTAAATCCAATTCCATTATTATTTGTGTCCAGTTTTGCGATCACTTTCACTGAATGCTTATGTTTTGCAACGTTTGAGTCATTCATAATATAATTTGATTCGCTCTGAATGTTGGCAACCAAATAGTCTTCGCACAGAATTGGAAGACATCTAATAAAACAGCGATTCTGTTATTCATTGGTTTATCTGATGAGTAGTTGGAAACCAAGACTTGAGTCAAACACTGAGTCAAACCTCTGATCCAAATATATTCACATTAATCTGCAATAAAGGAAAGTAAAAACTGATTAGAATTTTAAACATAACATAACATTAGGAATATATTTGTAGTAAAAGTAATAAATTTTTAACCATTTTTTTCGAATTAAAGCATAATTTTTGGTTTTATATTAAAGTTTTATACATTTTTCGGTATTTCATACGAATCACAATTTGTTTCGTACATAAAAACAAATGATTTATTATCCATAAAATTAATCAAATAAAACAAATTATTATAGACTTTGCCATTAATGAGAAGTTTTTTAATTGAATATTAAAAACAATTTCGAAATATTTTTTCATAAAAATAATTTCGTAAATAAATCAAAAGAATTCAATAAAATGTTGTTCACATAAAAACTGATAAAACATCAATTGTTTACATACATTAGATTTGAATCAAGTTTATTCGAGATGAGCAAGGTCAATTCTTAGTTAGTAATCAGAAACCTTTGGTTCGATATTAGATGTCATACACTATTAATGACTAATTCAACGAATGATAAGAAGTTTAAATAAGTGTTGAAAACTCATTAATATTAACAAACCATTACAATGAGAATTGATTTGAATGAATGGGTGTTTTCACTCCTCTCACAATAAAACAATTATCAGCCAAACGAGAGGTTCGCTAAAAAAATCTAATCATAAAAATTTTTAGACAATAAAAGTCTGAAAACAAATTGAGTGACGAATCGAAACTAATCTATAGATTAAAAATAATTTATTGTTTGTTCGATAAAGCGTTGAATGAGTGGATGTCTTAAAAAAAATGATTGATATTCACTATATTTTGACACAACTTCAGTTCAAATGATTAATTGTTTAGTGAGATGTGTCACAATGACCAGGGATTTACCATAAATTACCTGATTTCGACCTAGAAGATTGCAGTTCGTTTTTAATTTTTAATTTTTTCTTATCTTTGATCCCCTGAGTCATCCTCTGACTCTTTAAATGAGACTCTTTTCTCATTTCAATCAACAGATGCTTTTCATAACTCAGTGTTTTGTTATTTTCATTATATTTACGATAAGTTTTGTTTTTAAACAAAATTCAAAAGTTTTGTCGACAGAAGTAATAGACAATAGTTTCTCATTTTATCGATAAAGTGTCAGAAATAGCGTTAATTAATATTATAGTCAAATATTAAAGAAAAACAATAATAAGTTTGATATGAAAAAATGTTATTAAAAAATTTGCTAGATCAAAATTTTTATAGTAAATAACTTGATGCTTTAAGAATTAAATGGAATGTACAAGGTATTCAAATGACAATCAAATGAATTAATGGCTCAATATCTGGGCTTTTATTTGATCCGCTATTATAACAAATATATGAAAAATTGTTTGCTTTGAAAATATGATAAAATTATCGTTAAATGAAAATAAATAAGAGCTAAAAGTCAACCAAATATTTAACACAAATTCGTTTATTTTGAAACCAAAAAAAGCTAAGAAAGTCTTACCTCTTAATTATATCACACAAACAGTTAATTAAACTTTGAATTATGTAATCGATTAACAAAATCAAAACGATTTAAAGGTCAGAATAAAAGGAAAAACTGATCACTTGTTTTGCTTTTGGCTTTAAATGACGAAACGTTAGATCAGATGTGTTTCAGATGTAATGCCTTTCAGTTGTTGTGAATGGAATCGACTGAAAGCCACTGAAAGTGGAGTCGACTGGAGATCACATGTAATGCATTCAATGCCTCATTTGAGTCACTCTTTTGCGCAAAACATTGCAAACAAATACCGATTTATTAAACAAATCAACAAATAATTCAATTTATTACTCATTTTAATCGCAATTATATATCATTTCTCATGAATTTACTAATTATTGAACGAAAAATATTATCTCATTTTTCCACAAATTATCTAAAATCTAATCAATTGAATCAAATTAATTGTCATTTCATTCATTCAAAGGTGAGTTTATTTTTAAGGGTTTTTAAAAATTAATTTTTTTGTTTTCAAGTCATGTATTCAAAGGAATGTAATCAAAAAGAATCCATTTTTGTCTTCTCGAAGACCAAACTTATTGATAAAAAGAGACATAAATTTTGGGAAAATCCGGACCTTTTGGCGGATAATTCGTCTGAAAGACAGAGGAGTTGAGCATAACTTTAGAGCCGATAAAATCGATCCGAAGACCAATATTTTGGTTTATAAGGCAGAAGTCAATCGGATCTGTTCTTTAGGAGGAATTGTTTTCCCTTTAATCCAAATAAGTATATGTATTGCGGCTCTGATTTACCAGAGTTTGAATATAAAATCTATGGATGATATCGATCCGTACCATAAGGAGAGCTTCTTAGAGAAATACATTATTCAGATTATGATGTTTGTCGCCATTCTTCACATCTCTCTCTCCAAACGATATGTATTAAGGATTTACTTCAATAAAAAGGCGAATGTTTTTCGTGTGTCGACCTGGAAGTGGTATATTCCGGGACAGACCACAACATTTGAGTGCAAACCCGGGGACGCCGTTAAGAACAGATGGGACGGATCGAGTGATGCCATCCAAACGTTTATAGGAAATACAAAAATACTTAATAAGAATTACTTCATAAATGAGGAACACTTCACTTTTCCCGTCTTTTATAACGTCTTCTTTGGATTCAGTGAACCACAAATTCTCAATCAATTTGTTCTTCAATCGGAATCATATCTAAACCAAATGGCAGAACAAGTGATCAAATCACGGAATAAAGACATTAGTAGTGGTTTTTAAAAACATTTATTCTTCAAAATACTGGAAAACATTTGATTAAAAATAGTTTTGTTTTGATTTGAATCGAATTTTATGTTATATTTAAATATAATTTATATAAACTTATAAATAGAGATCATATAATAAGTAATAAATAGTAAAAAATACTTTTGGCTTTGATTTAACACTTTTCGGTAACATTTAATAAGGCTCTCAAATGGGAGGCCACCAGTTCTTCAGACTTGTCTCATATTAAGTCAATTAAGTATTTGTTTACAAATCGTTTGATTATGTATTTTATGACTAAATGGCGTTTCATTAAAGCGAACCATTCGTTGAATTCTTAAGTCTTTGACACAAATATAAAGACAAATATTAGATAAAAGTTAAAAAATAATTAAATTAATTGAAACCTCTCTTCGTTTTTATTGATGAGCTGCTCCTCAATGAGACCCAATTGAGTTCGGAATCGTTGCGCTTGTAATGAATCGCCGACTCTTTCGGCGTCGGCTATCATTCGATTCAAATTAAGTGAATTATCTCTCAATTCTTGAATTGTAGTATAAATGGCGTCTTCCGACTAATCACATAAATAAATGATTAAAACAATTGAATAAAATTTAGTTTAAATTTAAAGAGACCTCAAAGACTCCTAAATTGAATGCAAGCATTGGGTTAGGGCTGAGAGCAGATCAAAAGTATTAAAAGTTATTGATTTTAGAGTAAATATTGTTATAAATAGAGTTAGTATTAAAGAAATTCAACAAAAGTTTGTTATATTAATAAATATAAAAAAAATGTACCCGAACTGTCTTAACACTGATGTGGACCAAAAGTGACGCCAACTCAAGCTCTTCACTGAATTCATTCATGAGAGGGACACTTCTGAACCCTTTTATGGACAATCAGTTGAGACATTTGAATCAAAAATTGAATTATGAATACCTGTTCGCAAACAATTGACGGGATATGTTCCGTGTCCTAAAAAGTTTGGATCTCCGAACATGTCTTCATCGAAGATAACAAATCTTAAAAGAGCCAAATCTGGACAACACATGTCAAAGACAAAGATCTCGTTCCAAATGGGATTAAATCCATTATCAGCTGTCGGTCGACAACAGTTACAAACAATATTCAAGAAATGAATTGAAAAACTCACGAATGCTATTAGTCTTATATTTGTTGGCATCATATTCAGTGCCAACCACTTCCACCTCAACGAAAGGGCTTATGAGACCTCTGCCCGATTTCATGAGATGTCGCGCTGCCATCACCTGTAAAGTCCATCAATTATTGAATCGTTTATTTAATCGATAGGAAAGCCTTACTTTTATGGTCAAAGTTATCGGTTCTACTCCTTTAAGAGTAGTTCTATCGTAAGGATTGAAGTTTGTGTCAAACATGAGATCACTTCTGAGGACATAACCAGATCTTCCATTCTGTCTAAACTTTGCGCCATTCAATTGCATGGGTTTGTCGGGTGTCTGATAGTTAAGGGCTGCCATTTGTATACCGCATAACCACATCTTCATCGGATCGTAATTAGAAGAATCAATTCGTCCGCCCTTTGGGTAGACGCGAGTGAATTGGGTTTCGTTGTATTTGAGAAGAAAACGACAGTTCTGTCCGTTGAACCACTTTTCAACTTTCGACTCCGGAAATGAAGACATTTCTGTGAAATTTCCGATTCCTTTCCCAATAAATGTTTTTATTTTAAAACTATTTTCGAAATTGAGATAAAGGACTGACTTTCGGGAACAAACTGAACGGCGCGGCAATAGATTATCAAATTCGACAATTCCTGTGCTATCCGTAAATTCTTTTCCATTTCTTGGTTTAGTTTTATCTTAAATTTCAAAATAATTTAAATATATTTATCGATCGAAAGAGTGTCGGACCTTATCGTTGAACAGTTGAGAAGTTTCTCTGATTTTTGAAATCCATTCAACCATTTCTTCTTCAGTTTGAGCCGCGATTTCTATTGGAGTGGTTTGTGTGGGAGAGACCACACGGAAGACATGATCCCTACCCCTAACCGTCCAGTTTTGATGAATGACAGTACACCCAACGATATCAATGCTCCCCTTCTGAAGGTTACCAAACGGTTGACTCACTTCAGACTGGATTAAAAGGATTCAGAAATGGCTTCGAATTATAAATATAAATGAGATTTACTTCGTCAGCATTTTCTTGATTTTCGATTTCTTCGACGAAATTTTCAGGAAACCAGTGCTGCTTTTTGCCCCCGTAGTCACCCCTCCACCAGCCCTCTCCACTCTCCAATTTAATCACATTTGTTATGATCGCGTGTTTAGGGAAAGAGAGTTCGTCTTCTCTTTGGGCCCTATAGTCGTAAAGGGCTTTAACTGTAACGGACGGACCGTTTGGATCCATATAATTGCCTTCCGGTCCCAACGGTTCCTTCAAATGTAAACTTCATTCACTTTTTATACACAAAAAAGGAATGACTTACGGAACCGATTCTTCTTATGATTTCATCGTTTGTCGGATACTTTAGTTTGACTTTTCTGTGAAATAATTGTTTTATTTTTATTTGGATTTAAAAAAAAGGACAGACCTATAGAGTGGATGCTTCTCATAAAAGTTGATTAAATCGACGAGACTTTCGTATTGTGTATTTCCAATGATATAGAGTCGTCCCTCATGTTTGATACGACAGTGTTTTATCTTATTGTCAGCTCTTTTGACAAAATATTTTAAAAATGGTTTTAAAAGAAACAAAAAAATATTTACCGAAAAGATATGGAAAAAGAATTTTCTTCTTTCTCTGAAGGCCTGACCAAAAAGGCGCCGTCATATCTAAGTCTCCTAAGCATATCCTCCGCCTGCGCTCGAGTCATATTCGGATGATACCAATCTTTGCCCTCATGTGAGTTGGGCTGAGGGACGGCTTCCGTTAAGTATATCGAAAACTCTTGACTTCTGAGTGGATGCGACTGATAGTGAGTTATCAGACCATAGAGTGTGTCGAAAGTGACCGAATCGATCAAATGGTATTTAGTGCCGTTGCGGTCGGGCTTCTGTTTGATGCGGCAGTGGTTGACCTTTCCTTTGCGCCAAAAAGATAACGAATAGTCGCCAACAAAAGTATCGCTATCTCTAACCAGAAAAGTTCCGTCACCTAAGTATGAGTACCGTTGAAGTAGAGCTTCGGCCTGATTGCGACCTCCGGCCAGCTTTCCGTGAAACCACTTCTCGTCTAAATGCAATTCTTCGCTTCCAATTAAATTGCTGTCTCTTTGGGCTAAACTGTTGTGACGTTCCGTTTCGTTGTCGTCGTCCTCTTCGGGGTTCTGATAGTTCTCCGCGTAATACATCTTATCGTTTGTTAACATAAAGAAGTGAGGCTTCCATTCCTTATCGATTGGGTCTTCCAAATAAAGGACACCATTTTTGATGGAATTACTGATATCCATATCCAAGACATTATCTTCACTTGACTTTTGCTGAACGAACTTCTCATCCGATCCTTCGGGAAGTTTTTTGTGCTGTTTTACAGACAATTCTTATTAAATATTCAAAACTTTAATACAATTAATACCTTAATAATGAACTTCTTTTTTAATTGATTGGGTGAAGGCATCGCCACTCCATCCCTTTCTATCGGTTGAGTTAACAATAAATCTGAAAACATTTGAGTCAATAAATAAAAGCTAAAAATCAATTGAAAGCAAACCTCCGAAAACATCTTTGAAAGCCTGAGCCATATATCGCTGCTGAGGAAGAGTGCAGTGGTTTTCAATCGAAAGAATAACCGGATACTCTGAAGTGACGAACGCGTGTTCGTTAATTGTTTTGATAACATCTATAAACTTGATTCGAGTGGTAAGAGTATGACCATGGTAGATTAAAGGTTTACCATCCGGTCCGTCCCAACAATCAACTAAAACATATTTATTTAAACGACTTCTAATAATCAAATGATACATACGTTCAATACAACGACATCCCATCCGAAGACATCGGGCGTAGGCATCGGTGGAAGACTCGCTTTTGACCTGATCTCCAGTTAGATATGTGTTGTGCGACGAAGCGATCCAATAATGAGTGAGCGGTCTATTCATGTCCTGAGTTACGACATCATGTCTTGAGTCCCAAATTTCGTTTTGTTTGGAAAATAAATAATTCATAAACTCTTTTATAGTAAAAAACATTTCATTGGAATTTCGTTTGGAATCATTGATAAAATCTTTCATCAATTTTTGGACAGTCTTCTGGTCTTCACTCAAAACATCTTTTTGTTCTTTAGCTAAAAATTGTGTCATTTCTTGAGATGTAATTCTTTTGCGATCATTAGAATAAGAGGCGAAGTATTCGCAAAATATTTTGTTGTCATAAACCAAATTGTGGTAAAATGTTGTGAAGCCTTCAAATCCTATTTCACCCGTCCTTTTGGTGTCCACTTCTTGGAAATACTCTTTGAGTTTATTGTTCTGTATTTTAGAGTTATTTCGAGTGAGAAATGCTTTCAACTCTTTGAGAGTTATTCTGTTATCAAATAATTTTATTTTAATTCAAAATTAATTTCAAATTCAATCAATTCTTACATAGATTTTGAGTTTTCAGTCAAATAAAACTCTTTTTTCAGCCAAAACTCAATCTGAAGACAATGAGAGGCTCTTTGAGTGTCTTCGACCAGGAATTTAAGGCCTCGAACCCATTGCTCGCACTCTCGCGTTGAGGTCGCTATTGAACAATATTTTCATTATTTATCATCGATTGGGAAGTAATTAAAGTCCAGTCCATACCATGACATGAGAGTGTCTTCAGACGAAATGACTGTCCGTATAATATAGTGAGACATTGGTTTCGTTCCCACTTCCGAATGAACTCTTCCTCAACCATTTTGTCCATTAATTTAGGAATGGGTCCAATCCTTACTTCTTTAACTTCTCTCAAATCGATAGATCCTTCGATACCTGTCTTGCGATCAGTGGAACCGGTCGTCCAAAACAATTGTCTGGTCTCTAACCTAACGAAGAATGTCTTCCTCTCGGGTTTTCCTTTGTTGAAGAACTTGGTGAGAGTGGATCCGCTTTCGATACGTCTAATGGTTTGTTCCATTTCTTTAGAGGCGGCCAAACAAGACATGACTGGACTGACACTCCAGTGGCCACTCATTATCCCATTCATTGTAGTGTCGTTTTGGCGATCAATTGATTAAAATTTATCACAAATTCATTTGTCTTTTAAGTAAAATATTATTAAAATTATGTTTGAAATGATTTAAACAAAAAATTGACTAATTTTGAGCCAAACATAACTTCAATTCATAGACAAAACAATAACAAAAAGATTTTTATGAAAAGCATTACATTATTTAAAACAATAAATAAGAAAATTATTCGTTATTTTCAATCAAATCATTGTTTTTGTTTTGAAACTTAATTTCAATATTGAAAACAGGTTTTCATGAATCAAACAAATGGTTTAATGAATGAAATGTAATCTTTATATTTAGAGTCAATACTCATTCAATTGAGTCATCGTTTCTCATAAGATCTCATATTGAAGGACACAGTTATGCCATCAGTCAGTCCTCACAAAAAGCTCTAAAAGGACTGAAAGTCCACATCTTTTCACACATTTTCACATCACTCCAATCACTCCAACAATTTTGACAAAACTCTTTGGAATTCTCTCAAAAAGAATCCAAAAGTTAGAAAAAACTTTGAAATCAATGATTGATAAATGGGTTCAACTATTTTCAAGACTTATAAAGTTAAGCGTTGGTTAATCTTATGAGAATCGGATCAGTTCTAAGAAATAATTGCTTAGAGTTGACTAAACACAAGTAAATCTAAACTCAGTGCCAGTCCTCGAATAAACTCATTACGAGAACTATTTCTAAACAAAATTAGTTTTATTTATTGACTTAAGTTTTTATTGAAAATTCTTAATATGTTTTGTCATTAGTCTTATTGAAAAGAAGTGTTTATCCGAACAAAACTCGTTTTGTTAGAAGAATACAATAAAAGGCAATAAATAGTCAAAAGTTTGACATTAATTAACATTTTATTTGACTCAAAGAACTTACTTAAGAGCAAAACAACTACTGATTTGACCTCCAATTCTATTTTGAGGAATAATTTCAAAATTCATTTAATTATTATATTTGTTCAGAGTTTAATTCAAATGATATAATATTCAAACAATTTGTTATTAAATACACAATTAATTAAATGAAAATAAATCTCAAAATAATCTCAAAATTAGTCTTCAATTATATTAATTCGAAAAATAAGTTTTCTTATAAAGAAATATAAATTAAAATCTATTCTAACATTAAACTAAAGGAGTGTTTATCTTCGGAATCTGAGTCACTGTCGACTTCATAGACAGCCCTCCAGTCTCGAGAGTCGGCCCGAAAGAAACGTAAGCACTTCCACTCACAGAAGTCAAACAGATTGTGACAAATGCCTCGACTGTCAAATAAAACATTTGAAATAATGGCTAAACAAAAGTCGAATCAATTAAAACTAACTCAAATGGACTGACGACAGTTCCGCGACTGTTCTTCTTGAAGTGTTTATAACGCCTGCAATTCATTCTTTCATTTGTAGTCATCGATAACCAAACGACCTGAGCGTTCAATTATATCATCAATTAATGAAAAACTATATCCAATTGAATACCTGATAGACCTGACAACAGGACAGACAAAAAACCCAAACGCTATGAACGGCAGCGTTGAGGGCACACCACGTAATCCATCCGTTTTGAACCCAAGCCTTGGCAATGAATGGGAAGAATTCCAATTCATTATTGGAATCGATATTATAACTCCAATCTGTGACACAAATCTATGAAAGGGCTGACCTTTAGTTGTAATGAAGACAATACTCACACAAATAAGTGCCGCAAAGGAAGTAAATGATGACTAAATACAGAGAAATCAAATACCAAATGAAGTACTTATGGTTGAGAGCACCGACACAATTGGCGACCCACGGGCAGTGGTGGTCAAAACGGGCCACACATTGATTACAAAGTGAGCAATGCTTTGAACGCAAAGGCTTTCTAACGAGACAAGTGCTACAAAACCATTTGGGGTCAAACCCATCCCTTTCCGCCAATTCTATTATTGTCTATAATTTTGATATAAATCTAAAAACGAATCAAAAGTATGAGAACTACAGACTCTATATCTTTGGTCGACATCTTTGGCCACAATTCCAGGATCTGAAGTCCAGGTCCGATAAAAACTGTAGAAAAGTAGAGTCGATATAACAACAAAACCAAAAGCACTCAAATGATTGAAATCTAATCAAACAAAAGACAAATGAAAAATCAATTTAGAAAAATGAAAATCAATTGAAGAGTAATACAAACATTTGAAAAAATATGTAATGAAAGTGACGTAAAGCCAGAATTTGGTCGACAAGTATATAACGATTGGCATTATATTATACATTCTATCGTCAAATACAAACCGAACCAATAATGAGCTTAAAATCAATAAAATTATGAGAAGAATAGTCTTCACTAAAAGAGTTGACTCCAAATCAAATATTTGTCCGAAGAGTAAAAATGCGACGAACGGAGAGCCGCACATAATCCACATTTTACAGGCTTTGTCTTTAAGGGAAGGTATCCGAAACTGTTTGCCCAATAAATGACAAGACGTCAAAATAGTTTCTTTGTTTTGAGCTTCACTTAGTCTATGAGTCAACCAAACGATATTCAATCTGTTGGCCATATCTATAGGTGTATCCCCCGCTCCGTTCTTTGCGTTAACGTTAGCACCGGCTTTAAGAAGTAGAGAGACTGCGGTCGCATTCCTCGCGAATACGGCCCAATGGAGAGGTGTGTTTCGGTGTCGACTATCACACAATGAAAGACTAGCACCTAATGTGATGAAGAGTCGGTTCGGATCACTCCTATAATCAGTTCATTCAATTAATTTCAATATATTTTCAATTGAATGCTTACGCATTGACTCTGAAGGCGGACCACATCAATGGTGTCATTCCATTGATATCCGGAGCATTAATTTCCTGTCCTTTTGCTATGAGATATGCAGCGATTGATGTGTGACCGAACTGTGCGGCCAAATGAAGACAATTACTCCCTATTATGAGATGAGAATCAGAAGCAAATAATCGTCAAAACATTAAATACCTTCGCCATCGAGTATTGAAGGGTCTGCCCTGTGCTGCATAAGGAGCACAACCATAGCTATATGTCCCTGTCTTGTGGCCCAATGAAGAGGTGTTGATCTGAGATCCCCACCGATTGCGTCAACGATAGCTCCCCTTCCGATGTAATACTTAACCAAATCTCTTCTGTTATTAATGGCCGCCCAATGAAGAAGAGTTACGTTTTCTGAATCTCTTTGATTGACATCAAAACCGCTTTCAATGATTTGTTTGCATCGATCGAAAGCCCCGTATTGTGTGGCCCTCACGATATCGAATTGACTCGTGTCTGGCTTCGGGTCGGCTCCGGGCCTCACCTCAGGGCCAGTCATGGATTCACTCTTCGATTGCGAAATACTTTCATTATTTGTGTCAGACTTTGAAGCAATTGATTAAAATAGTGATAAAAATCATTTGAAGATAAAATTAGCGATAATTTTGAAGTAATATTGCAATTGATTTTGAAATACCTTATTATGAGTGGCGGCCAAATACACGACTGAACAGGGATTGGGCTCTTCTTCGATGTCTTCTTTCATTGTCGACAATCAAAGCATTAATTTTAAAATAATTCAAAACAAATGGTTTTCTTTCAAATAGTTTTTAAACTATTTTTATGTTTTGTTTTGCTTTCAGATAAAGATATGACTAATCATTAAAATGACTTCATTTGAGTCAAACCTCAAAATGTAATACTATTTGAAGACAATAGAAGACAAATGAATTGAATTAAGAGTCGAATTGATTAAAACAAATTCAATTAAATTAAAGTCAAATTTATTTAAAAATTATTTTTCATAATAAGAAGTAATGAAATAATTGATTGAAAGTCATTAACGTCACCAAAAACATGCAAAATATGAAACCCTTTACCACTTATTCTGTTGTGTTTTCATTGAGAATATTCTCTAAAAAGTCAATCAAAAGTCACGTCATTTATGAATGAATTGATTCCTTACGAAGAAATCAAAAATAAAATTGTATTTCATTCACAAAAGTCGTCAAATGATTCAATGATTTCTTACGTTAATTAATACTATAAGGGGTTTGAAATATATATTACGTAATAAATGGATAACAATAAACACCGAAAGCATGTCATTGAATGTCTCGCGAATTGGTTTTTAAAAAATGCCGAAAAATCAAAACATTTTTAATTGAATTTAATTTTACATTAATTTTATTGAAGTCTTGACTCAAAATTAGTTTATATTTCAATTATAATCGCATTTAAATGATTTCTTTCGACATTTAATAGAAAGAAAATCAAAGAAATTTGTATTAAAATTCATTTTTATCTTCAAATTGACTGAAATTTTAGTCATATTTTGATTTAATATAATTTAGTCACTAATAAAAAAAAATATCATAAAAGCGAAAGCAATGGGCAATGTATTGGCCGCGTCAGCCCCTCCCCCACCCCCTCCCTTATATACACCACCGCCGACGACAACGCCTGAAAGCGAACAAAAATCGGATAATTTTAGCGATGATTTGAATCCGGGAACTATGGAAGACCTGCACAAGAAGTGCAAAGGTTTGTCATTTAACTGATCCTTTGATTGGTAACCAATCTTTGGTTTTCTTGAGTTTCAATGGAATTGATATGAGTTTTGTTGTTCTCAGAGGTATTTCCTCTACCATTCGAAGGCGGAAGGATTATCGTCAGTAAAGGTCTCAGTAATCACTTCCAATTGACTCATACCCTAACGATGTCCAACGGCGTGACAATACCTCCGGGTTATCGGTTTGGCGCCACATATATCGGGACCCGTCAGGTGTCGCCAACGGAGGCCTATCCTATACTTTACGGAGAGATGGATCCGAGCGGTAATATGAACTCAAGAATCCTTCACATGATTGGGGATCGACTCAAACTACAAATAGGAGCTCAAATCCAAGAGTCAAAATGTGTGGCCTCTCAGTTCACAACTGACTACAGGGGAAGAGACTTCACAGCATCGCTTACATTAGGGAATATAGACTTTATTAACTCCTCCGGAGTAGCAGTTCTTCATTACTTGCAAAGTGTTAGTCCCAGAGTAGCGCTCGGCGGGGAACTGGCCTATCAGTACGGACCTCAAGTCCCCGGAAATGAAATCGCAGGTAATTTACTTGATTTCAATGAATCAAAAGTATTTTAATCTCTTTTGAAATCATTTTAATAATTATTTTTCTGACAAATTATTCAATGGTTTCGTTAATTATTTTGATTTGAATTGATTACAGTGTTATCAGTTGCCGGCCGTTACTCTTCACCCAATAATTATACTCTAAGCGGAACATTAAGTAATGCCGGCGCTCACCTCTGCTACTATCAAAAGGGAACGGAAAATATTCAGGTAATTGAGTCAAACCTCATTCACATTTGATTTCCTATTTTCCCGAATTTTAATTCAAATTCTATTGACTTTAAGGTTGGCGTTGAAGTGGAGACCAATCTACGAATGGCTGAGAGCACCGCCACTTTCGGATATCAGGTCGATCTCCCGAAAGCCAATCTCGTCTTTAAGGGTAAATGAGTGGCAAAACTCATATTTTAACCGAACTTTTAATCAAATTTATTACATTTTGAAGGTATGGTTGACAGCAATTGGACGGTTGGAGCCGTTTTAGAGAAGAAACTATTACCCCTTCCCTTCACTTTTGCACTGAGCGGTCAAATAAATCACGTGAAACACTCGACCAAAGTGGGGGCCGGACTATACTTAGGCTAACAAACAATTAATTAAAATCTAAATTTCATCGATTATTATAGAAGTCATCAAAAAAAAATCTTTAGAATAAATAATAGATTTATATAATTTATAGTTTAATTAGAACTATAAGTATTCCTTACCTTTTCTTAAGGAAACTACAAATTTGTTGTAAAGTTTTCTATTCATTATATTTCGTATAATTTGATTTACTTTTGTTTATAACAAAAGTATTTTTTTAACGAAAATTATTCTCAAAAATCAATAAATTGTTTAACAATTTAGAAGACATTTGAGGGCACAGCGAGAGAGAGAGAGAGAGAGAGAGAGAGAGAGAGAGGAGGGAGGGAGGGAGAGAGAAAGAGAGTGATGAGAAAAGTTTTTAATTGAAAAAATTCAGATAAAGTTTTAATTGAATTTTTATTTAAAAAATGATGGAAAATTTTTGATTCACTATTAACTAGTTCATTTTAATATAAATTATCAATTGTGAGACTCGAGTTAATCCAAATCTGAGCAATAAATCGACGGGAGATTTAAACTCAATGATTAATGTTTGAAAACAATTTAGGGCTGACCTCTTTCAATGGTCTTTCAATGGATGTTACTCTTCATGATTTGATCAATTATTTGAATAGAAGTGATTTAATCGAATGAGAATACCATCGAATAGTTGATTATTTGGCGAACAAATCAGAGTAACGATAAGTCGACTCCAATTCATCACTCTTTGTGTGTCACAAGTGATCGACTTTTTCTGGTTTTCCTTTCCATCAACTTTTGGAAGAACTCGATCACAGCCTTTGGCTCTAAAATGCAAATAAGTCTTCACTTTCTTCAAATCTGTTTGTCTCTGATTCCTATCATTTAAGGCAATAAATAAATTTGGGTTAAAGTGATTCCACTTTCGAGAAATCAAAAGAACATATTTTAAACTCGTTTTTGTCATTCGGTTGAAAAATCTGAGAATTATTTTAAAATTACTGACATTTCAAACAAAACTTCATTTCAAAGATTTTCTTTGAATTCGATTCATATTCGGAGCAAAATATGATCCAAAAGGTATTGAAATTCATTTAAAGTTTATTTTATAATAAAAATTTCTAATCTTTTTAAATGATTTTCAGATTTTATTGTTTTGTCTTATCGTTAACTCAAACGGACAGTTGACGACAACTGATGGACAGCCATTTATCTTTAATTTGCCACCACTTAAGTTGGAGCCATTACAGTTGCGTTTGAACAACCCGTCAGCTTCTCCTGATTCGGTCCCTTCGTTGCTATTGATATCACAAAACGAGTCGATTCCTGTCCATAGTTTTTTCTCTGGTTCTGTCTCTCAATCAAATGGTGTGACACAATCGGGACAAAAACCGAATAATGGACAGTCGTCTCCCGCTTTTGTGGCCCAACCGCTCTCATTCCAACCGTTGACATCAGTTCCACAGCCGTTATTGCCATTTGCCTTTCAGCCCCAGTCCCAACCTCAGCCCCAGTCCCAACCTCAGCCTCAGTTCCAACTCCAGCCCCAGTTCCAGTCCCAACTCCAGCCCCAGTTCCAGTCCCAACTCCAGCCCCAGTTCCAGCCCCTCACTTTCCAATCGGTCAGTCCTTCAGCAACTCAGTCGGGGGCCCCGAAGGCTCAATTCACTCAACAATTTCAAAATTTGAATGTCCGTCCCCTGAGCTCACTCTCACAGACTTCATCGCAAACTCAATTTTTAACTCCACAGTCATTGAGAACCCCTTCCACTCAACCTTTGGGCCAAACTTTCTTTGTTTTGACGCCACAGAACTCAAACCAAAATACTGCGAAACAATCGGATAATGAGATTCCAGCCGTCAATTCCGTCATTCAAGACCTCTCCTCATACGTTCCCTATCAACTTCCGGCTCAGGCTTTATTATTCAACCAGGTCCCTTTTCAGACAGTAGACGGTCAACAGATCAGACCTCAAGTTTCTGACAAAAACACTCAAATTCTGCCACCGCTGACACTTCCGCCCATAAATCTTCCCGCGAGTGAATTGCCTCTCAAATTGGTTTCATTCGATTTGGATCAAACACAAGCTTCGAGGTCAACACCAATCACTACCACTCAAACCAATTTGAATCAATTGTCTCAGCCTTCAGCTCAAGAGCCGAGGCCAACAGTGGTACCGCCACCTAAGCCCACTCAGTCTACTCCTGTTCAATGGATTGGCCAACCCTTAACTTTTAACCCTCTTCCAAATCCCATTCAATCTCAATTACCGGCACCTTTACCTCAAACTACTTTAACTTCTCCATCAGCTAAACCTCTTCCGACTCCATCCTCGAGACCATTATTAAGACAACAATCTTCTCCTTCGAAGCCATTAAACTTCCGATCAGTTAATTTCCAAGCGATTCCTTTTCTGCAAACCCCTAATGGAGTGCTTCCTAAACCGTCTCCTCTTCCCAAAGCCTCTCCTCTTCCAAAACCTTCAACTCTTCCAAAACCCTTTTCTCTTCCCAAACCTCAATCATTTAGGACTCAATTAAAACTAAATCCAATTCCTCAACAAAATTCAGTATCGAATCAACAGTTTCTTAGTTTGAATCAAATAAGTAAACCCTTTCCCTCAAAACCGACTCAAACCACAAACAAACAAACTTTTACTACATTTCAAAATAACGGACAGAATGGAGGAGTTCTTCGGCAGAATGGGTGAGTTATCCCTCCAATGTTTCTTCTGATTAATGAATAGATAATGTGAAGGGAAGGGTCAATGGCTTGAGCCATAAGTCCCACATTTTTTGTTTTAAACTCATTTGAAGATAAAACTGAATATTGAATTAATTTTGTGAATGACTTATGAAATATAATTGAGGAAGTTAATTGAAGTTAGTTCAAGTTACTTTATCTCATCGATCATTTTAGTCACTCTCAACATAAAAAGTTTAATTAAATAAAATTATTTTAATTTCAATCTCAGAGCCATCGCTGCAACAAATGGACAGTCGCCTAATACACCTGTTAGGCTAGAATTTGGAACAAGAATAGTCCCGAAGCAACAAGGTCCTACATCTTTCACCAGTCATTTCAATTTATCGAAAAAATAATTTGTCTTTATTTGAATTATTGAAAATATTTATCAAATCAAAAATAAAACAAATCTTAAGTCAATTTGTTGTTAATTGAATGTCATTTGAAAGTTGTTTAAAGAATTGTATTTTTTTCTTCTAATAGTATAAAAAGTAATGATTTGTTTTTTATAATCAATAATTTGTTTATTTTATTGATTCAAATGTTTTCCAAGATATTATTTCATTGAATTCATTATAATAAATAAAATTTCAATTGAAAATCGTATCAATAGATAAGATTCATAAGAAAAAGCGATTAGTTTTTGTTAATTAGAGTAAATTGAAGAGTGATTGGAGTTTGCGATAAACAGACAAAGATAAGAGTCATTTACAATAACATTAATGTATTTTAAATAAAACAAGTTAATATTACCATCATTGATGTCTAGGGCCATATCACGCTGAAAGCACCGGTTCTCGTTCGATCACCGAAGTTAAGCAGCGTCGAGCCTGGTTAGTACTTGGGAGGGAGACCACCTGGGAATACTGGGTGTCCTAGACTTTTTTTGCACACTTTTATTCTACTTTATTATCAGATATTGTGATTTCTTGAAACATCAAATATTATAATAAATTTTAATTTAATTTAATTAACAATTTATTATTTTTTTTCAATTAAAAAGAAATATTCATTTATTTTATCGAACAGATAAGAAGTGTATAGAATAGGATGAATAGTTTCTAAACTACTACTAGACATTTGTTCAAGGCAATTTATTCTAGATGGTTTACGCAATGAACCATTTAAAAAGTTATAAATTGAATTATAAATAGAATTCATTAAAATAAAATAAAAAGTTTTTGAACTTTAAGTAAATCAATCTTTTTCTTTGACTTTGAATTAAATGATACATTGATTGAAGTTATTAGGAAACAAAGTTGACATTTATAAACAAAATGAGCAAGATCAACTTTAATATAGCTTTCATATAAAATTTTTAAATATTATTTTTCTTATAATAATTAGTTTTATTATTTAAATTATTCGTCTCATAATTCAAACCAAAAAACTTCTCTCAAACTGTTTCTGCAATAACTTTATGATATCCAACACTCAAATCAAAGGCCATTAAATTTTTTTCTCCAAATATATTGAAAGTAATGATTTAGAAATGTATTTTGACCCACTCTTTAATGAATACAGAATACCTTATTTATAGAATTAGATAATTATTCTGTACATAAATTCTTATTCTATTTGTTCTAAAATAATTTTTCATAAAATAATAAAGTAATTATTGTAAGCTTGTTGTGAGGTCTGGGCTGAGTGCAGACCCTAGTGTCCAGCTGAGATGCGAGCAATGAAAGTTTCATGAAAATTTCTGAACATTTCACTTTTTGAAACTTTGAATTCAATTCCATCTATTGACCCTCTTATGAACTTAAGTTCATTATTTATTGAATCAAAATCATAAAAATTGTTTCAAATTATTGAAAATTACAATAATTTCTAACTTTTAATTAATAATAACCTACTAAGCTACGACTTTCACTCTAAATTACCTGGTTATATCATAGATAATATAGAAATTATGCTAGAATTCGAACCCTCAACTTTTATTTGATGATGAAATTTGAAAGTTTCACTTTTTGTTCAAAGTTTCACTTTTTTGAAATATGAAAGTTTCAGTGAAATGTTAAACTTTCAGCAAAGTTTCTCGAAATTTTGCATCTCAGGTGTCCAGTGACTCTGGGATATGGTTTTATATATAAAAAGGATCTGAAAATATAGTATAGCACTCAATCGCGGGACTAGTTTTAGAAGAAGTATTTTATTGTTATTGTTCTGTAAGTTGTGGTCATCTCATGACTCATCTCATTTCAATTTGAAATCAAATATGTGTTTGCACTCAATTTCTCGATAAAAATTGATCGGAAACTCATTTGAATCGAAAATTTGAATTTTGTTTTCCACAAAACCATTAAAACTAATCCTCAAGAGTTCGCACAAATTGAATCAATTATGGAAAAGACGTCATACGAAGAGCGAGTCTTTGCCTCAGAATGTATTCTTCGCAAACGTATTCGCAAATTACGGATCGAGTATTTGATTAAATGGAAGGGTTGGTCACCAAAGTTCAATACTTGGGAACCCGAAGAGAATATACTCGACGCCCGACTCATCCAAACATACGAACAGAGTATCAAAAAAATAAAGAAAGAGTTAGAATCGAAGTCAAACCAAAGAGGGGACGGATTGTCAACTCAAGCAAACACCGAGACTTTGAGCCCATCGACGAGTTTTGATGTGAACAACAGTTCCGTAAACAACGCCAACACTGATATCGATAACTGCGATGTCGGCAAAAGTAATGTGTTTTGCGATACGTTTGAGAAGTCGTGTGCCATCGCTGACAGCGCCTGTCCTCCAGATCTACTCACAGACCAGCAAATGACAGAAGAGGACGAATTGGACAATAGTTATATTTTCTGTTAGCGTAAAAGAGACCTCTCTGTTTAACCCCTCCAATCGATTCGGTTACATAAATATTGGGATGAATTCAAATATTTAGAAACAACTTAGAGATGAGGAGAAAACCCAAACCCTAACTATAATTCAATTTATTCCAATAAATCACTAATTTCTTACTTAAAACTTGAAGTTAAAAAACTTTTTTAGTGCTCTAAAAACAATTCAAAAATTGATTGAATCCTAACATTAACTACAAATTCAAAGAAATTCCAATAAAAAGCATTAGTTCTTAACGTTTTAAACAATTTCATAAGGATTTCAAATTTTGTCTGTAATTCAAAATCAATGGAAAAATTATTCAAAATAAATAATATTATAACTTCCATAGAAATTGTGTGAATAATAAAAGTGAAATATTTTCCCCAAATTATGTGAAACTCTTACATGTATTGAGTGAATGAGTGAATCAGAGAAAAATCAATTGAAAAACATCTGAAATCATGTAAAAACATCTTTTCATATAATTACGAAAACTATTTATTTTGATTAATTGGTTTACTTTCTATACTGAACCATAGAGATAAACTTGGTCAAACTTTCTCTGCTTCTCAATTTATAAATGCATGAAATATGACAAACAAAATATGATCCCTGAGTTCAAACTGGGAAATGTAGGACAGGTCAGGGATCGGAATTCTTTTTCAATGTATTTATGAGTTTTAAAACTTTTAATCAAAAGCTTATCTCAAAGAAACACATTTTTTAGTCATTTCGTGAAATAATGACTACAAAGATAATATGTTTTCATAGTTTGGATGACTTCTAAGAATTGAGGTCAAAGTTATCGACTAATAATTATTTAAAACTTTCGTCCATTTATTCAAATATTAATTTTTTAGTATTTTATTAATTAATGAAAACTTGAGTCAAATCAATGAATATTTAAAATATTGTCAAAATCGGAAGAAAAGATTGATTTGAAGATAGAGTATCTAGATCACTTCAAGCATATCACTATTGAATATTCAAAAGCTATATACAGGAAATTCGAAATTGTGTCTGATAACAAATTAGTTTAACTCGATTATTCAAATTCAAATGAAACTAAATGTTGCGAATGAAATGTTTCGCTAGAGTTTATTAAGTGAAAGTAGCTAGGTCATTCAAGTGTCAACTCATCACTATTCTAGAACTGGTTGGGAACTACTTGTGGTCAATAAGTTATGACTCATTCCTATTCTGACATCGATTTTCATGGAAGAGTTGAGTCAAAAAAATGGTGAGTCCGAGCGTTAAACAGTAGAGAAAGAGTGAAAAAAGTCCAATATTTCAATACTGAGCGCAATATCAATGATACGGAGGTATCACTACTGAGTGTGAAGAGAACAGACTCGAGTCAGAGCTGCAAACAAAGGCAAAAGATGTCAAAAGTAAGGGAATCACAAATTGAAGCCAATACTGACAGCTGGCGAATAGCATAGAGTGACGAGCCCTGTGCTCTGCTCAGCACAACTCCTCACAACTCCGCACATCCCTGAGCTCTCTGTGAGAAGTTCTCACAAAATCTTTCCATTCATTTTGTGAATGTATTTGAGAATCACAGAAAACATACATAAAATACGTTGAAGTGATTGGAAGGGAAGGGAATTCATTCACTCATAGCTTTAATAACGAAAATATACGGAAAATATTTGGTTTGAGTATCGATAGGGACTTAAAAGTGATTTTGTTTTCAGTCAATTACACAATGAATATACTTTACGTATAATAATCTATATTTTTCTATAACAGAGTCTATAATAGAGACTGTTTTGCAGACATTCAGACATTTGTTGTCATTATTCGCTATAATTGGCCTCAATTTGAACCTAAATTTTAATCCCATTTTGACATCAATTAGTTGTGACATCACTTTAAACAATATTTTTCTCATTATTTGTTTGAATTCCTCTTAAATTCATTCAATTATTTCATTAATTTATTTGTGTTTTGGTTTCAAATTATATATTATTTTTTCATTTCGTTTAATAATTAATAACATTTCAAACGATAAAAAATTTGCAATAAATTAATACTTATTTTAAGTGAAATCAAATAAATTGTCATTAATTTGAGTGTTATTTGAATCAAATTAAATGAAATTGTCTTCAAATTGAGTTATAATTTGGACTCAATTTGTTGTTTTAAAAAGTGATCCGAAACTGAAGTGAATTGAAACCTAATTTTGTTGTCTTTTTGATTGTTGTCTACACATAACCATCAAAATTAATCCTCAAGAGATCGCAGAAATTGAATCACTTATGGAATTGTCGGCAGTCGGAGAGCGAGTCTTCGCCGCCGAATATATTCTTCGCAAACGTATCCGTAAATCACGGGTCGAGTATTTGGTTAAATGGAAGGGTTGGTCACCAAAGTTCAACACTTGGGAACCCGAAGAGAATATACTCGACGCCCGACTACTCGAGTCATACGAACAGAGTCTTAAAAAAACTAAGAAAAAGTTGAAATCAAAGTCAAACCAAAGAGGGGACAGACTCTCAACCCAAGCAAACGCCGATTCAACGACTTTGAGTCCATCGACGAGTTCTGATGTGAACAACAGTGCCGTAAACGCCGTCAGTACTGATATTGAAGACTGCGATGACGACAAAAGTGATGTGTTTTGCGATAACAGTGAGAAGTCGTGTGCCATCACTAACAGTGCCGAAGACGTCAAGAAAAAGGATTCACTTAAACGAAAGTCAACTCAAGAGTCGAATCAAATTTCAAAGTCCTCTAAACTGAGTGATACTAAATTGAATGACAAGAGAGTGAGCTCTTCGTCATCTCACAGCACATCATTGACATCATCTCTAAATAATAATTCATTGCAATCCATATCTGTTTCGAGTCCTAAACAAAACAGATCTGAAGTGAGTTCAACGGTAACGACATCTCGAAAAGTAGCCGAAGTCCAGACTTCGGTGACTAAGACTGTGGCCAAAGAGTCTCGAAAGTTACCGAATGAACAGCCGATCGGTGGTAACAAAGGATCCGAAAACAATTCGGTGACGAAGATGTCGATCGCAACTCAGGTTAAGCATAAGGAGAAGCACTCACACCATCATAAGGACCACAAAAACCACTCAAATGCAAAACACTTGCAAAAGACGGCAAAAGGCAACGAAACACCGGCACTGGTTGTGGCCAACAATAACCTCAATTTGGATACAAATACAAACATAGGAGTGATGCCTAACCACAAGACTATAAGTCGGTCATCACCTCCGCCAGAGTTCTGGAAGAAACAGAATAAACTCGTCGACCAAATAATGATAACCGATGTGACCGCAAATCAGATGACAATAACTGTTCGCGAATGCAAAACAGTTCACGGATTCTTCAGAGACAGAGAAATGAAGAGCATTGCCGTCTCAACCGATACCGATAGGGATAAGCCCCTAAACATTCGTAGCAAATAGTGTTCCGTCACTCAAACCAATCACTAATTACTTTGAACTTTAATTTTGTTTTTCAAATAATTAATATTTAAACACATTTTTCAATAAGAAGGCACTGAATCACAACCAGTAATATAAATATACATATAATTAATATTTAATTGATATCATTAATCATTTAAAACGTTTTTTCATTACTTTATTTATTCGAATATACCTTTTGTTTGAATGTATTCATCAATTTCTGAATTTAAAAAACATTTAACTTATTTCACAATAAATTTAATTTAATATAAAATCCATTTTTAACTTTATTTTGATTTTGAATTCTATCCAATACTCAAATAAAAAGTTTTATTTTAATTCATCAAAATATTTGTCTTTTTATTTCCAAATAAGATATTTATCTTTTTATCTTCTTTTCAAAAGATTGATGAGAATTGAGTCAATTGTTTGCTCGATATTTGTTGTATTCATGAAATCAATTGAAAAGTATTTTCGATTGATTTGCAATTCTTTAAACTAATTGATGGCTGGATTTGGTATCGTTTGGGCGGCGATTGTCGTCATTGTGTTCACTCCGTTTATAGGTTGAGATCATTAAAATTTTCATAAGATATTAATTAATGTGAAAATAGGGGCACTTCTCACTAAAATAGCTTTTATTTTATCCGAAAATCACGTAATTATGAGAAGAAAAGAGAGAAAAGATGCGTCGATTGCCAAAGAAAGTAGTCTTTCCTCTGATTTTATTTCGAAGATATCCAAAAGTAGGACAACAGAAGAGGCGACCATTCGGTCAAATGTATTGTCAAAACGGTCTGCCCTCTCAAAGAGAGGCAAAAAATCTCAAATAATTCAATTGAAAATCAATGAAATTGAAGAACAATTGAGTATATATTATATGGTTTTTGTTTAAAATTGATTTCAATCAAAATATTTCCGCAGAAAAACTCAACAAAAAGTTTGGTAAAAGATTTGGCGGAAAGTGATATCAATCCTCTCATTCAATACAAAAATATGATTCAATAGTTTTTGATTTTATCACTTTTTCAAAGATTTTAAAGTTTTTTTCAACTCTCGGATAAATTTTCTTCATTTCAAACATATTTAATGATTTTCTGGTATTTTAGTAATTTTATTACCGATTTTTTGTATTTTCAACATAAATATATTAACAATTAATAAATATTTAAACATTTTATTTTGACCAAGATAACTCATTTCAAACAAAGTTTCAGTCAATGATTTTTGAATGAAATTGATTTCTTATTAATTATTCCTAAAGATATTTAACGTTACGTTTGCTAGATCATTGGTTTTCAAAAATTTAGTCGTTTATTGATTCTAAATATTTTGACCATTTGACCATTTGACCATTCGACCATACTCATTTTACTCATTTTTTAATCCTCTAAAAAGATTTTGGAGAAAATGATTGATTTGAGACAAAGTCGAGTCATCTGTCGGTTAATAAACAAAAACAACGATTAAAAGGGACTGAAGTCGTGCGCAATGAGTGACTCAAATGACAATAATTTTGTTTTTGTTTTGTTTCGCAAAAAGTTTTAATTTTTCGCTTTTATTGTAAACAAAAGTAATTAAATTTTAACCAAATTTTATAATTGTCTCTAACTTTTACTGCAATTTAATCAAAATTTACTCATTTAGTGAATTATAAATAATTTATCTCAAAGTTTTGTGTCAAACAAATGTGTGTTTAAAGGGATTTTCATTTCTCTTATCGTTTGTTTACATCTGAAATGTAAACAAAACTTTGGATTTGATTTAAACATTCAATTCATTACTTAATTTATATTATTTTGAATTAATTTAAATTACAAAAACATATTTCTATCAAATATTTAAATCGGTTTTAAATAACATCTGATTTTAATTGAAGAAAAATGTCTTAAAATCGGAAAATGAGTGAATCAAATGCCAGCACTTCTTCTTCGACGACAACAACATCAACAACAGAGCCGTCGTCTCAACAGAGAAGTAATTTGCAGAGAATAGCTCTGAAGAAGCATCAGGTGAAGTCATGGACCAGGAGCAAAAAGTTGGAGAAGTTGGCCATTTATTCCCAGTGTAGGGCTGACCACAACCAATGCAAATGCAACGGATGGAAGAACCCCAACAATAATCCGACAGCAGAACGACATTCAGAGCGACAAAACAATGCCGTCTCTACGATGACTGATCCCTGTCGTAGTTGTGGACACCCTTTGAGTCAGTTTTATCCATAAATTATTAATCGGTCGACAATTAAACGATTTGTTTGTCTTAATAGGCGCTCACGTGAGTCACTTGGACTCCGCCAAAGAGGAAGAGTTGGACCGACTTCTCAGTATTGTCGTCGACGTCGAGAATCTGTTTATGTGTGTCCACATAGAAGAGGATACGGACACAAAACAAGTCTATTTCTATTTGTTTAAACTCTTGCGAAAAGCAATTATGGTTATGAGTAAACCCACAGTTGAGGGACCCCTCGGAAACCCTCCCTTTGAGAAGCCATCCATAAAAATGGTATTTAATTATATGAATAATTTTAATTGAGTTCATTAATTGTCACTATTATTGTTCCAAAGGGTGTAATAAATTTCGTTTGTTTGAAATTTGGTCATTTGTCAGAAAAGGAATGGCAAACAATGTATGATTTGGCCAAAATGTTTCTCCATTGTCTCAATCACTGGAAATTAGAGACACCTCAGGCCCGCAAACAGCACTCACCTAATGAGGACGTGTCCGCTTACAAAGTGAATTACACGCGTTGGCTCTGCTATTGTCACGTCCCCGCCTTTTGCGACAGGTTTGCCATCAATTGATTCATTAATTTCCTAACAATTGACTTGAATTGAAATAAAGTGAATCTTAAAAAAGTGTTTTCGTATAAATTGAACGACTTTTATGTTCATTGAATAGAAATCTAAATAAATTGAGTCAAAGAGTGACAATAATTTTGAGTAATTGACGAACAATTAATGATATTACTCTGATTTTCCAATGAGAAAAGCGAACTCTAATGTACTTTCACCTAATATTTTCTTTTCTGACTTTAATGTATACTTTACTCATATGACTCATATCTATCATATGACTCATATCTATAACTGAACTATAATTAATCAATTTATTCAGATTTCTATTCAATGAACATAAAAGTGGTTCAATTTATCGAAAAATTAATCGAATTATCGATAGTTTGCCTCATTTCGAGACATCTCTAATCTTCGGTCGAACTCTATTGCGATCTGTGTTTCAAACGATGAGAAGACAATTATTGGATAAATTTAGAGCAGAAAAGGACAGAATGCCGGCCGACAAACGAATCTTAGTTTTGACTCATTTCCCGCGTTTCCTATCAATGCTCGAGGAAGAGGTCTATGGAAACACTTCTCCTATTTGGGACTCGGATTTCAAACAGAATATGCCTTCATTTGCATCCAATGCGAGTGCGGCTCAAAGTTCTTCATCCAATGCTTCCAATTCAATACTGTCGACACCATCGCAATCTTCGGCAGACCCGCCATCAAAATCATTCCTAAATGTGAGCACAGGTACCGGTGCTCTACTCTCATCGACCTCAGGATTAGTAGACTCTTCGTCAGGTTTTACGACATTTAATTTGAGTCCCGGTTTAACGGCGTCACCAAAAATGACGAGAAGTGAAAAACGAATCCGTCGTAACTCAGAGTTGAATCCTGAGGTCAAAGTCGAACCCCCGACTAAAAAGTCAAAGATCTCAATACCCGGAGATATCAGTGAAGACTCCGTTTCCCGAATTATCAAAGAAATGAATAAATCAAAGGTTAGATTCATTTTAAATTGTGACACATTTGAGATAAAATCTAATACCTTTTGTTTAGGCGATAATTGAGGTCTCTTCAGCTCTTTTGCCAGAAATCTCTGCCAGAGATGAGTCGGCGCGCAGTGAAGAAAAGAAAGGACTCATAAGTTTCCATATCGTCTCCAATTCTTTGAATAGAGAACCGGAGAGACAGGACTTAATTTGGTTAATAGGTTTGCAGAACGTCTTCAGCCATCAGTTGCCACGAATGCCAAAGGAATACATAACAAGACTTGTCTTCGATCCCAAACACAAGACATTGGCTCTCATTAAAGACTCAAACAAAGTAATCGGAGGCATCTCTTTCCGAATGTTTCCAAATCAGGGCTTCTCTGAGATTGTATTCTGTGCCGTCACTTCCAACGAACAGGTGAAGGGTTATGGCACTCATCTGATGAATCACTTGAAGGACTATCACACAAAACACAAGATATACCACTTTCTGACTTATGCGGATGAGTTTGCGATCGGATACTTCAAAAAACAGGGATTTTCTAAAGACATAAAACTTCCAAAATCTGAACATTTGGGTTACATTAAGGAATACGAAGGCGCGACACTCATGGAGTGTCAGCTCAACCCTTCTATTACTTACGTTCAGTTGACTTCTGTTATTAGAAAACAAAAGGAAATCATTAAGAAATTGATTGAAGAGAAGCAGAAAAAGACTCAAAAGTCATATCCGGGGCTCAACTTCTTTAAAGACGGAAATAAAGAGATTCCCATCGAATCGATTCCCGGTATTAAAGAATTTCGATTTAAAGGATTTACAGACAAAAGGAAAGTTAAAGACGAACCGAACGATACGGAGAACGCAATGTTGGCCACATTCAAGACGATACTGAATCAGTTGAAGAATCACAACAGTTCCTGGCCTTTCCTCAAACCTGTAGAGACATCGGAAGCACCCGATTATTACGATTACATCAAACATCCGATGGATTTCAAGACAATGACCGATAGACTCAAAAATAGATATTATATAAACAAACGTCTATTCAATGCCGATATGTCCAGAATTTTTGCCAATTGTCGGGCGTATAACAGTCCCGACACTGAGTACTATAAGTGCGCCAACACTTTGGAACGGTTTTACATAAATAAGATGAAAGAGTCCGGACTTTGGGATAAATAAATAATTTTTTTTTATTTTCTTTGATATTCAATCGAACAGTATTTTTATGTTTTGTATATTTATTTCAATTCATTTCACTTTTGTTTCATTAAAAACAAATTCATATAATAATCAAAACAAATGTATAAATAATAGAGAAAATGCATTTATTTTGTTATTAGTTATTATTATTTTTAATTTCAAACTATATTTGCGTTTAAAAAGACGTAATAATTATTATAATTATTATACAATTAATGTCTTAATTGTACTTTTATTTAGTGTTTAATCCTTTTTCTGTTGACTTCCTTTTGCTTTTTTGATGAAAGCGTTTGAACCAAATCTTGAGATCAATTCGAGATTCAAATTATATTTTGTGTTAATAAAGACTTTTTTGCGAGACTACAAAGTTTCGGAAAACTGACGGACAGACCTCAATGTGTTCATTCAATTTAAGTGTATTTCAATCGGTTATCACAAAAAAAAATTGATTTAAAAATGTGTTTTCGATTTTCAAAATCAATGCAATTATTTAGTCTCAAAATTAATGTAATATATATTAGATTTAATTGAATTTTAAAAAATCAATTATTAAATAAATTATTTATTCTTTCGATTGTAAAAAAATCCAGAATTTGTTTAAAACAATTGGAAATAATCTTAAAATAAGCAGTTAATGGAATTTCGGTGAAATTTTCCTCAAAATAATTGAATTTTTATTAATAAGATTTGAAGAAAATTATATTACTTTTGACTCAATTTATTGCATTTTCCGTGAATTCAATGAATTGTTCAGAAATTTCTCAAAAAATTAAAAAATGAATTGAAGATTAAAACGGGGAAAACCTGCCATAATAACGATTAAATGAAATCTGAGTATAATGAGCCAGGCTCAATAGTTTTAATTCTTTTTGAGAAAATCTAATTTTATTTCTTATTTTATGGAAACTTTTTAACTGATTTATACTAAAAATATCTTTAATTAATGATAAAATAATTAATGAAAAACTTGAAGTGATTTATATTTTTATTATTCTTCACATTAAATAAACGACAAAAGATTAAAAACAAAACAATTTAAGTATATTTTTGATTCTCTATCGAATAAAAATGTGATTTAATTGAAGATAAGTTTCGGATATTTATAGAATTTGTTGAATAAATTGGTTTACGGTTCAAATAATAGCAATAAATCAAACTATTGTTCAAACAATTATTCTTTTGAATGATTTGAAAGAATCGAAATAAAGATGTTTTTAAAATTAGCCAATAAATCAAATTTTGTAAATAATTCAAATTAATGTGTCTTGATTATTTGAGTAAAGCACTAAATGGCTCTAAACTAATAATTTATTTGATTTGAATTCTTTGACAAATTCCGTCATTATTGGTAATAATCATAAAATAAATGACAATCATTTTAATTGCTTTGCATAGTTGTGCCTTGATGCATTGATTGGTAAGTTTATGTTTTATTTAGCGGCTAAATTTTAGCCGGTAACCAGTACTGAAGCCTAGCGCAACAACCTATCCCTTTTTTAAGTAGCTTGACAATTTTAATCTGAACCTATTCTCATAGAACTCTGTGTTTGACCCAAACTTTTCATATTTATTGAGAATTTTTAATAAAACTCTTAATATTTGAAACATATTTGAGATTAAGAGAAGAGTTCGCAATAATTGGGAACACTTTCACACAAACATATCTTTTGTGTAATAAGGAGTCAAGAGTTGACCTGATTTTTCATTATATAAATGTCAAAAATGTAACTGATTTGCACTTATTTATGTATATCGACGAGCAGTTGGATTAACTGAAGCCATCAATCGCTGCCAACTCTTGAGGAAGTGTCTGAAAAAGTAGTGAAAAAGTTAAGTTAGTCTTTGGGTTATATCTGGCAATGAATTCCAAATTTGATCCATTGGTTGCTTTGTGACCAAAACTTATGTATTGGGCTCTGATTGTCATCAATCTCTGTCAACAGGACTCACTATCAGACCATTACAGCGATTATATAACGCCTCTCTTTCTTACCAGTTCTCAGCTCTCGGTTCTGACGAATAACACAATACATCACTTGATTACCATTTCTTGCATTTGCGGGTCAATGACCTTAACTCATGCCATAACTCACTCCAATTCACTCGAGATTATGAATAAATATCACTTGAATTAAAAATTGATTTTCAATGTTCATTTCCTACAATATGAGCATGGTAGCAAGTAGATAATCAGTTTCATGGTTTTATTAATGGTAACAGCGTTGGCCTAAACTTCAAACCTGATTATTAATCTACTCACTGTGAGTTTCACATTCGAAAGTGTCTTGGTCATGTCTTACGTGTTAATCCATCAAGATAATTTATTCCATTAGAATCCATTGGAATAAATTTCGATTGATTTGAGGCTAAAAGCAATTCTAATGAAAAAACTGATTGCAGTTTTGGTTTTCACTTTAATGATATAAAAATGTAAATTAAAAAATTGGTAATGAATTCGAAATAATTTTCATAAAAAAACTAATTTAATAATTTCTTTCTCTCATTAGTTTTCATGACATCCAAAAGAACCGTTAGATTGAGTGACGCCTACTCTGGTGTGCAGTCATTAGTTGTGAAAAACTGTTTTCCTTTAATAATTGATAAGTTATTAAATTTGAAAAAAAAACTTTTCATTATTATTCAGATTTAAAATCGATTTTGTATTTTGAGAAAAGAAATCAAAACTCTAATTATGTGACGAAAACTAATGACTCGTTAATTATAGATCTCTTTTCATATTTCACTTTAGGCTCAAATCATTTCATCGATATTTTGATTAAATTTTGTTCAAATTTGATGACAAGAATACAATCAATGATTTCTTTTGACTTTTGAATCAATTGTAATAATTAGATGGAGGGGTATAACCAACGAATCATAGAGATTGAGTTGAGCTCAGGGTTTGATACTCTTTTTGGAGGCATTGGTTTATTTGAGGAGTAATTCAAACTATTGGAGAGTTGTCTAAAAAATGGTTTTGTCATTAAATCGAAGAGCGATCAGAATAATTATCGCCGGTTTGGGCGTTGGTTTAATCAACGAACTGAACAATTATATGCAATATTGAAATTAGTTTTACTGGTGTTGTGATCCCCACTATTCCTATAATTAATAAGAACTGATGAATGCAATGAAGTCGACCCACAGTTACGAGAGTTGACTCACAACTCTTTGCCAACAATTTATTATTAATGTTATTGTTATTAATTCTCGTAATGAATATGATTTCATAATAATAATTAGGGTTCAGATAATCAGAAAACGCAATGAATATAATTCAGATGATGTCAACTGAATGTCTGCCTTCGATGGCGTGAATTCTTCAGACTTGGCTCACGTATGGCTCAGTCATGACAGGCATTAATTCACGAATTATTTGATTCTAATGAGAATCTAATTTTGATAATTATCTGTCTATCGAGCATTGCTCTGATAACCTGCACATTTCATATCTATTTTAATTACAATTTTGCTAAAACTCAACATTATTTGAGAGAATCGATGATTCAATTCATTTACATTTTTCTTAAATTAAAAAAAATATCAATAATTCAAATGATTTATAATTAATAAAACATACAAAATATTTTTAAATCATCAAAATTCTCAAAATTGATCCGATTATCGCCGATTTCTTATAGTTTGGAAAAATGATCTTCAATTCAATCATATCATTTCAAGTTATTGAATGATAGGGAAGTCCTGGATAAGTATCTGCGCTGTTGTCTCACATTTTTGACGGTATCGTTCAGATTAATCAAACATTGTTTTGAGTCAACAAAAGAATATATTCTAAACAAAAGATATTCAATAAATTACTTGAAGTGCAGGTATCACACAATAGTGTCCCATAAGGAGCATCTGTCCAATTGATAACTGTAATCAATTTCCTGTTTATTACCTCTTTTTGTATCCAAAATATCAATAATTCTGATATCAGTAGAGTTTGATCATTGAGATCGACACAAACAAATTGAAGGCAATTCACAATTTTTTTTAAACAAGTTTAGAATTTCTTATTTTTTTGAGAATATGACAGAATTTTATGAAAGATGAAAAATATCGCGTTTTAGACAAAAACAAATGTACTGTCAATTGTTTCAATTATCTATCATGATATATGATAAATGAATTTTCATTTGAATTGGTAAAAATAAGAAAGACATGAATAAAAAGACAAGAAAAGACATAAGACATTAGAAGCATTTGATTATAAATGAGTCGATTATTCCTTTATTTTTTTCTTTTATGCAAAAAATGTGAACTTTTCATCGATGGCTGAACACAATTTCAATTAGTATCTGACTCTCAGACAAAATCTGTTTTAAATGCGTTCAACAATTTTTGCTGTTTTTTATTTTTCAATAATACTTAACGCAATTTCCATAAAGAAAATGTGAACATGATTATTTTTAAATATTTCATGAGAGTTAACTTTGTAATTTTGATAAAACACTCGTGAAAATATGGAATATTCAATAGTTTTGTTTATTATTATAATGAATACATGAATGACCAAGAGCGAATTCAGTGAAGTCATTAAATTAAGTTAAAACAAAAGCTGTGAAAACTTTAAGAACAAATTCAATCCAAATCAGAGATAAATTTCTTAAATATAACTCTGAATAATGAGCTGTAATTTTTGTCTACAATCGTGGGTCGTAACTGACCTCAACTTTACTGAAGTTGAGTTCAAAGTATTATTTTCATCGATAGTGTACTCCAAAGACTGAATTGAATAATAAAAATGAAGTGAAAATAAATCAAATTTTATATTATAGCTCTTGAATTGATAGAAAAAAAGTTATATTTAATTCAGTTCACGCTTTGGTGTCTTATATCAGTTGAAAAATATTAAGCACTTCCTTCTCATCACAACATATAATAAATAATGAATAAAAATAAAGTCTATTATAATCGACTCTTTTGCAAATAATTATTATGTTTGAGGACTCCTTTCTTTTGAATACAAGCTATAAATTACAAAATATTCTCTCTCTCTCTCTCTCTCTCTCTCTCTCTCTCTCTCTCTCTCTCTCTCTCTCTCTCTCTCTCTCTTCGTTTTATTGTATGAGAAAACTATAAGTTTAGTCCCGAAATCCATCGGTTATGTCAAAAGTTTGGTTCAATTATTTATTAGTTGTGAAATAAATGAATACTTTTTGCATTTGTTATTGAATCCAATAATTGATTGAAATTATGTTTAAATTTGAGAAAATAATTCATAGAATTATTATTTTATATAAGAATATAATTTATTATAGAATTTCAATTCAATAAATAATTGAAAACAGAGTTAATTAGAGTATAGTTTGAGTGAATTATTGAGAGAGTGTTTGGTTTGAATGTCGAACAGTAGCGCTGACCAGAGCTAAGGCACGACTCTTCATAGTGTGTGGAGTTAAGGGCAATGGTGTGCAGTTGTGTGCTGTGGTGTGCTTTGGTGTGATGTGTAGTTGAGTCGTGATATTTTAGAATCGAATGAGTGGTTGCGTGATATGAAGGCATTAACTTTTACGGTGAGAATCATTCTCTTGTTGTTCACTTTCCTCACGCCTTCAGAGACTTTGAGACAGTGTTTGCCATAAGAAGAAGTGTCCTCTCCCTGTCCTCTCCCTGTCCACTCACTGTAACTGTTACGCAAGAAAAGTATATCTAACAGAACTGGTATTAGTTTTGGTGCAAACTCTTTGTTTTCTTCTCGATATTCACCAAAAGAAAACAATTGAATGAATGACTGAATGAAGTGAAGGAAAAATTATTACCGAAACTATGGTTTACGCTTTAAAATCACTTTTTGTTGTCTAATAATAATTTTGATAATTTCTCGACAAATCTTGTGATGCACTTCAGGAGAGATAAATCATCCGAATTAAGTGTCTGTCGTTTCTTTCAAAAATATGATGTGATTTGAAAATTGGCTGCGATTTCCTGTTTTTGCTCTTTTATTACACTAATAAAGTCTAATAAAGATTTCGCTTTATTTGTATTAAACACATTTGACAACAATAATAGCGAACAACAAATTAAACTCAAATATAGATTCGATTCACATAAGACTCATACAAAAGAATATGTCCTCAAATTAGACTCTATTAAAGTAATTCATTTTATTTTAAGTTTTGATCACATTTTCAACAAATGTTTTCGCGATTGGATTTGAGTTTTTTTTACTGACAATAACTTTATGATCTACTGTAGTGTCTTTTGTTTGAAATTGATTTCCCTATATATTGAAAAGGTGAATTTGAGCTTGGGTATTTCCTAATTACTATTGGAGATAAAATCAATAAAATTGAATTAAATATTCATAAGATTTGGGGAATTTTCCACTTTTTAATGGATTTTTATTATAATTTAAAACTCAGTTATCATAAACTTATTCTCAGAGTATGAATGAATCGGACGGTTAGTAAAGCGTTTGATTTATTTCAATTAATTCTGAAAACAAAATCATTAATCAATTGAAATACTCTTAAAAACATTGATTAACAATATTTTGATTTGAGTCGATAATTGTTTTTATTCAAATGACTTAAGTCTCGATCAGAATATTTGAAACCTAAAGAATACTATTCACTGAAAAATATTTTATAATTATTGATTTGAGTGTAAAGTCAGTCAATAAAGGTTCAAAGGTTACAAGCTCAATTATAATCATGAAATATCACGAATTGTAGGTCAAATCAAGAAAAGTATTAAATTGACATTAATTTGATTGTAATTAGTAATAAATTTTGTAAAATAAGTTATTTTGATTATTTTATCATTTAATTTCAAATGTATGAAGCTCATTTCATAGATCTTAATAATGAACGCAATATATTCACAAAATTTTATTGATTTTATTCAAAGAGTTGTCTATAAAATGGTGGAAGAATTCAGAGAACAAGAATCTGATTACAATTACTCTTGAAATACAAAAATAATGAAATTCTGTATAAAATGTAAATCGATTTCAACGAACAAAAAAGTAACAGAAGTTTGAAATTAAAATACAAATCAATTCGTAAAACAATGTTTTTAGATGTGATTAGAAATAGATTTTACAGATGTATTTGAGGCACGTTTTCTAGTCTTACCATTAGTTAGACCTGATTTGCATTACTTTCTGATCTCATCTATTGTCTCATCCGATCTGATGATTCGCTTTAAGTCAGGCGCACGGATGGCGATCCCTCCCCTTCCACTCAAACCGGTAATTACCTAGCTTTTAAAAATGAAAATCTTTGATCAATTAAATGTTCAAAAATTAGATACTTATATAATCGTCTTAAAGAAAGTCGGATATGAAGTCCTGACTCAGACTTAAAGTCAAATAAATTCAACGCTTTTTAACTTTGTTTTCATTAATTCCTTTATATGTATACAAAATATATTTATTATGAGAATACTTTTGTTGGAAATGAAAAATAAAAGTCTTTAAAAATTAAGTATTTTTTGATTCTGATCTCAAAATACCGAAACTAACTCTTTATTAATGATTAGGAAAAGGATTGCAAACGACTTTCAAAGTAAACCTTAATGACAATCAAATGATGACAATTTGTATCACAATTTTTAAAAGTATTTTAATCTTTTCTATTGTTTCGATGAGAAAAATGACAAAATAGTGGCACAGAATGAGAATCTAGATTCCAATCATTAGGGAAGAGATAAAAAAAAATTAAAAACAGAGGCGAAGGACCAAAATATATGATTTGAAAGAAATGACAGCAGAAGTACTGACTGTAGTCACGATAATAATGATTGTGTTTTTCAAACACTTTTAGATTTGAGTTTGAAGTAATTGACTGTACTTTTCACTCAAATCGAGAATATTCTAACTTAAATGTAAATCAAATGGAAGAATAAATTAGACTTTAAATTAAGGACCGGTATATCAGACAGATATCGAGACTTCTCAAAAAGAAATTATGATTTGAAGATGTCACCTAGGCAAATTCATTCTCATATAATTATATCATCTAAAGCTACAATTCATTCAAAATCTTGGATCAAATTCATTGAAAATGATGAGAGATGTGGTGTTTATTTCAATTTTAATCAAATGGTGTTTTGGTTTAAAAAGTGTTTCATTCATTTTTGACAAAACCTAAGATTTGTTTCATTCAAATCTTTTAGAAATAACTTAAACTTATTTCATGCAAATCAGTGATGAGTCCTTTGCCTCTCTTTGACCTAAATATAGCATATTATATAATAGGAGGGGTCATGTATTCAAGTCGTTGCGCATACATTTCTTTGCTGAGTCTTAAGGCGTCCAAAGCCTCCCGTATTTCGCCCGCGACTTCACTACAATGAATACAACTTGAGGTAACTCTACTGCATAAGTGAATTCTCTCTCTCTCTCTCTCTCTCTCTCTCTCTCTCTCTCTCTCTCTCTCTCTCTCTCTCTCGCTTGCATTGAGAGACTCTCTCCCTTCCCTACAATGAGTGTAAGAGATGGTCAGATCTATTCAATTGTTGTCTAACGTTATAAAAAGTGAATACTTTGATAACATAGCAGTAGTTTAAGTATATCTCATGTCTTATGCCTCAAAATATGAGGTAAGGGTCCGTAAGGCTAATCATTTTCAATCATTACTGACAATCGACTCATTGATCATTCGCTCTCTTCCTTCACCGAAAAGCTGTCTCTTCTTTGAGAGGGAATTCATGAAAAGGACAGACAGTCAAATGGCGAATAGATTTGACCCCTCATCTGTTGAAGCAATGAGATCGCTATCATCGCTGATGTGATGCCATTTCTTAAGAAAGAGTGCCTTTTGTTGAAAAGAAAACCCAAATTTGTTCGCATAAGCGCTTTGGAAGTAATTCCAAAAACATTATGGACTGACATTTCCAGAGCGGTTATTCTCAGCAAAAGAAATGCCATAAATAGCAATACAGTAATGCTTTAGAGAAGGAGAGAGAGAGAGAGAGAGAGAGAGTGAGTGTCGAACACAATAGTGTCCAAAAGTCATAAGTTATGTCCAAAATGAGAAATAGTCTATCATTAGGTTCAACATAAAGAATATGTCTTTATATATACTTTTTCTGTCACTTTATATACTTTTGGTTTTGTTATATAACAAAATACTTTTCACTTAATTTGAACGACACGTCCTGAGTCCTGACTCAATAATACCTTTCGCCAAATATTACATCTTTTAAAGAAGTGCTGATTCACTTGAGTTCAAAAAAATTCAAATGTGTTTTACTTCAAACACTTTTAGTGTTCATCCAAATTGAGTTTTTGTGATATTTCAGTGATTATCACGTTTCCCATTACTAAGACTGTTATGAAAATCATTATAGAATTAAGTATTTTATGAATTGTCAGAAAATAATGTTTTACTGAAAAATTCAATTACGGAATGACTTATAAAATATTGTCTGCATTTCATTGATTTTGCTTTCATTAGAGTCTTAGACGAGTCTCTAATTTGTTTAATGGCTTTCTCTTTATTTGATTTTATTCGCTTCAAATCAAAATTATTTATAATAAAAGACTTATTCTCTAATTATTTTACTTTTCAGCCATTATTTTGTGTTATAAATGCAGATAAAAATGCTTTTTCAGAGTATAACCAATGTTTTCATAATAAACACTAATTAAAAAATAGTGAATACATTCTCTAATCGATTCAGATGTGAGAAGATATGAAAATGAGTTATTTTCTTATTCTCATATATATACAGACTATTCGCACTATAATCGTATAACTAATATATTTTGAAACTACTGTAAGAAAAGCCAGAATTGATGTTCGCTTGCGTTAGACTCAAGTCTTGTATTCAGGCGTTTCAGTCATTGCTTTTGAAAAATGCAAAATTTTATGCATTAAGTCGTCTTCAAATGCAATCAAAATTGTTATGATTTGCGCAAAAGTATAACAAAATCAAAATTAAGATAATGGCAGACAATCTTCAAAAATGTATATATAGATCAGCTTTTGTTCAAATTATTATCCCTTATATTCACTATTTATACGAATATACGTCCGATGAATATATTTTGTCGTTTTTTATAATCTTTGAGTCAAAGAACAAATAAGAGGAAAATTTTTTAATTAATTTGTCTCCTCTTTGCTCTCCTCTCAACCCGTTTGACAAACAGACAGAGCTCTCCATTTGTGTCGATGACAGACATTACTCACGAGTCCTGATAGGCATACAATCTGTGACTCAATTGACGAAAGAACTCATTTGACAGTAAATTCAAACAAACATATCAATGAAAATCCAATATATCGGAGAAATGGTTTAGATTTGAATCTTTTCAATTAAAAATTTGGCGAATTTTAAAATAGTATGAAATCCAATGAAATTTTAAGAAAAATCCAAACGATATAACAAATGGAAGGAAAGCCAAAAAAGGATAATATTTATTGAATTCATTAATTATATAACAAATTAATGAGAAATGACTTCAATACACAATTTCTCTTCAATTCATTTTCTGTAGAGAAGAGAAAATCATTTTGTATTTTAATGAAAAAGTTGATGAACTCATGAATGAGTGGTGATATTCATTGGACAGACAAAAGGCAGGTATTGTATGTTTGGCACAAAGTGTCTGAAAACTAAACCCAAAGTAAATGATCAATAGTTGAGTACATCATCAAAAACATTGCTGTGATGTCCACCAATTGCTTAGAAGGGAAGTATTGGGTGTGACTTCCTTTTTAAAATTAATAGTAGGTATGTGTTCACCAATACTTTCACTTCCGCCAACAACTCAAGCATTTCCACAAAACTTTTTACCAAAAATGAAAAAAAAATCTAAACATTAAGGTATTAGTCATTTCTATAAATAATTTTGTAAAAAAATCTTTCATTTCATAATTGATTTCACGATTCGTTTGTTTATTTGAACTAAAAGTCTGTTAATTAAAGAATTTTTAAATTAAGGTTTTGTTATGTTTTGAAAACAGTAACAGATTTTCCCCCAAAAGACGCTTTCGTGCAAATCGTCTCATTTTTATAAAACTAATTATTTAATTGAAATATTGTCTTACAGTTTGTCAAAAAAAAGTCTTAGCATTCATTGTCTTATCTCCAAATTAGATGTCAAAACATGAAAATAATATTTTGAAGATTTAAAAAATCATCATGTTCTAAGATTTCTAAGATTGACTTGATAATAATATATCAAATGTCTATAATTGTTAAAAAAAATTGATATATTATAATAAAAGTAAATTCTATAAAAGAAAAGAACGAGGAATAAAAAAGTACCGAAAATCAAACCATATTTTGACAAATAATTAAGTGATTTATAGAATCGATAAATATATAAATCGAGAAAATTATTGCGAAATCCGCAGAAATTCAATAAAAAGATATTATTTGCGATTCCGTTATCGAACGGCTAAATACAGATAAACTGTTGTGAAGGAAAGGTATCACGAATTGGAAGACCAGGTGTTTTATAATGTCATGTTTGGGCTAATTGTTTGCATCGCTTCAATGATTCGCATTTTTGCCATTCGTTTCATTACTTATGGCTTTCGATTACGTTATGTCTAATGTTTAGCTCATATTTAAATGCTTTCATACTTTGGATGCACCGAAAAGTGGGCCCAAAAGTGGGTCATTAAATAATTAGACAAAACTCCGATATTTTGGGTTCAGGATAGGAGTCATGCCTATGGAGTAGACCACTATTAATCTCTTCACTATTTAACAAATGTTGTCTTCAATTGGAGAGCATAATAACAGTGGACGTCCACATCGTTTATTAGTGGCCCAACACTTCATATATTTGCGGTTTAAGGCTTCAAACCCAAAGTCAGACTATTATTAAGACTCATTTTGAAAACAATATTTTGTATTTGAATCCAATCGACAAATTGATATTAATTGTCATTTCGTTAATATTTTCAATGAATTACTCAACGAAAATAAAATTCTATGGAAACTAATGCTTCGGATATGTATATCAAAAAATATTATCAGATTTTAGTTGAAATCAGAGAATTACAATATTTCTGATAAAATGGTTTTCAATATTTTTCAATAGGAGAACAATACGGTTCCCGTCCTATACCCCAAATTATCAATACATAAATGATTTTCATCTATATATGAGAAAAAGGGCTGAATTCAAGGCCGTCATCATTGAATTGACCGGAAATTCAATTCTTTACTGAATTCTTGTTTTGAATGCTTTGTAAGCCTTTTCTCAAAGGGATAGAAATGTTGGGCACTCTATCACTCTATCGCTCTATCAATGGTATCCATAGAGTGTTCAAAATCACAGTTCAAATCATTTAATATATACAACGAGTTATATAAGGAATGAAAGAGTCATTCAATTCATAAATTTATTGAAACCAACGGCTTATGGCTGTGAAGGGATGGCAACGGTTTTCGGTTTTGATTTTTATTTCCGCTAAAAACACGTCTTTTAAAAAAAGTGGAGAATATTTCCTATTGTGAGGAAAAATATCTTTAATGGTTTGCTTCAGAACTCACAAATGTTTTCACTCTTAGCTTTTGTAAACTAATTGCGACCGAGACCTTGGAGAGAGTGCTCTACCCTTTCCCTAAAAAAATGAAAATGAGGGTCAGGCTTATGTGAGAGGTTAGGTTGTGCTGACGGCTGACAACATTGTGATGCACGTAATCGCGACCCAGTTTTAGTGTTACCGCACTTTTATATCAAACCAATTATGACAACTGCAACGTCGAAACAGATGCGAAGCACTGGCCCTACAGATGCCATAGCATTGGTAGGCCTCTGAGCAGAGAACGGCATCAGAGCAATGAAAGCCAGACAGCACTTCCTCCACAGCCCTGTAGTGCAAACATAACATTCACTTTCATTCGGGACCACATTATCGGTGAGCAAACCTACAAAACGTATTAAACGCATACAATCGAAAGCACAGCACATATTGCAATCGAGGGCCCTATCTATTGGAAACCCACATCAAATCGTTCTCAGGCTCTGACTATTTTCCCCTTCACTCACACAACACATACCAAACCATACATAGGTGTAGAGCAAAGAGTAGAGTAGTCTATGAGACTGTGGGGATCCATCCCATGTGTGATCTTATTGAGAGTACGATAGAGTCAGAGGTAATACCTCTATTGGTGTATCTGATGGGTTGGTAACCAAAAATTTTGATTCCTATGCCCTACAAAAAGTCTAAAATTTTTGTTCACTTCATTTTTCGTTCACTTGATTCAAACAAATTATATAATACTGTATAACACAAGTGTAGTGCGATTTGGCCTACATTTCAAATCAAACTTTTTTGGTTCTCACGCTCTCTTCGATTGTGAGGTAAGGTTCAAAACCAATACATTACTACTCTTTGATCGGAATTTGGGTGAATCCAAGACTTTTCCGAACTTAACGGTCAATATAATGCACTTTCAATACCGATGGGTATCACAAGAATCGGTTGCTTTCTATAAAAATATCGATTATGTGATCCGTTTTGCAAATAAAAGTGAATTTAACCCTCGGTTTCATAATTTGCCTCAAATTCTAAGAATACTCTCCAAATGAATTTATTTTACAATAGATAGCCTTTGATTTAATTTAATCTAGGTGAACCGTTTTGTAGCTCAAATTTTCATTTTCTAATTATATTCTCATAAAATAGTGAATATCAATCTATTTGTCTCAAAATCTATTTGTTAAAATTCGATGTTGATTAAAAATGAATTTTTTCAAAGAAAACCTAGTTCAAATCAAAAGTCATTTTTAAATAATGATATATTTAGAATTTGTCTGGAAAGTCCGTTTTGAGATGATTTCATAGACTAGGGAATCATTTTGCTATTAATTAATGTATGTTTTAGAATATAAACCATTAAAACAATTTATAATAAGAGTCACCCAATTCTTTGCTCATTAATAGTAAGTAACCGAATATATCCAACATTTGGGAACGGAATCGCTATGACTACCCATTTTGCATGAGAGCCAACAGCAATGAAAGCCGAGGAGTCGTTAATTTTTCCCTTTTTTAGATTCTCATTATCTTTTAGAATTAAATTCAGAAGATTTTTTGGGAACAAAAATGATGTCAAACAAATCAATAGACAATTCAACTGACTTTCACTAAAATTTAAACCTTCTTTGAATTCATTATTTTTCTTCTGACGAAAGTCTCTATCGATTTATTGAAAGAATTTTAATTGTTTTTATTCCAAAATTTAATTTATTTAATAGTATTTTTTTGTGGAGGAAATTAGATTTTTCATTTGATTGAAATTTTGAATTTTTCCAAATTTTTTTTTAATTTTCTGATTTAAGTTTTGTTTTCGTAATCATGTTTTAGAAGTTGACTTTTAATGAATTGAAAAATAATAATTTGAAATCGATTTGAAGTCTCATTTATTTTTCATTCATTAGAGTCTAATGATTAGACACCAATTGTCATATATTTTGATCGATTAAAATATAAATATATGTTCAACAAAAAGGATTTAAAAGCCAGAGATGGACACGAAATTAGTTCCTCAAACAGACTCATAAATGTTATAATTAACAGATTTTTTCAATTAATTCATCAGAAACTGAATTAACAAGCTCTAATCTGTTTTAACTAAAAATCAAATAATCTTTTAACTGGATATTTGGTAATAAAGATGTTAAGAGAGTGATCGCTGACCAACTCTGTTAGGGAATTACAAGCAAAGGGAATAACACATCCATTCCTATAAATCAAAATTATTTCATTCGTTGCCTTAATTATAGTCTTGAGATTAATTTCGCTGAAAATAATTGTATTTTTGATTTGACGATAAAAGATGTGTCACAACCAGAATATAGGAGTTTTTTGGGCAATAGAGCCGTTAGTTCTAGCGTTTGGAGTTCGTTGTGATAATCGGATATCAGTTGTCGTCTATTCGTCTCTTTTAAAGAAAATATTATCAAAAAACAGATAATACGAGAAAACGATTGTTTGACTTCAAAGAGCTTTTAGTATTATATAACACAAAAGTAAAGTAAACTCCATTAACGTTGACTTCCCTTTGCATTTGCTTTCGTTTGCATTTAATTGCTTTCAATTTGTTCTGCATTTTCTACACTTTTTGTTGTCTTTCCCTTCATTTTTTGTTTTAATTTAAATGAGTCTCTCTCCCTCTCTCTCTCTCTCTCTCTCTCTCTCTCTCTCTCTCTCTCTCTCTCTCTCTCTCTCGCGATCTGAATATTTT
>JAQIXV010000037.1:0-157761 GCA_034700625.1 Tectocepheus velatus | reverse complement strand
GTGTTTTGTGAAACAGAATTGTCTCAAATATGACCATTTGGGACAAATCTTATCTAAGATTCTTTTGAGAAACCCAGAGCAGAGAGACAAATAGACATTAGATTTTAAGATCAATTGTTTTAATTACTTCTTAAAAAGAGTCAAACACTTTATTGTTTCCTAAATTAATTTATTTGTTCTCATTATTTATGATATAATTAATTAATTTTGATTTAAACTGAAAAGTCTTTTTCTCGAGTCTTCTGCCAATAGTTGTCAACAAAATTGAATGCAATAAACGAAACGAATAACAGATTAATAGAAAAAACTTAAGAAAACCAAATGTTTTGTGAGGAATGTCGACAAATATTAGTCTAAATAATAGCGAAAAGTCGATAAAAACAACAATTGTGTAAAACTTGACCCAAATATTCAAATGTCTGACTCTTCCCCTTCCGATCAGACAGTAATGACTTTCTTCGAGAGTCAGCGCCGAAGCAATTGTCATAAGAAATGAATACAAGAATATAAACCAGTTTTGGTTGAGTTGTTCCCCTTTTCTGGTCCTAAACACGAAGACAATGGAGTGAATCATATCAATGAAACACAGAATCACTAAATTAAATGTCAGTCCCTTTACTAACGAATAGTATTCATCGAACGGATTCTTATTATTGACAATCAATTGACAGTTTTGTTGGTTTTCATAACCGGTTTCATTGTCTTCTGTTGTCTCCGCTTTCACCTCTTCTTTCGTATGAATAGAATCGCTGTCCGAAGAGTTATCACCAAAAGGCTGTTCCGTATTATTGACTGTTATTATCAATTGGTTTAAACGACTGGAATCTTGAGATTCATTTGTGTTAAGTCCGTCCGATTCCGATAAGATTTCTTTTATAAATGATATGTCGTCTCTGTTTATGGGATACCATTGAAGGACAGGTCCAGAGCCGCGACAGTGGATAAGACTCACAATATATTTAAACAATTCAATGAAGAACTCCGAAAAAGATAGAGTTTCTGACATTTAATGGCAATTATCTCTTAATTTATGGTAAAAAGTGTTGAAAATAACTGTTTTTGAAATAAATCAAAAGACGAAGACTTTGGGCGCGATTTCAAACAATTGGAGACAACTTTCAAGTATTGACTCAAAAAAACACTAAATTTATTTCAATTACTAAACATTTTTAATGAAAAAGATTTTAATCAAAACATAATCTAATTATTTGTAATCAAAATCTTAATTAAAATTAAAACTTATTTGAAGTGATATTTAAATGAATTCATGGATTGGGGACAGGATTTGAGAGATCTATTGCCGCGATCTCTCGCGCGACTACAATACCGGCGCCGAAGAAGACCCAACTCTTTACTAATTGCCTATCAATTTGTGGATTCAATTCAATCAAATAATTTGTGAAACAAATAAAATGCATACCATTTGAAGGGATCGTTATATAAAGACTTGACATTAGATATCCATCCGCCACCACTTCCATGTCTTTTAGAGGTCGGGATCGGTATCTCTCCGAACGGCATATCTTATCAATTGATTGAAAACTGATTCAAAAGTCAATTAAAAAAATATTAAGAGCTTTAAAAACAGTGGTCTCCAGACATGTGTTGTTATTTGACTCAATAGTAACGTAAAGTGGGGTTCACTTCAAAGCTTATGAATTCAATACTAAATTATATGAAATGCTTTCAAAAAATGTTTTCGTTATTTGTTTCATAACTTTTGTTTATAAACATTTGTTTTCATTGAAAACAATTTTGCAAACAATTTGTCATTAATTTGGGTTTAATTTGAGAGACAAACAAATCCAATTGATTTTTAACCACCGATGGCTTCTTCACAAGACACCACTGTTTTACCAGAAAACCTATCGGGAGGTCCATTGGGTTTGGGTATAAAAATTTGATCTGAAAAACATAATTATTTCGATAAATAATTAAATATTTGACTCAAAAGGAGATCCAAATGACCGGAGATTACGTAAAGTGGAGTCAGAAATACTTATACCCAAAATCGTGAGAGATTTGGCCCGAAAGGAGAAGTGCACTGATTTTGTCAAAGGTTTCCATCAATTGATGTCTTCATTCAAATATCAATTATATTTGTCCATAGCTTTCGAGGAATGCTGTAAAAAGAGTTCAGTCCTTATGGTCGTGAAGTGCAGAACAGAAAACACACGAATGAAGGACTGTCTCACCAATTGGTATAATAACGAGTCGTTTAGAAACTTTTGTAAAGAAATTTATTTAAAACAAAGACACGATTATAGACTAACCGGTCGTAAAGATAAGTCCAAACGCTTCTCATAATTGCTTTTAAAATAAAAATTCATTTTTTAAAGTCCTGTCAATAGTTTAATAAATATTTAATAGAATTGAGTAATAAATTGATTAAATATTAACTAATTTTCACTAATTATTGTTAATTAAATATAAAACTCAATTAATTTGATTAAATATAAATTAAATGTAAGTATTAGTCGAAATCCATTCGTTCGTTTGGCGAGGAGTCACTCAATAGGTTCTGCCAAAGAGTCTTCGACGGGGAGTAACTCATTTTGTAGGACCCAATGTTGACATCGCTATCATCGCTGGTATTGAATGCATTGAATCTTTCGATTTCATTGATAACAGAATTTTGGGAATTAATCGATTCTTTGCATAAAATTTTGATTTGATTCCGAGATTTTGGTAAAATGAAGGCAAAAAAGGCTAATTTCAATTCATCCCTCGGTCTCTTCAGACGATTATCATTAGATGCGGTCTCGTTGTGGGGACAGTACCCGATCTGGTGATGACGGGCCAGATTCAGGAACTGGTCCTCTATATCTCGAGAGCAGAACTCCATTGGATTCAATTTACATCTTAATATTCGCTGAAAATTCATTCCTTTTATTCTTCTGAGACTCAAATCATCTAAATCTGTGTGAATCGAACAGAACAAGTCGAACAACATCTGACATGAGATGTAAAATATTGTGTCTTCTGTCGTCAAATGGTCGGGGATTCTGTCCTTCTTATTGATGAAGTCGTGGATCCAATTCGAAGACTTATTCATAAAATTGATGACAACATTATTCGGTATAAAGTTTGCGGTTTTCAACAAAGAACTGATGAAATAAAGCGATTTCTCTCTCTTTTTAATAGAGTTATCATTACTTAACACAAAATCCCAAAGAAATTCAATGAATTCATCGATGAATTGACCGGATTTTGAGCACAAATAGAGCCAAACAAATACCAAATGATTAGAGGTTTCGATATCTAGTATTAAATCTGAGAATAAATTCTTGAATATTGAAAACAATTCTTCCGATTCTTCTTTTGACATATTTTTGGTCTTATTATCGATGAAATCAAATAACAAAAGCATCAGATTATCAAAAATCTCTACTTTTTTGTCAACAATTGTTTCGGTCTTCGATTGATTCAAGTCATCGATTGTGAAGACTTCTTCAGATGTGTGTCCCTTATCTGTTGTCACCATTGAATCGATTTCCAGAAGTTTTTCGAAAGCGATGGACAATAGTTTGGTTTTGTTTGAGACATAATCGTATGCTTTAAACATATTATGCAAATAACAGACAAAATAATGGGTCACCACTTCTGGACCAGAAATGTATGGAAACTTTCTCTCGATTCCTCTCAAGAGGTTTGCCTCGAATTTAGAGATTTTGATTCGGGATAAAAGTGAATGCATTTTATCGAAAACTTCCAATTCTTTTGTTTGGATATCGTTTTGATCTAAAAATTGTCGAAAACCTCTGAATTTTGGTATAATTGAGTTCTCGAGGATTTGATTGCATTTAAATGGCTTTAAATTAATTGATTCGTAAATTAATTGAAAATATTTATCAATAATTGTGTTGTCGTTGACGTCAATCAAATTGAAATCATTGATGAGTCGATCCAATGGTTGTTCACAGTTCTGGAGATTAACTAAATTTGTTGTCAATTGAGTCAATACTTCAGACAAATCGTGACATTTGTTTGCAATACAATTATTTGTCGACAAATGTATTAATAATTGTTTGAAACCGTTTTGTCTCTCATTTTTGTCTTCAATTTTTAAGATATCATTGAATTCAATGACTTTCTGTATCTTCGGCTTATTGTCCACCGATTTGTTCCTAATTAATGATTTTGTTTGACTTGTTTTCAACATTTTTTTTATATTAATTCAATTTATTTAAAGTATTAATTAAATCACAATTAAAATCAAATACTAATTGAAATCATTTAATAAAAATATGTTTTGATTTTCACTGAAATGTGTGTCTCTTTTAAGACTCTCTTTACAGACGACTTGTAACCAACGTTTTGATCAAAAGTACGTCCGATTCAAATGAAAACCCCATAAAATCAATTAATGTTATGGCAATCAAATCGATTGATAAGTTTGTAAAATGTTATTATAATTTGTATTGAATTCATTAAATTCAAAAATATATGTTTTGTCTCAATATTTAATCGTAAAAATTCAGAATTTATTATAAAATTTAATTAAATTTTTACGTAATTTACTCTAATAAGAGACGCTCTATCATGTGCTGAGTGTTTAATATTTTCATCACTAGATATCACCTCAAATGTTAATTTTTATTGTTTGCTTGATCTTTTTGCAGCATCCAGTGTATTGACTCCATCCTTGCTCATTGATCATTTTTTCATGATTTATTCATTGATCAGTTTATTGACTCTTTTCTGATAAAATAAATTGTCTAAAAACCAATTAATTCATTAGTTTTTATCATATAATTAATTGCACATAACTTTATCTTAATTATTGCAATAAGATGTAAATATTGAGATATTGATCTAGATCACGTTTCAATTTAAGTTTACTGAATTCACTCACGACTTGGTAATCCTTTGCCTAAATTTAAAGAAAAGTTCATAAAAGAGGAGATAATCGGAAACATCACTAAAAATCTATTTAAAAATAGAGATAAGTCTCGGATTTAGATATTTTTCTTTTAAACCAAATCAATGTTTAAAAGTATTTATTTATTTTTGTTAGAGTTTTGCAATGAATTACATTAAAGCAAATTATTTCAACAAATTTCCTGAAATAAACATTAGATAAATTAAATGCGAATTCATTTAATTAATGCAAAACAAACACATTTGACTTGATTTATGAAATAATGAAACGATTAAATAATTTCTCCAATTATTTCGTGAATTTAATTTGAGTGACGTTAGAGTTGGGAGAACTCGACACTAATGTAGAGCTCAGAAGAGATGTCGTTCCCGAACGGATGATATCTCTATGAGTGACAATATTTCAGATGAGAAGATGGAGAGCCAAACACACGATAAATGTGTGAAGACTTATTTCAGATAAAATAATTTGACCGAAGTCTAAATTAAATGGCGAATGAATAAAAGAGATTGCAATCAATTCTTTATTATCTTAAGACTTATCGTTACATTTGATTGAAATGCATTTATCATACAGAGGGTCATATAGTTGTCCTTTATTCGGACATTTATGCTCTCCTCCAACCCATTCCCCTTTATCTCCAGTAATGTTGAATTCAAGTAAAAGTGAAAACCAAACCGTTTTTCGTGAGAAGTCGTTAATATTGTGAAATATATTGGACGGACGGGGAAAACAGTAGACATACCTCATATCGAGATCATTACAGAGAGCGCAGTGAAAGTTCTTATAGACTTTGTTCTCAAAATACATATACGAGGCATAAGAATAAAATTTCTCAATGACACTGATATTTGTCCAACTTTTTGGACAGTCGTCTATACTTTTCACACATTTTCTTAAATGGTTTTTCGTCCGGAAATCTTTGTCTTTGAACTGTTGAACACCAATCGAACATTTAATTCCTTTGAATTTATTGAGAATTAGATTCCATTTTTTAATAACCGGGTCATAATTTTCGGGTTTCATTATATACTTGTGTTGATTGATATCTTTAATTTGAAAGCCCTCGCAATCGATGGTAATATTCCAAGACTTCAAATTGTTTGAGTCATTATTACAAACGGCACAGAATATGTTTCTATACATAAACTTATTACTCAATACTGGAATGTCCTGAATGTATGAATATTTACAACCGGATTCTTGAAGCTGTTGGGCATCCAATTCACATTTGTCTTTGATATCATTTGTATCAATCCATTGATCAGAGCACCGGTCGATTCCATAAACAGATAATATCGGAAAACCATTACTAAAGAGTTCAATACAAGAGTTAGGTGTTTGAAACTCCACTTCTTGTATGTATTCTTCTTCGGCTAATTTATCAGCGCAACAGTCTTTGTAAAGAATGCAGTTATCATCGCATCGGCAGTGGGTCTCTTTAGGGGCAAATTGTGTGCCCAAAAGGGTTTTGTAATTGACACAGAGATCCCATTCGTAATCATAATATGTTAGGAACCAATTAATTGGAGTAATTTCAAGACTTTCTTCTTCTCAAACTCTGTCATCGATTCGTTCCTGTCGTAGAGATTTTCTGTCAAACAATTCGTGAGCGCCTGACTGAGAGGCTGAGCTCTCGAAGTGGAGGAACAGTGTAACAAAAAAATTCAAAATTAGCATAAAATTTGTGAACATTTTCAAAATATTTAAGAAAATCTCCTGAAGGGAACACAAATGAAGTTGATATGTATTGGATTAGAGAATTTGTTTCAAACTATTTATTTATTTTTGTTAGAGTTTTCCAATGAATTACATTAAAGCAAATTATTTCAACAAATTTCCTGAAATAAACATTAAATAAATTAAATGTGATTTTAATTAATTAATGCAAAACAAATACAATTAACTTGATTTACGAAATACGATGAAAAAGATTCTCAAATTATTTCGTGAATTTAATTTGAGTGACGTTAGAGTCGGGAGAACTCGGCACTAATGTAGAGCTCGGAAGAGATGTCGTTCCCGTTGTTCCCGAACGGATCACATCGCTATGAGTGACAATACTTCCGCGTCTTTTACTAAATCCGAGCCTTTCTGATAAAAGATTGAAGACTTTTCTCTTACAGGAAAAGGCTATGAATATGGCTGTGCCCTGAAGTCCATTAAATAGAATAAACGGATACCACAATATTTTCCAAGTTGAGAGGGTGGCCAAGAATCCAAGAGTCCAGGTCAGTCCCATTAGGAACGACAACTTGATATAGAGATAATATCGGGTTTTGTCTGACTTCTTGTTCAATATCTTCGTCTGTTCTTCTGTTTGAATCAAACCCTTTGCCGTCAAAATGAATAGAAATATATTCAGAGAAACGATGAAAGCGACGGGAAGTGCAAAGAAAGTAAGAAGTGCTTCCCTATGACTGATCCAACAAAACCTTTTGCCATAAAGAGGTCGGAATTTGCTGCCCTCCAGTGCGATGTCAAATGCGGCTGAAATCAAAACAATAAATGCTGGGGAAAGCCATCCATACAAAGAGTATTTCATGAATTTATATCTTTTTGATTCCTTTCGACGACTCGTTCTTCGAAATGTTTGGCAGATATCGTAAGCCATTACTGACATCCAGAAGAATGCCGCCAAATATGAGTAATGAATTGTTATGGCAGTCAATACACAAATGATTCCTCTGTCGGCCGTTAGGTATGACCCGAAGACAAACGAAATGTGGCCCAACAGAAGAGCGCCCGACAGTGACATCAGATTCTTTCCCGGAAGGTTCTGCAGCTTTGGCACCAATGTATAGATCAGAAGATGGAGAGCCAAACAGACAATTGAAGTGTAAAGACTTATTTCAGACAAAATAATTTGACCGAAGTCTACATTGAATGGCGACTGAATGAAAGAGTTTGCAATCAATTCACTCTTATTTCGACAAATACTGAGATGTGTTCCGTTATATTTGTAATTGTCTTCTATAAGGCTTTCCGTTATATTAATATAAATTGAATTATTGTTGAGAATGAGAAAGTCTTTGGGCTCTAAAACAGCCGATGCCTCACATTTTGAGTCAAAATCAGATAAAATACAATTATCTGAAGAATTATCTTTACATTTGATTGAAATGCATTTGTTATACAGCGGGTCGTATAGCTGTCCTTTAATCGGACATTTATGCTCTCCTCCAATCCATTCCCCTTTATCTCCAGCAAAGTTGAAGTCAAGTAAAAGTGGAAACCAAACCGTTTTTCGTGAGTAGTCGTACCTTATTAACGATGAATCGGCAAAACAGGACACATCCATATCGAGACCATTACAGAGAGCGCAGTGAAAGTTCTTAATAACTTTGTTCTCAAAATACATATACGAGGCATAAGAATAACATTTCTCAATGACACTGTCATTTGTCCAACTTTTTGGACAGTCGTCTATACTTTTCACGCATTTTCTCAAATTGTTTGTCTTCAGGAAATCTTTGTCTTTGAACTGTTGAACACCAATCGAACAGTTAATTGTTTTATTTGAGACTTTATTGATAATGAATTTCCATTTTTTAATAACCGGATCATAGTTTTCGGGTTTCATTATATTCTTGTGTTGATTGATATCTTCAATTTGAAAGCCCTCGCAATCGATGGTAATATTCCAAGACTTCAAATTGTTTGAGTCGTTATTACAAACGGCACAGAATACGTTTCTATACATAAATTTATTACTCAAAACTGGGATATCCTGAATATATGAATAGCTATGATTGGAGTTTTGCAATCGTTGGAAATTTGATTCACACTTGTCTTTGATATCATCATTTGTATCAATCCATTCTTCAGAGCACCGGTCGATTCCATAAACAGCTAATACGGGAAAACCATTACTAAAGAGTTCAATACAAGAGTCATGTGTTTGAAACTCCACTTCTTGTGTGTAATCTTCTTCGGCTAATTTATCAGCGCAACAGTCTTTGTAAAGAATGCAGTTATCATCGCATCGACAGTGGGTCTCATTTGGGAAAAGTTGTGAGAAATTATTTTCTTTAAAACAGAGATCCCATTCGTAATCATAATATGTTTGGTTCCAATCAATCGGATCAGTAATTTCAAGACTTTCTTCTTCGCAAACTCTGGCACCGATTCGTTCCTGTCGTAGAGATTTTCGGTCAAACAACTCGTGAGCGCCTGACTGTGAGGCAGTGCTCTTGAAGTGGAGGAACAGTATGACAAAAAAATTCAAAATTAGCATAAAATTTGTGAACATTTTCAACATATTTAAGAAAATCTCCTGAAGTGAAACCAAATTTACTTAAAATGCATTGGATTTGAGAATTTGTTTCAAACAGTTTTCACTTTAAGTTATATCTATTATTATTCTATTAGTATTATATCGGTTTAGACATCAATTATTGAACAAACAAACAAAACACCAGCACTCGTATATCGGTTCTGGTATTCTTGTGTTCAATGTATTAGAACTCCCACTCATTTGTTAGAAAACTAATACTAATTTTCGAGTTGACTCGGAGTCGAGTCTGACATTTGTTGCATAAGCCATAGAATTAGCTCTTCATGAGAACCAATGCCATTAACGAGAGCTCATCCTTCAAAGTAAACATTTATTTAACAATAGCTCTGAACAAAAAAAAAGTGCAAAAATTGAAGAAAGGTTTTCCAACTTTCCTGCCATCCATTAAAATTCACGACAGCTATGATTATAATAAATAATTGTTTTTGGACCGCAATTAAAGAGTTTCAGTCGAATAGCCTAAGGGCCAGCATTTGGGGCACACATCCATAATGAGTGGTCCTCTGGTTAAACACAAATTATTGCCAAAAGTCTTGACTGAAGTGTAGATAAGAAACGTTTTGACAAACGATTTATAGCTCCAAATGAATTAATTTCTAACAAATTAATGATATATTATTATTTCAAACTTGTCTTAGAGTTGTCTATCCTTTTTTGCTCTGACTTACTACCAGTGCCACAATTAGAGCCTCAGTCAATCTCAGAGGCGATACAAATGACACATAATTCTTGAGACACATTAATCTCATTTATAAATGATTTTCATTGAGTCTGATATTAATACTCGATTTCAATTAACTGGGAATTCATTGAAATTTTATTATTTTTTTCAATTATTTCTTTTCATTAGAATTGAGTTCAATTAGATTTGTGTTAAGATTCAGTCTATTTATAAATTATACACTATTTATAAGATTTGATAAAATATAACAAATAAATGTTATCTAAGAATTTGAAACAAAACAAAAATTTGTGAACTAATGAGAATTATTTTTGCTCCGAATCATTTTGAGCCGTTATTAAATAATTAACAGTCAAACTGAGGTACGAATGTATTTGAAATGCATTAATCATAAAATGATTTTACAGATATTAAACTGTCAGTGAATTATCTGATCCACAATTCAACGTAAAAATCAATTTAAACTAAGGTTTTATAAAAACCAAACATTCATTCATTTCATTTGAGAAGTCGATAAACTATTCATTGCTTTGGGAAACAGTTTTGTTTGATTACTATTTTAATGACTCAAAGATATTAAAAAAAATTGTTAAAAAGTAATGAATTTTCAATTGATTTTGAACTTAATGTTGGATTTATTGAAATAATTGCTTCTTTATATAAAATCAACAACAAAATAATTACGAATCTATTAAGTGTTTCGTGTTCACTAGATTATCCTATTTGGTAACCTTTTTCCCACTCAACCTGTTCTGTAGGAGCGCCAAATCCGTCAATAATTATCACATTTTAATTGATTTTCTTTTGATTTTCATCTCAAATCCGAAGTCGAATCCGCCACTGATTACTGTCTGTTCCGTTAGAAAGTTGTTTTTGAAATACAATACTATAATGGTATGAATGGTAGGAATTCTCACCAAAAAAATCTTGTTTTAGACCAAAAAATATAGAAAAATATAATTTCAACTGTAATTTGATAGCAATGTTTGAGCGCAGACCTGATTTATATCATTACATATTCACACAATTGTGTCACTACTTCTCACTTCTGTTTTTGTGAGAATTTTAGGACCGATTTTTATGAGAACTGAGATAAAGAAGAAATACTTTCCTCTGAAGGGATCACTGTTTCAGTTGGAGGTATTGTTTGTGAGGTTTCCCTTTCTTTTTCTTTAATCTTTTGCATCGATTCTATTGAATTGATTATCTTTGAGATCTCTGATGATGTGCTAATAGTGTTGGGAATAATGTCTCAACTTTTTCATGATATGGACTAACTGTGCTCTATATCAATGCTGAGCTACTCATCTCTGATGCATTCAAATGTGTTATTTCTGTCGGCGATGTGCAGTATATTAGGTTTTAAGTGTTTTGATCGATTGGATTATGAGTTGAATCGCCAAAAATTGAGTAATGGTCCGGAATAGAGGGGAAGACTGTTTGTTCATTTGTTGTTTGAATTGATTCTTCTATTTTTGGCTCAGACTTGGGTTCTATTATTGAGTTGAATGTTGTGCCGGCAGTCGATTTGTGGGTTGAGGTCTCTCTTTGTCTGGAATTAATTTCACTTAATTGTGTGTTTTGGTGGAGAACTACTAATTTGCTCAGAATTTTGGGTCAAATTTTGAATAAAATTTGTGTAACATTTATGTAAGTGATGGCACTCCACTCATTTGTCATTCACTTTCTTAAATGATTTGATTAACAAAAATTTATTTTTAAAAATAATTTTATCGTATTCTCGATAATCACTCAAATAATTAAATTTTGCTGAAATTTAAGACATTTATTGGCCCCTCATATCACTCGGAAGTGGTCACAACTGGAGACTGATTTGGCAGAAGAGGAGTCGTCTCATGTTTTCCTCATTCATTGAATACTAAACTTAGAATCAATTCTTGGAATCAATAGTTTTTTACTGTTTTGCAGGACTGGTAGTAGTGGTGGTCCTAAAAATGAATTGATGTCTAACACGAAATTCATGTGTAATGCCTTCAAGGGATCGAAGTTAAAAAATTTCTCTATAATTTTCATATGCAAGAGTCAATTCCTAGTATGTAATCCCAATTTTAGGTTAGGAGAAGACTTTTTTCTACTACTGACTGACTGACCGATAATAACAAACTTTGGGTAAAAACTCAAAATAGAATCGCTTTTGAAGTCAGACTTCAAGGACTAATTTCAAACCAATTTTTAAGTCTTTTGTTTAGGTGTAGAGAATAGGGCCCCAAGTAATTGCAATTTTGTGTTTCGGCCCCCCATTCAGCCCCAATGGCCTACAAGTGATAGCTTATGAGTGGATGAGTGAACAAAGTTCTCGCGCCTCCACTTTCTTCTTACCGAATGACACAAATTATTGGTGTTATAAGTCATAAACTGCTATACAGTTAATCATTTAATTTTAAATGGCATTTATGGCACTTCTTCTACCACTTCAGCCAAACATCGGTAGGAAGAAAGTGAAGGCGCGATAACTCTGAGCAGTCATCCAGTGATAGGGCACTGGCGCTGAGGGGAGAGACATAGGAATGCAATTACTTGAGCCCCAATTCCCTACTCCTAAACAACAGAACTAACATTTTGTTTGAAATGAGTCCTTGAAGTCTGACTCTAAAGTGAATCCAAAAAATTATTCAAAATAACAAAAACTTGATTTTGAATACAAATAAGAAACTATTGAATCGAAAGAATAAAAACATTATAAAAATCATTAAAATTCTTTTTGTTTCACGTCTTTCGTATGAATATTGAATTTCAATCTATTTTAATATCTATTGAAATCTTATACGAATTTTCCAACAAATCATAGATTAAACCAAAATTATACCACTTCTTGAGGCAGTCTTCAGGTCTGAATAATTGGCAAAAAAAACACTTTAAATGCTTCGTACGGATGGTTAGCAGTCATCGAATAACATAACCACTCCTTTTGCTGATAATCAAAGCTTGAATGGAGTGGTGGTGGACCTGATGGGACCTGACTTGACTCGACTCATGCAGTTGCTTGGTTACTGGCCTCAGATACAACCAGCCATTCATACGGATTCACGCCAAACGCATTCTCCACTTGTGCTGTGCTCTCAATTCCAAGCACTGATTTGGAGTTTCACTTTTAGTGCTCGACTTCTCTTATAGTGTTGTAATGATTGAGACACTTGTTCTCCTCTATAAGCTGTGCGGTCCCACAAACAACTAATTTTTGCCAAATTTTTCATACATTTGTTTATTATGTTTAACTAATTGAATGCATTCCAGTCTTATATCACAAATGAAGGCTTTCTTATTAATCGGTAAGTTTATGAAAAACAAAATCTTTATCAAAATATTCTGTTTCTGGCTTTTAGTTTATTTTGAAGCTTTCAAAAACTTATCTAGCTTAAATCATTAAGTTTAATTATATGCCGCTAAATTTAATCAAAGCTTTATTAGAAACGGTTGAAAACAAATGTATCCGGTTCGATTTTATTTATTATTCAAAGCATGGACAATGATTCTATTGCAGGTGCTCTTTATCATCGACTCTGTCTATTCGCGAGTAAAAACTTTTTCAAAACAAAGATTTAGTTTTTGAAACTCTAATCATAGTCTGTAATAATATTTGTGTTATTCATAAATACTTTAAGCTCTTTGTTTGAATGAGTTTCAAGTATTTTAGTTTTATCTAGACAAATATTTCCATTGAGCTTGATAGATTTTTTTTTTGAAGGTTCAACTCATTTATTTTAAATGATTTTCTTTGAAACAATTTTATTTCAATTTAAAAAAAGATTTGAGAACTCAGTCTCGAAGTCAATTCAAATGAATATTTTGGAAAAAACAACAAAAGAACGAAAGACTTGATTGTGATCTCAATAATGAGAAATGGGTTTCAGTTTTGGAGTTCACTATCAAAAGCCGAACCGAAAAATAGAATTTTTATTATAGAGTTCCACTCAAACCAAGTTTAATATCACATAATAGCTTTTATAGCCTTGAACATTATGAGACATTATTGTGCTTTTGTTAAACTTTTCCCAAAAAAGTTTTGAACACAAAAAGCAAAAGTTTGTTATTTTGAGAAATAACTTTTGGATTAGACTCGAGAACTGAGTCCTGACTATCAAAATAAATATTTGATTTTATTTAATAATTTTTCGTAATATTTATATCACATCTGAACTGAATTCTATCCGAAATTCTTGTCATTTGTCGACTGATTTCGTATATTTTTATAGCCTTTTATCTCAAAAGATAATCGTTTGTAAAGAAAAAACTTGTCTTTTGGATGAACTCAAAGCATATAATAAATAATAATTACATTTTCTATATTCCATCAGAAGATCGCATAAAATCCAATTCAAGAGAAGAAAAAATATTATGTTTTCCTAATGAGTCGTAAAATGATTTTTTTTAGATTTAGAAGATATTCCTCTCAAATCATAATTTGGTTTTAAGTCGTTTTTGTTACGAAACTTTTTTAATATAGAAATATATATTTTTTTGCATAACTTTTGTTTCCAAAATTGAATTCAATATTCTCTGGAATTTTTCATTAAATACTAAACAAGAATAACAAAAAATATCGGTTTATTATGAAATGCATTAATTAATCAAAAATAAAGCAGAAAATACTTCAATAAATCAAAAAATGTGTCAGATACATTTTCATACTTCACCCATATTAACATGATATACATACTATGCATATATCGATTGTTTATCAAAAAACTTTCTGACTTTTAATTGAAATGTTTTTTGGTTTCAATGCCAACAAATTATTTGAATAGTTATTGTTTTTATGAATTAATGTATTAATTGTTTAAATTAATTGTGAGTCAAATGTTTTAATGATTTTGAAAAATTGATTTAAAAAGTTTGGTTTTTACGCTGAAATCTAATTAAACAATTTGTTTGATAACAAAATAGTTTGAATTCAAGTTCACACAAATAATTATCAAATGATTAGAAATTCAAATTTTATTCAAATATATTATTTAATATGAGTAAAAGTTGGATACTCTTGCAATTAATTTAATTTTTTCATAAATTATAAAAATAAATAGTCATTATGGGAATATGAGTAAGCAACTATTCTTGTCATATTATGCCGCCTAGTTATAACCTGAGCTAGCTCATATTCAAATTACTAAATTATAGATTCTTTTGATGAGAAAATTGCGTTAAAAATAGTTAAATAGTTGATTTCAGTCTATTATTGGAGTATAATATGATTTGATTTATATTTGTTTTCTATAGAAGTAATAATTTTTCTGAACATTTATTGCTGTGTTTGGGCGCAAACAACAAACAATGAGCCGCCGACCCAATTGTCAGGAAATACCGAACCCTTAACTACAGTTCATGAAGAGATACAAACGCCCAATACGGGTGACAACCCAACACAATATGAGACCACAACTCAAAGTAGTGGTAAAACAAAAATATTTTTCTATAAAAAAAAATATCAAAACAAATGAAATTATTTTATTGGAATTCAATAGATTTGATATCATTTACTGGTAGTCCAGACATGAGTTCAATTGACAATAACAGTGAAAAATCGATTGAAGTTATAGAAACCTCTGAACATCAAAATCAAATCGATTCAAATGAAAACACCACTACTACCAGTCCTTTACAACAGGAAACTCAGACTCAAAATATTGATTCCGGAAATTTGAGTTCAGAATCAAATGACACGACGAGTCAATCGGAAGGGCAGACGACTCCTGTTTTGCCCGAAAATGAGTCCCCAGATGTGACTACTCCCGAGTCAAATGAAAGTCCAACAATTACCTCAAATACGAGTCCATTATCTGAGAAATCATCGAAATCTCTTGAATTCAATGATAATCCAAATAATGAAACAAATGATTCTCAGAATTTAAATCCTGTCAATGGATCCACTCCTGAGAATCAAAATAATGGGGAAACGACTGCAATGCAAGCATCTGAAGTGTCTCAAGAAAGTTCGCCAACGGCTGAGTCGGGTCCTATCGATAGCAGTAGTAATAACACAAATAATATTCAAAATTTGACCCAAAATTCTGAACAAAATAGTAGCTCTTCCCCCGAAATAATAGGAGTGACACAATTAAATGAAATCGATTCCAGACAAACAGAGACCTCAACCCACAATTCCAGTGCCGACACAACACAAGGAATACAAACCCCAACTATTAATACAACAGAATCAGAGTCTGAGCCAAAAATAGAGGAATCAATGCAAACACCAAATGATTCGATAGTCATTCCCCCCGTCCCCTCAGTTTCGAGCCATTACTCAATTTTTGGTGATTCGAGTCATAACCCAATCGATCAAAACATTCAAAACCCAATACACAGCACATCGTCGACAGAAATACCAGAAAGTCCACACTTGAATGCCTCGGATATGAATAGCACTGTTAGTCCACATCACGAAGAAGTAGAGACAACTGCTATTCCCAACTCTGTTAACACTTCATCAGAGATCCCAAAGATAATGAATTCAATGGAATCGATACAAACAAATGGAGAAAAAGAAAGGGAAACCTCACAAACAATACCTCCAACAGAAACAGTGATCCCTTCAGAGACAAGCAGTCCGTCTTCGATCTCATTTAAAATCTCTCCAAACCCTATCCCTACTGAAACAGAGCCGATAAACCCTTCATCGGAAGGAACACAAATGAGTAGTTCCCCAGAAGGAACTGAAGCTAATCAGACGACACAATTTGAAAGCCATTCCCCGCAAACATTTACTTCAAGTGAAGCCCCAGTGAGTTCCCTTAGCTCTGAACCCAAAAGTGAGAGTGAAATGACCGAAACGAGTGGTGGAGTCATGCCTTCCAATGAGTCAGAGCCGTCAGTAGACTCTAAGACGACATTCAATCAGCCACTGACTGATCACAGCCTCAAAACAACTCAATATACGAAACCGATTACAACAAGCATTCCATTAGAGGTTAGGTTTCAATTCTGAAATGTTTTTAACAAAAAAATTAATGCATTTATTTGTAATGCAGTCAAACATAAGTGGGACTACAGTTAGAATTCCGAACATTAAATATATTTCGTCGATAAGCAAAGAAGATATGGTTAATATCGTTACCATTACTTTCATTGCAAAGAGTATTGATGTGAGTATAGGACCTGTTATTCAATCACTTGTTTTATACCTCTTTTCAATAGATATTCCGATGGGTTTCAATCTCTGACCCACTGTTTCGTAACTTCACGTGCAGTCTAATAGATCCTGAGAGGAACTGGTGTACTATAGACCGGTTCGTCTATTTGTCGCCATCGCCTCTCGTTGTTAATAATCATATGATTCTAAACTTCTTCGTCGATGACTCAACAGATAATGACTGTAACTATAATTTATTTTTTGGTATAATTTAATAAAAGATTTATGTTTTTTCTTGTGTTCAGTAAATAACTATCACGTATTCGCCGGTCCCCTCATCGTTGAAGCCTTGAAAAACTCTACCAATTCATTGGAATCTATGGTTTGAAACTATAAAACATTTTTTTTAAGTTTCATTCAATTGAATTAATTTTAAATAATTTTTGGGTTTAGATGACAATGAAAGTCATGAGTCTTCAGACAAATTTGGGAACAATGGTTGTAAAACCTTTGGACAACAGTCCCGAACGTTTGGCCAAATTCGAGTTACTTGTGTTCATATTCACAGTAGTTATGTTCATTTGCACAGTCCTACTATGTCTGGCAATAATCTGTTCCTGTGCTAAACGAAAGAGCGTTGATATGAATCAGGTCTGCACTCAAACATTGCTATCAAATTACAGTTAAAATTATATATTTTTTTGGTCTAAAACAAACATTTTTAGTGAGAATTCCTACCATTCATACCATTAGTATTGTATTTCAGATACAACTTTCTAACTGCGGTCGACGACAGACACCAATCAATGGGGGATTCGATTTGAATTCGGCCTCAAATATATTGAGAGATGAAAATCAAGAGAAACTTAATCATAATGTGATAAATATTGACGGATGGGTCGCACCTATAGAACAGGTCGAGTGCGAAAAGATTACTAAATATGATAATCTCGAGGACACAAAACTGTAGAATACATTTAAAATACATTTTTTTAAATTATTTTTTTCGTCGATTTACTTATTTTTTCGCCTTATTTTCAATTCAATTATATATAGAAACGATTTTTACAATAAAATACTAACATTTAATTCAAAGATAAAACATTTAATTTTCATTCAAAAAAGTTATACAACTTTTAAATTCAAACACAATTTAAGCAAAATATTATTTTTGGATCAAAATATCAAAAAATAGATAATTCTTAAGAAAAAAAACACAAAATAGTCTAAAAAAGAGTTACAAATCAATGATTGGTATTAATGAATACGTTTTGTTATAATATGAGATCAAATTAAACCCTTTTTTCGAATCTATTGTCGGAATTAAAGTGAAGACAAGTCTTGCCTTCGATTGGAGTTGTCTTCAATTTGCGAGAATTAATGACTTCTATCACTTCCGGATCACAATAAACTGATTCAAGACTCGGATGACTCTTGAGAATAGCCAAGACTGGAGTGGCAGTGATTTTTGTCCTCAAGAGACATAAATTCTTGAGTCCTTTGGCCTGAGATAGGGTGACATCGAATTTACCTTCGATTTCAGTGTTTCGAAGATATAAGTCCTCTAATACGAGACCATATTTTAAGATGTAATCAAATGTCTCGTCCTTTATATCGGTTCCCTCCAAATCAAAGACAACCAACTGAGAGATGAGAGGAGGAGTGATGTAATTGATTCCCCAGTCGTTGACGCGAACCACTCCTTCCATATAAAGGTATTTAAGAGAAACCAATCGATTGAGAACTGCACAGAGTATTGACTCAAAGACTTCTAAGTAACTGATATTGAGGTAAACTATTGACTCGTATTTGTCTTCCGGGTCCCACTCGTCGATCGATAGAAACGGATGGCTATGAGTTCTGCACCCGTATAGCGTCAGATGAGTTAATTTGGAGGGAAGTAAAGCATAAGATAAGTCCTCTTTACTGTTCTCTATCCACAATCGGCCCAATTTGTGGCACTTAAACAATTGTGATATCAATTCATTTGTATCTGAATTTACGTAACGTCTTCCGTGACCTCCGATCCACTTCTTATCGTCAGTTATTTTCAGATAATTTAGATTTTCTGAAAACAAATCCAATAATAGGTTTAAATTGTCTCTCGATATCTGTGTTGTCCTCAAATTGAGATCCAAACGAGTGGTTAGCGTAAAATCAGTTGATATTCGTCTCCACTGTTGGCAAACATTATGAATGGCCACCAAATCGGTTGAATCCACTCTTGAGAATATCATTAGTATTAATGGATCCGATAATTGTGGCCAATAGTTGACAATCATTTGGTCTTTCGGTTCCTTTGAATTCATTTTTCATTCAATTAAAACAAAAGAAGTATTTGTTTTCAAATTGTTTTCAAAACGAGTCAAACATTCAATGATTTTGAATCAACTTTTAATCACTTTTTACTATAAATTACGTTAACTTTTGTTTCAATATTTTTACAAAAGTTTTACAAAACTTTAATTAATTAATTTATTTTCAACTTTTGATTTATTTTGAACTCGAGGTTAAAGTGTTTTCATAATTGAGAAGATGAAATTATTATTAATGATCATGGACATTCTTTTCATACAATCAATTTTTATATTAAATGAAAATAAACTAAAGTTTGAAATTAGTTGAAAAATGACGTAAACTTTAAGTGAAAAACATGTGATTCAGTTCACAAACAAAACAATAATTTCTTCAAATATTGTCTTCTCTTGTCTTCATTTAATTGAATCAAACGATTGAAGATATAATGGATTTCTTTTCCGGTCGACTCTTTTCGAGCGAAGAATCACAAATCGATTCCAATGTATTTCTGACGGCCTTCGAAGCCGCCGATGACTCAAAAATTCTGAAGAATTTGAAAATCAAACGAATCCTGACATTAGATACCGTTCCTTTGGATCGGAAACAGCCGGACATCACATATATGTTTGTCAAGGCTTCAGATAATCCTCGAGAAGACCTTTTGTCACGATTTGAAGAATGCCATCAATTCATATCTGACGGCGATCTCAAAGGGGAGAGAGTTTTAGTCCACTGTATGGCAGGTGTCTCCCGAAGCGCGACAATTGTCATCTCATATATGATGGTTAAGAATAAGTTGTCGTTCGAAGAGGCGATTAAATTGGTTCGGAAGAAGAGGTCTATCATTGATCCCAATCCGGGATTTATCAGACAATTACAGATATTTGAGAAAATGAACCGTAAATTAGATCCACTCAACAAAGAGTACCGACAGTTCCTAATCGGAGTCTTAAGAAATAAAATGAATAATAGCAGGCCTTGGATGGCAACCAATAGACTCCCCTCTTGTCCTCATTTGGACCACTATTTCAAGAAATTAAGAGATTTGATGGAAGACAGCGATAATGGGAACCATAGACGAGAAGATGTCTTCAAATGCAAAAAATGCAGATTTTATTTGTTTAACGAATTAAATGTAATACAAAATTGCGATAAAAGCGGTCAAAATGTTTGCGATTCACTATATGTTGAACCTCTTAATTGGATGACACAATATATTGGACAACAAGAGAGCGGTTCAATCAATTGTCCCAATTGTATCTCAAAGTTGGGTCACTTTGATTGGTCTATAATTGAGTGTCAGTGCGATCGACACAAAGGATTGGATTGTCTTCTATTCAAAGTCGACAAAAAGAAAGTCGATTCGCCTTCGAATTCAATGTTTGAATAATTAATAACCATTTTATTGATTATTTGTTTTTTGGATTAAATTTTATAAAATTCATTTAAAACTGCCTTAAATTCTATGAAATTAAATGGTCTTTCAATTTGTATTTATTTAAGAGTAGATTAAAAATTATTATCAATTTTTGAAATAAAATGATTTTTTTGTTAGAAATGAATTTTTTTTTACTGAAATGACAATCAAAGCAAAAGTTATACGAATTAATGGCTTTTATTCATATTTCAAAATTTTCTTAGAGTTTCAGTTCATTTCAATTAAAACTTTTGAATCTTTATAAAAATTTCTGAGAAATTCAAACTAAAACTCATGATTGACATGAGTAACCTTGCTAAAAATGAACTTGGCTACCACTTTATCATTGAGCTATCAATAAGTTTAATGAATTGATGAACAGAATATATTTTTCAACTTTATTTCAAGAGATTAAACTTAAAGTTGAAAAAGTTTTATGAACTCATCTATAGATGTGAGCAAGTTCAATTAGCAAGTCCTATATAAATGGTGAAAATTGAGAGTAATTTTGATGACATCTCTTAAAATGTGTTGAAATAAGTAAAGGGATAATTGAAATGACAATTAAAAAAAATTAGAGCTCAATAGTGTTGGGACTGTTGGTAGAGAGCGCTTAGAGCTATGATTTGTTTGTGTGTATCGACACTCGAGTCATGTTTTGGTGAATACACAACACATGACATAATAAACATCGTTTGCAATAGACTTATGGCCGCAAACAATATAGCGATCACTGAATAGACAATTAATAGTGCTTTCACTCAAAGCATTCAATTTATTTACTTTTAAATAATTAATGAATTTTTAATCAGTTGTTTACTGAGTGGCCGATTATTATGAGTCCGACTTAATTGTGGTCTTAAGCGCCGAATGAATAGTTTGTATGCATTAATAAAAAGGTCATTCAATTGTCGTAATGGAAAAAATGGCGACCAATAAGACTCAAAACAAGAGTCCTGTCTTCAAAATGGGACAGTTGTGGCACACCATCGATGATAATTCGACCGCAGATGAAGACGACAGTTAGTATACAAATGGATCTATTGATTCATATATTAATTTAATTAGTTTTTAATCAATTTATTTGATTTTAATTGAATCCAAACAAACATTTTTAACACTCTTTTCCCAATCGATTCTTAAACCAAAACAACTTTTATCTTAACTTTAATTCAATTTTTAAATTAATTTAAAACTAATTTAGACTTAATTTAAATGAATTTGAATTGATTTGAATTGAATTGTCTCTAAAATACTCATTATTTTTGATGTAAACAACAGCTGAAGAAGAAGACGATATCACTAAAGAAAGCAACGAAACAATGAAATTAAAACGAGAAGGTATCACACGATTGACATTATTTTATTAATTTGATTACTAATTGTTGCCATTTATTGTACAGATATGTCTTTGTTTGGTGTCTGTCCCGCTTGGGATGAGTTTTATTTAGTTGTCTGCGAATACTGTAAGCAAGTCATCAAACCTCAAGCTCTTCAGAAACACATCGGTTTGTCTCAATTTAATCAATTGTTGCCAACATTTAACTCAATTAATGTCTTATCTTATCGTTTGATAAACAGATTCGAGGCATTCATATCATAAAAACAATTCCAATAATCAAATAAACAATTCATTAAAAGTACGAACCGATAGTACAAACATGACATCAGACTCGCCATCGATTAGAAGAACTTCTTCGACGATAACAACTGCCACAACCATTACTGAAAACGGAAGTGATATTAACGACAATTGCATCAAAATTAGTGACAATTTAGTGAATGATTTGGACGAAAGTGATGTTAAAATTGTCAACTCTTTTGGAAGTGATATCAAAAATGATGTCATCGATAGTGTTGTCGTCGATAATATTGTTGACAATAATTGTGTCATAAGTCGTGAATTGTGTGAACAAAACGAAACAATTAGTAAACAAATGAATTCCAAATTAATTAATTTATTGTCGCCAAACATCAGTACAACTATCGAGCCTTCAGTGCCGGAGCCGACGGGTCCCGGACCGGGATTCGCGACTATCGTTAGCGCCGACAGTGAATCCGTGACTATTAGTGTTCCAGAAATTAATTTAAGTCCGAAATTAGAACCAATTAAAGAGATAGAAGTGACGCCACCCGCGAAACCTCCGCCGAAGAAGAAGTCTTACAAGAAGTCTGCGAATCCACGAAAACTGCTTCCCTGTAAGGATAGAGAGTACGACCCCAACAAACACTGTGGCGTATGTCTGCCCGAAATGGAGAGGGCGTGCACTAGGAGTCTGACCTGTAAGACACATTCGTTGACACTCCGGCGCGCAGTTCAGGGAAGGATCAAAAACTTCGATGAATTACTCGCTGAACATCGAGAGGCCAAAGAGGCGGCCCTCAGAGCTCAGGGCATTGAAGTGAAGCCAACGAAGAAAGCCATTCAGAAACAACAACAACAGTTGAGGGCTTCCCAACAGCTTCAGCTCAAAGCCGAAGAGAATCAACAGTTGATAACAAACGACAAAAGCATTTCTACTCAACCATTGATTCCAATGACCAGAACTCTAGTGTTTAGTGAGTCTCAACCCATGGTCTCAAACATTAACGCGAATTCCAATAGTTTATTATCATTTGTGTCACCCATTTGTTCAATTAATGAGAGGACTCGTGAGCCTGTGTTGACTCCTCCGCGGTCTCACCTAAGACTCGATCAAATAGAGGTGGAGTCCGACGGATCAATGTATATGAGTTGTCACCCAAAACCCGCCGCCGTTTGTAATTTCAATATTAGAAGGTTTGATAGGATGCGACTCCTGTCCCGTAACAATGACCTGACATTATCTGCACTCCGATCGACATTCAATAGTCCGGTATTAGTGTCAAAGTTAACAAACAATCAAAAGTGTTCCTCAACTCAGTCTCCGATAGCTATCAAAAGTCCATTACGTAATGCGAACCAAACCTTTTCTGCCAATAAAAAGCTTCGCATTTCAATAGACTCGGAGTCGTTAGAGTCCTCGTCTGATGCGGGGGTCGATCCGTACAACTTCTTGGAGTCAGTGACCAGTTCTACGACTCCTAATAGTTATACTTACGTTAAACCAAAGACAACGATCCCTAAGACGGCGACTAATGTCTCGAAAAAGAAGAAGAAAAGTGATATAAACTGTTCGACATATAACTCAAGTCTCTTAAGTAATGGACAACTCTTTCATTCGACAACAAACTCAACAAAAACTACCGGAAGTACCGCTAAAAAGAAAAGTGTCGTCAAAAAGAATGTCAATAACTCTCACACCACAAGTGTTTCAACTGATGTTCTATTGACTAACAGTAGTGCCGGTAGTGACTCAATTGACTCAGTAGTCAGTCCTAATTCTGAACAATTTAATGATCCGTCGACTAGTCTTATCAGTGAAGTGCCTCAAAGGAACCTAAATGTAAGTCCACTTTTGATGCGTCCATTCTTTTCAATTAAAAATTTGTTTTGATTATCAAATTGAAGGATATTTTGTCAAATTCTATGGATTCGAGTAAATCAGACAACGGCTCGATTCTACTTAATGGAAGTCTTCTCAATTATAAACGCAATACACTGTCATCTCTTTCAAAACCTTTTGATATTAAAGGTTAGTCTTCACTCAAATTAAATTAAATTAAATTATTAATTGGTTTTCAATTTTAAATCCCTTTTAGATTCGATTAATAAGAAAACAATATTTTCAGCGAATAGTATGAATAGTAATAACAATAATAGGTTTTTATTAAACAGTTTGAGTCCACCGCTGACCACAATATCGAGCGGAGCGTTAATTAATGCCAATTTGCGACCAATTATTCAAAAGCAATCATTGCCTTCGAGTACAGTAAACAATAGTTTAACTCAATCTCAAAATATGTCACAAATATCTCAAAGCCTTCAAAATACGACTCACACTATATTTCTAAAGTCCGCCAAACAGTCGCTTCAAAATCAATTGAATAATCCGTTGAATCCATTGATACCAACAATAAGTTCTCCGAAACTTCTGACCAAAACTGAAGACTACACCTCATGAATGTGTCTCAACTGTTGAGACTCATTGTCTGTTCTGTTATTTTGAGCTCAGATTGTATTCTAACCAAATAAGTGCACAAAATCTTATAAAATGAATTATTTTTTAATGAATTAATCATTTTATTTGTGTTTTTCGATAACTTTCTATATATTGTGATAATTAATAATTAATTAAAAATTTTATTTCTTTATTCTTTTGCGTCAAAAAACAACTGAAAACAAACCGTTTGTTAAAAAAAAAATTTTCACTTCACTGGTTGTGAATTAATTAATTGTTTTTAATTATTATTAATATAAATGTTATTATTTTTCAGTAATTAATTTAATTTAAATGATTTTTTTCACACATTTATCAGACAATTGGTATTAAAGCTGAGAATATTTTGAGACAAACAGAAGTAAAATAAAAGACTTTTTATTAGAATTCGCTCCGAAAGTAATAAATCGACTCTTTTTTTGAAGTTTATTAACAAATTGTAAAAAATTTTGTGTAAAAATTAATTTAAAAAGACTTATAGTTTATAAGTTTAATAGTATATATGAATTGCATGATTAGAATCTCATCTCAGATGAAATATACATTTGATTATCATTTGTCGAAATGAATAAATTCGTTGATTTATTATTTAAATTACATTTCATTTAATTGAAGATAAAATAAAATAATTTTTTTAAAACATTTTTATTGTTTTCTGTAATTAATATCTCTTCTCAAATGAAGGGATAACTTATTAGTGGAAAGACTCACCCAATCCTTGACCCAAAGGTTAGTAACTATCGTAAGATCTGATTGAAATGATTGACAAGACTTATGACCAGTTCTTATATTTCAGGTTTTTATTAAATCAAAATAAGTTATGAATCGAAACAAAGACTTATATTTTGAATTGAATTTTGAAAATTGAAAATAAAATTAAGAAATAATTTGAATATATATTTGAAATAAACTGAATATAAATTCGAGAAAATATTAGTCTTGTGTCGAAGTCGAGGCCTTTTCGACTTCATTATTGGCTGCAGAGCTCGGATCCAATTGTTTGTCGTCGTCTCCGGATTCCTTCAATTCCATGGCTTCGAGTCTCTCCTCGAGTTTGATGTCTTCGGAATCGTTTGGTTTGTTTCTGAAGAACTTTCCGAACAAATGCTTCTCTTTTTCGGTTCGGTTTTTGATCGCATTATTGCATTCAATGATATACTTCTGGACTGACTTCTCGTTTGGACTCAATTCAAGTGACTTCTGGAAGTCATTTCTGGCCAATTCGTACTCATGAAGACTGAAGTATGCCTTTCCTCTCCTGTAGAGCCCTTTAGCGTTGTTTGGCTGCAATTGTAGGCCGTATTCAATCCATTTGAGAGACGACTCGAAGTTTTCCAGTTTGTGGTAACTGTTCGATAGATTCTGATAAGCGATGTATAAAAGTCTATCCCTTTCTTCTGCAAACTCTTCGGGACTTATGTCTGATTGCGATCTGAAGTTGAGCTCATCTTTAGTGGAGTCGTGTCTCAAGATTTTGATCATTCGTTTGTATTGATTGGCAGACAATTTATACTTCGATTGATTGAAGTAATTGTTTGCCTTTGTTTTGATGGCTTCGGATGCCTCCAACTTCTCCCTATCCATGAGTTCGAAGGGCTCTTTCTCTTCAGTGAAGTCATTCAATCGGATCTCATAAACCAATTGTTTGTAATCTTCGGGAATACCGAACTCTGGTTTGCCTTTTGGGCCGAAAGCGTATTGGGGTTTAACAAAGAGTCGACACTTCTCTTGTTTTCTCATTTTAGTGACCGCTATATCGATGCCATCGATTACATCCTTGTCTTCTGCCTCTCCAACAGTAAAAGTAACGGTCCTTTCGTCAAACACTTTGTCTTCATATTTGCCGACGATATCGACTGAAACGGTTGACCCAAAAATGGCCAAATCGTATCCAATTCCGGGTTCAATGATCCGTTTGGTGAGTCCGCCCTCTTTTTTCTTCGTTAAGTCAATTAATTTGAAGTAAAAGAGTTCCACTTCGTATGTGACCCTCTCTCCTGGTGTCAGAGATGGCGGACAATCAGATTCACCGAAGGAGTACTGACCCGAAAACGTAAATTTTGAGATCTCTGACCACTTCATCGTTTTGATAGCGATGTCCAGACCTTTGACCACTTGTTTTCGGCCGACAATGAAAGTGAAGACTTGATTGTCGTCACGCGTAGAGTGGATGACAGACCCGTCTTCACGTTTGGACACGTAATGAATGGTCACTTCGTCGCCATTCCTCGGAGTGGACCAACCTTTGCCTCTTCGGATCAATTCTTTTGTCATAGTTTTGTCCCTAAAGCGCGACATATCTATCACTTCATCAAAACTTTTGTCGTTATCAATGGGAGCGTTAGAGCAGATGGAGTCAGACAACGACACCTGATCCGTGTCTATCGAAGAATCACTCATTTTGTGGTAAAATATTTATTCGTTTGAATTCAGACAATATTTGATTTGAATTCTAATTCACGCGATAATAGGTTCGAGTGAATCACGCGATCAGTATTTGACTATACGTACCATTCGTTTAGAATTCAATTTAATTAAAATTTTTCATAATTTCTATATCATTCTTATCAATTTCAACAATGCAACTGAAATTCATTGAAATGCTTAATTACAAGCTTGTTATTGTTTGAAAATGTTTAAGAAAAATGTTTACAAATGTTTAGGTAAATGTTGATAGATCTATGTGGGTGGTATTTGGTGGTAATGTTCTTTGATCAGGCAATTTGCGTTTGATTTCTCTCTGTCTGCTTATGTATTCCGGATACCCGTCCAGTCTCTCAACTCTATCGACATCGAAATGATTTCCATCGACTGTTAGAACCGTTAGTTTTGAATCTTTAAGAATAGGTTTTGTTATGGCTTTGAGGGTCAGTTGATTGTTGTCTAGTCTCAAGATTTTCAATCTCTTGCAAAGAATGATCTCTTCCGGTATTAATGATATCCTGTTTTGGTTCAAATTCAACTCAACTGCAGTCAAGTGTTGTATTTGAGTGGGAATTACTTGAATGAAATTTTCAGATAAATCAACGAAATCCAAGTCTTTTAGTTGACATAACTCTACCGGAAATACTTTGAATTCATTCCGAGACAACAAAACTGTTTTTAGTTTCGAGAGTTCACAAAAACCTTTGGGTAATTCTCTCAACTTATTGCTAATTGCGGACAACGTTTGCAACTTCTGTAAGAATCTGATCTCTTCCGGAAAAGTTTTAATCATATTCTGGTCGAGGGACAGGTATCTCAAATTGACAAAGTATTGTATGTTTTGTGGAATAGTTTTGATTCGGTTTTGTTTCAGATTCAATGATCTAAGAGTCGGTCCCATCTCTTCAATATCTGGAAATTCTTTTAATTCATATGAAGAGAGATCTAAGACTCCCGTCTTATTTGCGTTTTTTATTTTTGTCTCAAAAATATTTTGTATGCTTTGAGTCGTACTCTCATCTGATAATTGGTTACTGTCTTTGTCTTTGTGTACAATCACTTCAAAGTCATCGCTTTTATGAGAAGATATTTTAATCGCTTTTAAGATATAATACAAAATAATTATCACAAAAATTATAAAAATTAAGAAACAAAACACAAACAAAGAGGTCATAAGTGAAGACATTTTCAAACAAATGGATTATTAGAAGTTTTATTAAATGATATCTGAAATCAACAAAAAGTCTTTCTTTTGACTCAACCGACAAAATATTGATTTAATTTGTTATTCATTTCACGAGTCTTTGAATAGCTTTGAAAACTTGATCTTCATATTTATATTTTGATATAAAAATCATAAACACAAAAAGAAAACAAATATTTAGAAAAGTTTGAAAAATAGATAATTAGAGAGAAATTAATTAATTTTATGATTTGATGAATGATTTTATTGAATAACAATTTTAAGAACCAATTCAGAGATTATACTTCAGACGAAGAAACCAATAGATCCCAACCCAAGAGATCGCTGAGACGATGCTGTTTTCTGCTCAATCATAAGATGCCACTACTATAACAATGAGGAGTCCCTTTCCTTTATCTCCAGCCTCTGAGTGCTCGCAATCATCGATTCCTTTGAGATTTCGGATCGATTTGAGTCTGAGTTCGCGCTTTAACTCATTATTGAGTCACAACTCATACACTTTTTGCAACTGTTGGCTGACTATCAGTTGACTAACAATTTTCTGATGAGAACTACTCTTAAAGTATGTCATCTCTACTAAGTTTTACTATAAGCCCAAAGTCTATCAGTTTTGAGACAATAATTAAAAGTAATTTAAGTGAAACAGACCTAAGAATGCACTCCTATTATGAGTCAACAAACACAAGACAACGATTCTGAAGAAGTAAGTCTTAATTTACTACTAATCGGGTTATTCTCCACTCTATTTGATCCTTATTTTCATAATTAATAGACTTTTTTATCACTAGTTTTTATGACAAGAAGTTCGAGTGCTTTCCCATCACTCGATAGTGTAGTTCCTCATTAGTATAGCATTTTTGAATATATCGAATATAGAACTCATAGAATATATAATCGTATAACTAATGCTGCGATTAGTGATAAACATTTCAGTTTTGCAAAAACGGTATTAAATTTTCTAATTAAAGCAAATAACAAGAGTTTTGTTGCCTTTGATTTGCATTTAACCACCAAATTCTGCTATTATTGAGGGACTGGCAGTCAATTTGATATCTGAATATGATTTGAATAATTGAATAATCGATTATTAATTTGCATTCATTTGTTTCAATCATTTTTATAATTGAATATTGTGTTCAAAAGTGAGCCATCATTTGCTATAAAAGAGTGAATTAATCTTAATTCTCAATTACTGTCTGACAGTTACGAAGGCTTAACCCAATTTTATTCTGTGCTCTTCTATCAGAGATATCATCTGTTTTTCTGATCTCTTTTTTTCTGTCGAAATATTCCGTAAATTTTTTGTTTGATTGAACAGTTTTTACAGAAAAACTAACATCTCTTCTAAATTTGGTTATAATTTATTTCTGATTTGACTTTAATTTATGTTTTCTTCAAAATAAAGTCTCAAAAGAGATTAAAACCATTTTTTGCGATAAATAATCGCATTTTTCTTATGAATTAATAAAATTTTCTGTTAAATCGTTGAACAAGTCTTTTGTGATCAGATTTTTGTTTAAAAACTAACTTTTGATTTATTTTAAGTATTGTCTGAAAACTCATAAATTATTTTTCAAAACATATTTCATTTGACGAAAAATTACTGAACTTTGCTTTAATGACATTATTCTCTGAAAGTGCTTTTATGTTGCCATCGGTTCAATTTAAGCTATTAAAAAGACCTGGTCTATGTAAACCGATTGAATGTTTTTCACTGATTTTCAGCATTTTAATGCATTTCATGAATTTGAAATTTAGCTCATTTTTCATACAAAAGGTTGTGTTTGCCGTACAGTCAGTGAAGAGGGCTTTCAATTGAAGAACTATTCAATGGATAACTCTATAGACTATTCATTTGATTGCTTTTTAAATTATGCGATTCCACTACTGGTGGAGTGCCTCCCAATTGTCCTCTCATTCATTTCCAAATCAAATCCTATTTCATAAGTAAAAGCAATTGTCAATCGATTGTATGATTGCATCCAATATTCCTCTTATTCTTAAAATCTATTAAATAAGAGAATAATTTATTGGAATAAAATGTAAACCGATTTGAGTTTTTCATATCAATTGAAATGAAGTCTAATCTTATGCGAAGAGAAACTCAAATGAAAAAAAAGGTTTGAATTTAATGTAAAATCGATAAAATATGTTTCGATAATAAGTAAATGGTTTCAGTGATTCCCTAAAATAAGGATTACTTGTCTTTTGTCGAAAAATAAAACTAATGCTAACATTAACTCAGACTCAGAGACAATCTTTATATCAAATAATTGTGAATAAAGTTATTTCATTTCATTATAGAAGTAATAAATATTGATTAGATTTATGTCTCAAAACGATAGTACTTTTATTGAACAAATGTTTGGCAATGACTTCCAAAAGTGTTTTTCTTTCTCCAAATTTATATCACAATTGCTTTGACTTTAGATTACAGTCTCCTTATAAGACACTTCACTGCAATGTTGGCCAAAAACGCAAACTTTAATTGAAATTATTTTTTCTTTTGGCAATAATTTAGTTATAATTTGATTAAAATTTTAATTATGAAACGTTATATAAAAGACATAAACAATATAAATATGAGAAATGAGATAAGGGTTAGCAATAAGACTGACTGCTGTTAAATATAATATGTTTTGATATTTCCATTAATTTCTTTGTTAATCCATTGAACAGAAGATAATAGTCTCACATCACTTCATCACATCCGTAGTCTGATATCAAACGAGTATATATTTTTGGTTGACATCCGATCACACATTCATTTAATAGACTGTTTTCTAATCCTTTTCTATATTTAATTAATACTATAATAGAATTGCTTTTAGTCTATAAATGCATTGAATTTGAGTCGTTAATCATTGCTGTCATACGGTTTGTCATCAAATTCTCATTTTTTCCGTCGCAATGAATTGTGTCACGACATTAAACTCATTGCACAGCACCTCATGTGACGACTATATTGTTTTCAGATGTCGTCAACTCAATGTTTGCTCAAAACTTCTTCAAAAAACAGTACAAACACTGTGTTACACAATATTAGCCAAACTTTGAAAACAAGATAAACAAAAAAATTCGCATCAAATAAATGCTTTCATATGATTGGTTGAGTATTTTCAGTACTAATTTGTTTTAATCACGAATTCATTATTACAAACATAAGAATAAATGTATGTTTTGAGAGCAAAATGAGAGACTATTTCAGAACAAATAATTACAACACAATCGGACAGAATGTCATTCTTTATAAGAGAAGAAGTGTTTTCAGATAACAATTATTGTCAGCTATTTGTTAGAAAAAATGGTGAATCACTTCAAACACAATTCCAAAGTAGATTTGAGCCAAAAGCTTAGACCTCACAAAATAGCTGTTTCTTTGATATTTGAATAATAAAAGATATTTCTTATTTTATCGTTAGTTCTCTCTATATATTTAACCTAAAAGTATTGGATTCTGTTTGTTGTGATTCCTTCACAAATTCAGTGGACTTCCTATTTGTCGCAATAGTAATGAATTACTGCAATAATTGAATTTGAATCTGAATTGAGACTAAATCACTGAAATCGAGTTTAGAAGAAATGTTTCATTACTTATATTACTTATAAAGAGTCGATTCAGACATTCCTTTCCAATTATTCAGACATTTAAAGATAAAATATTTCGAATCAATTCCAGGAAAAAGTGATATTTGTTATTAAAACTTCTTACCTTGCTAAATAATTACATAGAAATGTCAAAAACAAATGCCATTCTCAACATTAATATGAGACTTACTCAGAAAAGCAGGAAATTTGATGTATTTTTATCGATCTTTTGAGTCGAACACAAAAATCACTGAATTATTTCGAGTCGAGTGAACACAAGTCATCCAATTTGACTCTTTTCATGAAATCTGTTTCATTAAAAAAAACATAAAATTAATTCACGAATTGCTTTCAATAATGAAGTTTATGTTAAACATTCAGAAAATTGAAATTTCCATTAAAACAAATTTATTTATTAATTTCGATTCAGTGAACACAGAATTCTCTTCAGCACAGAGTAATATCTTGGCAATTTGTTAAAGAAAGAGATGGCTATCAAAGTTATCTCATTATCTCAAACATTGAGTTTATAAAAACTCATGAAAAATGTCTATAATTTGCGAATCTATTAAACATTTCTTTAGAAATATAATTGAATTCAAAAATTGGGTTATTTTGTAAAAAATGGAAGAATTATGAAATGAATTCTATATTTGAGTCGAAAGTTCAATATTTAATTGATATGAAAATTGAAATGAGAGAAATGCTCAAGGCTAATTCACTGTTGACTCAAATATATGGAATTCAATATTGAGCCCACTTTAAGCCCTTTTCCATATATTGCATAAAAGGCAGAAGAAATCGATTTTTATATTCTTTGATATAGACTTTAATAATAATTTTTGTTCATTTTATGAGTTAAACAATATTTCTTATAAATAAATGTAAAACAATTCCCATTTCCAGAGATAATACATAAGAAAAATGAGAGCTATTTTCAAGCCTTAAAACCTTTGCATGAATTTAGTTAATGTAAAACATGAAATGTGTATAAATTATGGCAAACAAATCAATTTAGTTAATTAAGTCATTAAACATAAAAAAATAATTAAAATTCATATATTGATCAGATATGTTACGTAACTCACATTTATTTAACTTTATTTTTGTTTTTGTTTTTTGTAAAAGAAATATACTTTTAAAACAAAAGTCTCCTTTTGTTTGAAATTGTTTTTATGTTTTTTCGTTTCGTAAGCATTTCTTTTGCATTTGAGTTACACTTTTTCTTTGATATCCCAAACGTCGGCCAATTCTCAGAGCAATATATCTTTCCTCTCCTCCACTCTTGAAGTCAATTGACTTTTGTTAAGACTAAGGTTTTATTGAACCAACCCTTGGATTAGTCACAAATATATGAATTACAGAATCTGATGGAAAGTAAGCCATGAAAGGCCAGTCAGTACTGACTTTATTTTAACATTTCATCCGTAAAAGTCTGACATAAATTCTATTTTGTGTTGTTTTTGGGCTCAACTTATATATATTTGACTGAAATAAAGTGTTTCTAAAAAGAAAAGTCATTAATTCGAGCATTAAATCCGAGGAAAATTAGTTTCACAACTGAAAAGATTGAAAAGTTTTCTTGCAATAAGAGGTCTCATATTTCAAAGATTTCTCCCCAAACATAAAATATGAGCTCAGAATAAATAAGTGTTGAGTTTCACACTTTTAAAAAAAAATAATGGCTTAGTTTGGATGTAAATAATAGACATACGAGAAGTCACGCAAATGAGTTATGCAAACATCCCTTCAATTATAAAAAATGTTTTCATTTTGCGATCAAATGAAGTATTGATCGAAAAAACGAGAGAATACTAAAATTTTTTCCCAAAATATTGATTTCAGTTTCCTTTTAAAAAGCGATAGTTTTCTATAAAATCCATTTTGATGTCTATGTTTTCAACTGTGATATCAACCGAATGGCAATGCATTCAACTGAAGATTTATTTGAAGAAAATATTGAGAATTTTATTGTCATTTTTCAGTTATTCAAAGTTTCGATGAGAACCAGAATTTCTTCTCTTCATATAAAACATATTTTACGGCTTTTTCAATGAATATTAGAGTCTGTGCTATAGTTTTGGTCAGATTCGCATCAAATACTCTCAGGAATACTATTTTCCAATAAAACTGAAGAGAAATGTATCTCTAGTTCTGAGCGAAGGCTTTCCTAATATTAGATGTTAGAGAAGTGCATAGAAACGAAAGGTAGGAATGACTGAAATTGTCAGGAAATGCCTAAAAGGCTTCATATGTTTCATTCTTAACAACTTTTGATTGAATTATCCACAAAATATTTATCAGACCGAAGGCACAGCACAAACATTAACTATTTTTTCATCAAACGTTACGATTCGTTAGGAAATTCTCGAATGTTTATTCTGAGCGATGTTTCCTCACTAACAAACAAATCATGAATTAATGCAAATCTATTGCAAAACTCAAATTAAATTTGACTTCAATTTGACTCTGAATTTCTTTTAACAACTAATGAAACAAAAAGTTTTCAAATATTCAAACAAAATATGAAATCATGCAAAAGAGAATCATTAGAATTAGCATGATGAAAAATTGATTATACTTCACTTGCTTTTTTCAGAATATATTTTGAAAACAAATTATGGAAACAAATATTTTTGTTTAAACTTTAAACTCAAACAACAGAAAATTTTTTGATTAAAATTTAATTAATTTTTCAAACATTTTCCGTCACTAATAGAGGCCTCAAAAGCAAACTCTTTACCAAAGTCTTCGACGAGACTCTCATTTAAAGTGCCTTTTGTTGACTGTTTTAATCACTGGATGTTTTTGTGTAATAACGTGGTGTAGTTTGGCTCAAATCGACCGAATGGTCGTTAACTTTCAAGTATGTCCTCAAAAGTCATTAAACAAATACTTTTCAATTTGGTATCAATTTATACAAAACTTAAACATTTATAGAGTTATCCGATAACAAGCCTTCAAAGAGTGAGTCCGTGCGATGAGGGATACATTTACATACCTATTGTATTCATGTCAATGCTTTACATCGTTTATTTGGTCGAGTGCTGGCACTGCAACACCAGGTTTGAACTGGTAAGTCATCTAAGGTTCAACCCAAGCCATTCCCAACGCACTACTGGTCTCATACCATATATATTCAATGAAAAACTAATGCAAATCTCAGTTGACATTAGACTCAAATCGATTGAACGCCGATAACAGTAGCGAAAGGCAGAGGAAGGCCTTCGGAATACAGAATTCTAGTAAAGCTCTTAAGTTTGAAAAAAAGAGTGCAATTTATCGACATATCATTGAATTAGGATTCGGTGAAAACAAAACGTAACGATTCTCTAATGCATTGTCCTCTTAATGCAAACTTAAGCCTTACTCCTATTTTGTCCAATAATTAATCTTAGCTTTAGTTCTCAGAATTTAACGCTTCGGCTGTAATCGTGAAAACTTTTCGCATTTCAAAAGGAGAAAGCAATTAATTCAAACATTAATTAATATTTTGAAGATTTGAAAACAAACCAAAACTTTTTTTCGCTATAATTAATGTAATTTTCTTTTGTTTTTCCAAAAAAAGTTTTGGTATTTGATGTGAATTAAATCTGTTGTCTATTCGTGTGTTGTTTAGATGTATAGCCTGAGCGCCGGTTCCGTTTACACTCATATCGAACAGATGAGAGACGCACAGCCTATCATTTGGTGGAAGGCAGGTATGACTCAAATATTAAGCAACTTTTGGAACAAACGATATTTCATTTTATCTGAAAACTAAGAAAAATGATACCAAACTTACGAACAATTTTTTATTTCACAGTCAGCTATCATTACATCCGCCGCTCCCGTCAAGTAAGACAATAGCTATAAGAGACCTTCAATTTTCATAAAAGATAATTTGATAGGAATTCCTTCCGTTTGAAGATATTTCGATATTTTTTTGATAATATAATTTGAATCATAATTGGATTGAATTGTGTTTCAGGTGACACGTTATAGGAATGGCGACGCCTACACCACCGCTCAGATATACTACGAGCGCATCAACAGTCACGTCACGGGTTCATGTTTTTCGTATGGGAACTGTGGTGTCAAAGATATATCGAAAAAACTATTGGATCTGGAATTACATCCCATAACCAAAATTCGATTCACTAAAGGTTTAGATCTTTTTCTTTTGCTTTCAAATCAAGAAAACTCTTTTCAATTGTATTGAGTTTGAGAACAGTTTTCTTTTCAAATCTATGCTATCGATTGGAGTCAAACCTAATTTACAATTGAAATCTATTGCAAAACACTCGAGACATGAAGTGTATCGCCATTTGTGGCCAACAATGTCTTCAAATATCTTATTATTATTCTGTTTACGTATTGGGAACAGCTTTTTGTAAAGCTTTCAATTCATGGAATAAATTATATTTTCTTCAAAAGAAAGTAATGATAAATGTCTTCATTTTATTCAAAACTTCACAGAATGTTAACTCCAATCCTCACTTGAAATATAAATTTATGTGAAAACAGACTTTTGTTAGTTTGTTACTCCACTGAGAAAAAAAGCAGTCAATAATTGAATTTATCAGAACATCTAAGCAATCATCTAGTTACATCTAGTTAATTCGTTCTGAGTCATCAATTTTTTTCTTGAGCCGATGTTTTATATGGTTTCATAAAAAATAAGCGATATTTTTCATCGTCTCATAGGCTTTGCGTTCGCGAACATAGAGTCCGCCAATGAGTTTGAAGAGCAGAGGTCCACCTTTTTTGAGGACAACGAAAGGTTTGATGACTACCTCGAGATGAGAGAAGGACTGGATTTGGTCGGCGCTAATTTCCAAGAGTATATGGTATCGCACGCCAACAAGGATAGGCTTCCCTGGTATATATCACAGTATGCCTTCTGGTTATTCTCGCTATTACTGCTTTCCTGGCCTTTTCGTGTTGTCATTGAATACCAGACGTCTTACGTTCACTTCCAAGTAATTGCTTTCACTTTACTTAATGTATCCCAACGTTTGAAACAACACTTAAAACTGTTTTTATTTGTCTTCTCTTTTTATTAACTAAACTAAAGGTAATTAAACTGTTCGGAGACAACTTTTTCAGCTCCACTAACGACTTGTGCCATTTGTCGAGGGACACCACAATTGATAGCATAGAACTCATAAATAACTATACGATGGCTCCCAGTTATTCGGAGGCCATACTCGGAGACAGGTTTCCATTGAGGACTGATATCTCAAATCATTTGAGTTCTGATAAAAATAGTGAATCAGTTTATAGCCGTTCCTCTAATCGTATGCGGAATTCTTTGAGCAGAACTTCCCTAAGAAACGGACAAATCGTTTATTTTGTTTCTCCGATAAGTAATGAAAATCAGAATAACGTAATCAGAAGACTATCTCTAATCGATAATAATGACAATACGGCCGACACTCAAACCGAAGAGAATCCGCCCACATATGAAGAGGTGCTCCTCGAAAGCCATCCCTTACAACACAATGCTGTCCTCAATTTGAATCCTTTGAGACGTTCACTAACGGATCGGGACTTCTTCAGGCGTTTATCCAATCATTTTCGTCGTCAGTGGAACAGTTATGTCGACATCCAATTGGGTTCAAACGAAACCCAACTTTGACTCAAATTTGCATTTTATTGAATTTAAGAATAGATTTCAAATATTTATTGTATAATAAACTCATTAAATGTTTTACTTATTTTATATCAAATGTTTAGAAATTTAAGGAAAGGTTTTACTGTTTTTAATTAATCTCATAATTAATTTCATAATTAATATTAATTTTTTGGAGAATTTTATTAAAACGAAAAACAAAATACAATTTTAACTTAAAATATACGAAAATCAAGTCTTTCGACAAATAAATTGATATAATTTTTAAAATATAGAAAACCTTAAAATTTTTTATTTAATTAAATTAATTACTATTTATCTGTATTTTGTTTTGAAAATAATGGGGGCCACAGCTATTCCCGTCGGCTCTGCCCTAAAGATCAACGATTCGTGACATTTAAACCTCTGACCGATTATCAAAAACAAGTTGTTATCCGCAATCAAAGGGGCGACCACTCGAGCGCTCTTTGTCTTTAATACCCAACTCTCTGTAAAACCGGACTCACCTTTGATTCAAAACAAATTTAATTTTAATTTATTTCTGAATTTATTAATAAATAAAATGAAATACCGTTTTGTTTCCAAACCATAACTTTTGATGAATTGATTGCCACTAAGTATTGCTGTTCGGAATGGATTGTGCCGTAAGTAAAGGCAGACAATTGAATGACTCCATCAAAGTATAGCTTCTGGAAGAGTGAAAAACTGCACTTTTGTTTCATTAGTTCACTTCTGTAGATATAAATAGTTTGTGGACTCAATGATGACTCTATAGGTGTGCCGTCACTTAACGCCAGATAATGTTTTCCGTTATTCTCGAAGTGGACGACATCCACAACATTAATGACTGCAATCTTTTGGACCAACTCTAGAGTTCTGTAGTTTTTTAAGACAAACACAAAAGTTCCGGCGGTGTCTGACATACAACTGTAGCCAAACTGTTTGGTCACAACTATATTGACTTCATTTGCGTTCAAAAATGCGGTCACTTTTGATGTTTCTATAAATGGAGACCAAATTTCAATTTAAGATAATTTATACAATTTTTTGATTGAATACCTGTTCCCACAATTGCTTCTGTTATCAGTGAAAACTTGAATTTCCTGAGGGGAAGGGCTTCCAAAGAGTGAACCATCAATTTTCCAGAGTTTGATTGATATGAAACCAAAATCACAAAATTTTCTGATACTTTCAATACTTCAATAAAACTAACAGAAGAGGCGATGGTTGCCATCAATTGACCAGATTTTGTGATAATAGTCGAAATGTTTTGAGAATATAAATTCAAATGAATGACAAACTCTTCTCCGCTCAGAACAAACGGCTTCTGAATTATCGCTGGATTTTCATTATTATGTGAGCTCTTGAAAAGTCCGTCCTTTGGATCAAATTTAATTAAATTCACTGCTTTTGGACTCTCAATGGTTTCCCTCAAAGTGAAGACGCCGTCAGAGAAGACTTGAATGTGATTTCCGTGGATTTGGTTCAGACTTTGGTAAAGAGTGAACGAATCGATTTCGTAAAGGGATTTCTCTAATGATCTGAAGAGATAGTCGGACACAAAGTGGTGGCGATTGGCCTTCAATTCCAACAACTCTTTTGAGACATTGACGACACCTGTGAACTGCTTTACATTTTTGGAGAGAGAGCTCAGGTCCACACTATCTACGTGTTGATCAACAGTCACGTCCCGTCTGAAGACAACCGAATCAAATTTGATGGGTTGTGATATCAATTGTGGCCTGTCTTTGACCAGTGATTCTGTGGTCAATTTTGTCAGATTGTGTCCACTAACAGATCCCGAGACAAAGATATTCCTATTAACAAAAAGTGGGTCATTAAAGACAAGGGAACCCAAAATTGTTTGATTGCTGTTCAGAGTAAACAAGTCTTCGGGAACTCTCAGACCATTAAGAGTTGAGACAAAGTTATTATCGGCGGAAAACTCAAGCAATCCGTTAACAATCTTATGGCCTATTATTGTCTGATCATTAGTCGTGAAAAATGTATTCAATTGAATAGCTTTGAGAGGAAAGCCGTTGACTAAGCCGTCGATTAAGACGTTATCGTTGATCACCAAATGGTGGAATACTTTGTTTCCTGTAATCATTTGAGGCGGTCTGTCATTGATGTTCACATAAATCACATCTTTGTTTAAATCTATTCCATTGATTCGACCCAAAACTCGGGTCAAGTTGTTTGCGATAAGAATCGTGTCCTTAAAGTTTTGAATGAGTTTAACAATTGTCGGGGAATTAGTTTTGATTGACTCGGAATCCAATTGCCATAAATTCACGCCATTTATTAGTCCCATTATTGCATTGCCTTTAGATTGGATCAAACCATTGCTCGTAATGTCATTTGCGAAGACTTTTGGAGTAAATATTATCTGCTCTTTATTGCTATTGATATAAACGATGTCATTAAGAAGTTGCTGGATATCGATGTCATTCAAATTGGTTGAGTTCAAATTCCTTAATAAATGTATGGGACCGGTAATGATCTTGGCACCCATTATATCCTGATTAGAGTTGAGAAACACCGCGTCATTCAACAGTTGAGTCAAATTAATTGCATTAAGTCTTCCGCCGATCACTAAATTGGTCATCACTTTTGTGGGTCCGTTGAGCACAAGATTACCACTAATTATATTTCGATCATTTGTTTTCATAATATATTTATTGAACTCCGAGAGATCCAAACCATTGATTCGACCATTAATAAGGATATCTCTGTTTATGTGAAGAGTTTTTGTGAATTTGACTTTTCCTTTGATTATATGATCTCTAGTATTGGTTAACAATTCTATCGATAAATCGATTCCATTGAAAGAAAACGAATGAATGTTTCCATTGACTCGAAAACCAGATTTGAATACATTCTGTCCGGTAATCAATTTATTGCCACTTTTATAGACGGCATCGCTGGCCATATATGATATATTCACGCCATTGACCACACCTTCCACTACCAGACCCTTTTCAAAGAACAATTGATGGCTAAAACTGAACGGAGAGCTTATCTGTGAGAAACCGTTCAGATGGACAGCATTTGTCTTCAAATGCATTAAAGATATCCCAGAAATGCCTTTAAGACTACGAATGCCAGAAAATATTTGATCATTTCTGAAGGTTTTCGGGGCGAAGACTATTTGAGGTCTTGAGAGAGACATAACATTGTTTGCGAAATGGGTTACATTGAGTCCATTGAGTTGTTTAAAGACTTCGAGAAAAGTTGAGTTACTATTAATCAAAACAATGTTTAAGGGAGTCGTCAGATAAGAGTTCAATCGAATGACATTCGAGTTGAGAGCGTTAAGAGATATTCCATCAATTGTTCCCTTAACTGATGTCCACTCTTTCACTATAACTTTGTTTGCAGTCAAGGGTTTGACAAAAATTTTTTCACCAGTAATTATCTGAGGCTTAGATCGAAGAACAAAATCTTTTTGAGGGACCAAACCATTAATCGATGAGACATTGAGTCCGTTTCCGACTCTCAACTCAGTTATGAAGTTCTTGAGTCCGTATATTATTTCCGGTTTTGTCAGAGATATTCGGTTTCTGTAGAGGTTTGTGACGTTCACTCCTGAGACTAATCCGTTGACAATAAGGGAATTGAATTCAGTTAATGAAGTGAAGAGTTTTGGGACAAAAATTGTCTCATTTTTATGCGTCGAAACCAATTCATTCAAATCGATTGCATTCACTCTTTGGCTCTGAATTTGATTGACTTTCACTCCGGAAGCAAAAGTTTTGGTACCACTTATCTCAACAGAAGGACTGCCTCTGAAAATGGCTTCTCTGGAAAGCATTCCCAAATCAATTCCATTGACGAGTCCATTGAGTTGGACGGCGCCCACAGACACGGGTTTCTCGAATGTGACATCACTTTGGATGAGTCTGTCATTCATTTTAAGTGAATAGAGTTTGAGCTCAGATATGTCGACGCCATCGACCAAATGGTGTGCTTCGATGTCTTGCAACCCAACCATTCCCTGTCCGAAGACCGCCGGTCCGACTATTGCCTCATTTCGAGTCAAAGTGACGACATCTTGAGGTAAACGGAGGCCATCGACAAAACCGTTGACAACAACTCTTTCATCAAATCTAATGAATCCTTTGAAGACTTTGGGAGCACTTATTATCTAAAATGAGAGAAATTAATATATAAACCCTTCTTCAAAATCTATCGCAAACCTGATCTCTGTTTCTAAGCAACAAATTTTGATGAATAACCCGACCATCGATTTGATGTCCAACAAAGAGATTGTTTTTGACGTAAAAGTCATCCAAAATGAAGTTCTTTTTGCCTCTGACCAGAACCGGTCTATTCTTGTAAACCAATTGGGTTGTCATCAATGAAATGTCCACATTATTGACCATTCCGTCCACTTTAATGTCCTTTGAACTCAAAGGTTTGGTCAAAATTATATTTGATTTAATAGTTTGTAACCCATTTGTCATCAAAACATTTTGGGAGAGTTCTATCAAATCGATTCCACTAATTGTTAGACAATTCACTTTTTGAGCCATTATTTCAGGTGAAGTCAACGTCTTGGGGACCGGAATCATCTCTGGTCTGTTCAGGAAAACCAAATCTCTGTTGACATCAATATTATTGAGTTTTCCTCCAATTGTCAAATGGTTGACAACTGAGAGGTGATTCTCGAAGTGAACAAAACTTCTGATAATTTGCGGACTATTTGTTGTAACCATTTGTTTGTTGAAATCGATTCCATTGATTAGTTTGGAGTTAAGGGAATGCCTGACAAAAGTGGGTCTAACTATATGTTTGAGTCCTCTTATCACTTGTGGTCTTCTCTTTCTGTACAAATCATTCATAATTTGTCTCAAGTCCTGTCGTCCGACGGATCCGATCACTGCTGTGGTTGTGTTTAGTGACGATATCTGATTGTGTCCTACAAATAGTTTATGACCAGTGATTACCGACGGCTTGTTTCTCATAACAACGTCTCCAGTCATTCGTAAAAAACTTGCGATTTGTTTCTCAACTGAATTAATACTAATTATAAGATCTTTGAGTCTATACTTCAAGTCATTTACAGTGAGTTTTGAGTTCTGCCAAAAAACTTGAGTCAAACTCTTTATCTGATTAACTGTTATTCCGTTAAAAATCGTTAAATTTCTGATGAGATGAGGCGTCACTACTATTTGATTCGGACGGACCGCATATCTGAGGGCATCTGAAATCTTTTGGAGGTATGTCTGTTGAAAGAGAAACCTTTCCTTAAGATTATTCATCATTTCAGCCATTTTTCGTCCTCTGATCAGATCGGGTTCGGCCACCATATCGAGGAGGGTCTGGTTTGACCCCAATTGGGGAATCTCTTGGAATTTCAAGTGTTGTCCATTCCATTGATGTAATGAAATGACGTCTTCAGCGGCCAATTGTAACCTATCGCTCAAAAAGTCTCTTTCTAGTAATCGATTGGTTGAACCAAATGATAGTAAATATGAAAATATGAATAAAAACCAAAACATTTCTAAAGACTGTAATACAAAAAAAATAACTGTAAAACAAATTCAATTAAATTCTTAATTCACTTACATTTTTGTTAAATCTATTTAATAAAAACCTGAAAACCATTTCACTTGTTAACAGATTTCCAATTTATGGGAGTTTTTCATTAAAACAAAAGTTTAACTTCACTTCAATTTTAATCATCAAAAAATGATTTGAGTTTTTTTGATTGAATATCGATTTGTTGTTTATACTGTTGTCTGATTGGATGCTTCGATATTGATATATTAAAAATTGAACTTGTTAATAATTGAAAATTAAAGATTAATATAAATGTTGTCAGTGTTAGCATTCATTGGAAAATTCAACAAAACTTGATTTTATGTATATTTTAAGGGTTCAGAAAAGTTTAATAATAGTCCAAAAATCAAAACCAAATGAGATATTAAAAAAAGTCATTAATCTTAACCGAATCATAGTTTAAGAAGTATTATCTAGTAATAGGACACATGTTCTTCAAGTCTGAAATGTTATGAAAATGAATTTTCTATAAGAAAAGGTGAGTGATCCAGGACAGGACAGGACTCAAAATTGATTGACTCAATGAAATTGACACAAATTAACACAAAAACGTTTTTAATTGAAATTTTCAAAATATTGATATATAATAATTTGGAGTAAAGTTTTGACTAGATTACTCATCTTTAGAACTAGAATATATCTAGCTCTTTTAAAAAAAATTAATCAGGTTGATATACGTTTAATTTTATACAATAAATAAATAAAATAAATAAATGCTTGAAATTGTTAAAATTTAGTAATAATCAAGGTTAAAAATACAGATTTGATAAAATTGTTTGAATGAGACATTAAAATTGAAAGGTGTTGCAATTTGTAATATTGCACGGTTAATCCCAAACCCGATTCTGAACTTTAAGTCATTTTCCACTCGGAATCACAACTTCTTTCTTACGATTTATAATTTGAAGTAAAAATTTTTATAATTAAATCTTTTTTCCTTCAATACAACAATAATACAGAATATGATGACCTTGGCTAAAATTCTTTTTTTTTTGTTAACTATTGATTTGTTCTGTTCACCAGTTTTTACAATTTAGTCAAAAATATTTTTTTGGAAAAAATTAATTTATACACAAATCTATTGAATCAATTGATTATATGAATAGTTATAACAAATTTTTTTAGTTAACAACAGATTAGTTAAAAATATATATCATTATAAACTGAAGACTCATTTTTTAATTTACACAATTATTTATACTTAGCAAACATTTATACCCCTCGACATCTTATATCAAGTAAAAAGATTAAATTTCGAATACAACTAAATGACCAATATAATTTTATTTAATATAATTCAAATTTCAATGTTTGTTTCTGAAAAATACTTTCAATTGATGTCAATTCTAAATATTAGCAAGGTCTTTCAAACTTATTGACGATTTTGACATTCAGTTCAAAACTCTTTATTTGATTACGAAAAGTATTTTTCAGAAGCAAATACTCAAATCGCAAATCACTGGATAATTCTTAATATTCATTAAATACTTGCAACAAATTATCATAAGAACTGTGAGAATAATCTAATAATTAATTAAAAATTACACTCAATTTATATGTATTTTCATTCTCTAAGTCTAAGAGTAGACTCATATCTAATTAAAAATACAAACGAAATGATCACAAAAAACAATACAATAATTAATTAATTAATTAAAAACTAACAGCTTTTGAAAAGAGTGTTTCAGTCAGTGCTCTGTAATAACTGTAATAAAGTTATTGTTTCGATAAAATCAATTTTTTATCACATTTTCATTACATTGACATTAATTTTATAAAATAAAGCATAAATACAAACAATAGAAGCAAGATAATTTCATAATTAAGTTCCAAAAATCATAACTAAATAAATTAAGTAAAGGCTCAGAAAAATTTGTATTTAAATTCCTTTCGCAAAATGGGGGGACTTTTTAGCAACAACTGGCAGCTTCTCACCGGTCAAGAAGGGGTAGTCCTTCTGAAAAACAAAACAAAATTAATAATTACTTCAATTAATATGTCGAGTGATTTGTCAAAACTCACAATTGGTTTAGACTTAGCGCCGAACCCCTTGGCTTTCTTTGAGACCTGCATTAGATATTGGTTATGATTCTGAAAAAATTCAATCAATTTTTTATTCACTTTTAAATTCACTCAATATTTGAAATGAATTGAAATGAATAAACAATTTTATTGAATCAAAAGCCAAACCTGTTTTGTGAAGAATTTTTTGGCGACAACTTTGTGTTCACTGGAGTCCTCTCTCATGTTATCAACCAATTTGTCTAAAGTCGAGTCCATAAGTCCTTCATTTTGGATTGAGCGAGCTAATGTCTCTAGTTCATTTTCGTCTGTATTTCCGGGACAGTCAAACATGTGTTCGGTATCGCACATACATTCCTGAGAGGACTGGTATTCTCTGCTAAAGGCAGCGGTATTTTCAAAGTCTTCAATACATCCGTCTTCGGCTAAACATGTTTTTTGTTTTAACTCTAATTCAAATTAAATTCAATTGACTTTCAACTGACCGGTATATCCTATGGGACAGGGATTCGGTGGATTGCAATACGCGGGCAGAACGGCATCAGTTTTGATAACCTGGACGTTGTGGACACTGCCATCGGGTTTGAGTCTTTGGTTACCCTCTCCGGCCCCGCCCTGCATATACTGATGACCCCAGAGTGACGAGTGTTCCATATATTCTTTTCGTGGGACCAACACTTCTCTTGGAAGGAGAATGTCGTCTCGAGTCTGAAACCTGAAGGGATGTATCTCATAGTCGGGTGACTTCGCCACACGAATTGGATTCTGGTTCTGAACAAACAAAACCTTAAAAACCTGAACATCCAATAAAAAGTGGTGTCAACTGACCTGTGCTGAGCCGTAGGATATGTCATCAATATTTTGATTGTTGTCTAAACGGGTCATAAACTGTTGGAGCAATGAATCGGTCAAAAGGTTGAGTCTTCCCGAAGACTGCGATTGTCCAACGCTTATAAGAGCGCTCAGAGTCACCAAAAATCGCCACATTATCGATATTTTCAGATTATATTTGTTTGTTAATTCAGATTTGTTGGTACCCTTTGTCACAAATATCAAGAAAAGTAAAACTATTAAACCATATGTCAGGCAATATGTTAAGTCAAGGCTCGACATAAGCTGAGACAAGATCATTTTGGGAACTGATTTAGCAACGTAGTTGTCAACTCTATTAATGTAATTCACGGTTTTTCGTAAATTTGGTAACAATTATATAACTTTGTTATATATTATATATTTGATAACTTATGTAATTTTATATGACTCTAATGAATGGCATAATATAAGTGCATAACACATAACACTGCAATGAAGTACCATTTCAGGGGTTAAATCGATTCATAGCAAAATTGTTTTTATAAATCTTTTGATAAATCATTTATTTGAAAGATTTTGAAATGAAATAAAATTAAACTTACCTTAAATTTAAACAAAACGAACTAGTTGTTTGAAATATTCATTTTTATTGATGAAAATGGCGAACATGAAAATACACGTAAGAGAGTGTCGGACTCGCATCACAACGACTGACGCAGATCCGTATCCCAGAGCTTATCGTTTATCGATTGGTTTTTGATACCAACCCAACTGTTGAGATGGCATTCCTCTTCATATGATATAAAATATTATAAATTATTCTCTTACTTGTGGATCAGTTCAAGACTTACCTATAATGAACTCAAATTAATGGTTAGTATCGTATGGTTTGGAAATTTAAAATTACAGAGAGATTAGCGATTTGTCTAATTAAAAGAGTTTATTAACATTAAAATCTCAATATTTTTCTTTAATTAAACCCAAAGTCTTCTCATTTTTATATCCCTTGGAATTAGTTTTTGTTTTTGTTATCTAATAATCTCATTCAATAAGAATTAATTGTTTATTGATTTTCTCAAATAAATATCTATTCGCTATTTCACAATATTTTTGCTATAAAATTGTTATTCAATGTTAATCAAAGAGAATATTATTAATATTTTATTTAAACGATCTAGCTTATTGTCAATAAATCCGGTGTCTTAATGAAATTGCATAACAAATAGTGCCCTGAGTTGTGGGAGTTCTCCACCATTAAAACTATATTCAATTAAAACAAATTGTAATGAATTTCCCAAAAGGACTCAAATTGATTGGTATTATTCATTTTTTTTATATATATAAAAAGGAAAATTTAGTAAAATTTCCAAAACAAGTCTATAAATTTTCTATAAACTATTATAGTTTAATACAATTTATTGTTTGTAAACCACATGAAAACTATTGGAAAGAAAATTATTGAAAGCAATCGAAACGATAAGTTTGAAGACCATTCATATTCTGATGACATCAAAGAAACAAATTATAGTTTTTTTAATAGTATTATAAGAAAAGCGATAATAAGTGGGAAATAATCGTCAAAAGTCCAAATGTCATCTCAAGACGTTATGTCGATTTGAAATGACTGTAAAATTTCGTAAAAGTCGATCGATTTCTTTGTCGAGTCCTCTGAAAAACAATATACCAGAGCGTAGGTGTGTTTCAGTAAAATTAATTTTCTAACCCGACACTAACCCTGAGCTACATTTGATTTTCACATAAAAATCTAATTTAAATAGACATTAACTCAACAAATGTTTGTTCTGTTTTCGTTTCTAAATCTGATGGCTGTCCTTAATTTACTTAACTGACCAGTAATTCAAATTACATTATGTTATTTCCACAAACCTAAAGGTCATACAGACTGTTATCACTCCATAACAGAATCATTTTTGAGTGATTGTCTCAGAGATTCATGTTTTTCAAAACAAGTCTTTAGTATTCAATTATTTAATATTATATTCAGAATCATATTTTACTGGATATATGTTCTCTCAACTCAAAGAAAATCAATATTCAGGTAAAAGATTATTATTATTGAAAAATAATTTATTCGTTTGGAATACAATTGAAGCGAAAATCTTGTCTTCAAATCCAAAGAAAAGAGGAGCAGAAGAAGACATAACAGCAGTTAGAGTTGTAGTAGGAATTGAAGGGCAAACCACCCACGCGTTCGCCATCGCATCGCCTCTCATCACATCCAACACAACACATACACTGAGTTTTGCTATACTTCTGCTATACTGTGCTTTGATCAAAACTCTGGTAGAGATCTAGACCTGAATAATATCTACGGCCCACGCAATACATTACATGAAATTCAATGCCAACCTGTCTTTTATGTATAGCAACGGGATTTTGGTTAAAATTTTAATATCACAATAAATTTTTTAAATTTCAATTTTATTCCTATATTATTGATGACTTGAGTTTCAAAATCGACTAAAATATCCAATTCTTAGATTTTAATGTATTTTTTCGGAAAATTTGGTCATTTGATATGACCTGAGAATAAATCGTTTGAACCTTAATTTGAAACCAGATTTGATTGGATTCGATAATAATTCAGATTAAAGTAGTGATTGAACTCAGAGGTGATTAATCTATTCTCTCTTTTCCTAATTATTTATTAATTGTCTATTAATTGTCTATTAAGCCATTGAATGACAGGAAAGCAGACAAATCTCGTGTTTTTAGGGGGAAAAAAATCAAATTATCGGTCAATCAATACATTTGAGTGACATTTACGCGAAAAATTACTTTTGAATTAATGGAAATATTTTTATGAATTTCATCAGATATCTGGAAATTTCTGGTAATTGAAGTTGAATTTCACTCAAAAATAAAATCCAATTTTGATGAACTAGTGATGATTTTCCCAATACTTTGAATTCCAAACGTTTGACATTTAAAATGTTTTTATAGAATAGATTGAAAAGTCAATCAAAAATTAGCTCAACTTTTAATTTAATTAAAATTTTCCGAAATAGACATTAAAAGTTCATTTCAAACGAAATCCAATTTAGTTTAGTATTAAAACAGAAAAAAATAAATAACATTTTTTTCGGAGAATTTCTTATCCTAACGACAAAAGAGTTTTTAATTCAATCAATAATCGCATTACAGAACCGAAAATCTTTTGTTCAAATATAAACTTGGGATTTATGGACGAATACCTACTGAATAACTTAATAGAAAAACATTTCAATAATTGATTGAAATTTTCTTTTTGATTGATCTTTACTCAACTCAATCCAACCTAATGCCTACAACCAGGAGCCCACTCTTCAACACTACCGTCCATTTAATGGATATTTTTCTCAGTTTTTCATTTCATTAAAGTTAAAAATAACAGCCAATAGTCGAGCAAAAGATGTGTTCCGTTGAGGAAACAGACATTTAATTCAATACAAACTGTTCTCTAATAAAATGCAAATACAGTATAACTACAAATAACTACATTTTGTTAGTTTCAGTCCTAACGAGACGTTTTCAATAAGGATTCGGTTTCATGTCTGACGACATTCAATGAAAACTAAAGTCCGCACCGAATGTAATGGACGGTAATCGACAGTAAAGAGCAAAGACTTACAAATTGGATGTCGGCTCACATTTCTTCTTCTCATTTAATTATATTTTCGGGAATGCATTAAATCTGTGCCTCAATAGAAAATGAGTACTTTTCAAAGGACAGGCATTTCTTTTGATTTTATTCTACAGTTTCCGATGAAAAATGAGATTTATTCTGAAAGGAATACTTTTCATATGACCAAGTTACATTCAAAATCAATATAGAATCGCTCTTTTATGCGTTGTTTTCAATGTTTGAAAATAATTGATTTTATTTTTGTCATTCATACGAATTTGGTTACAACTAAAATGACTTAACTCATGTTTTTCAAAAGAATTAATTGAACGCATACTTCAGGTCTCCATCGAGTTGTTGATCATTTTTGGATATACTCCTCATTGGATGATAAAAAAGATTTAAATTTGTTTTGTTTAATATATTCAGACATTTAATCTCTCATTTTATGTAAGATTCGGAAAGTGGGCGGACATCAAAACAAGTGATAGTATTACCAAATGTAAGAACACTTTCATAAAAATTGTCCCAAAAATAGTAACAGTCTATCGACAAAAAACACTAATTAGAAGATAAGAATAGTTTTCGTGAGAATCAGACATTAATTTTGAAAATAAAATAACAATAATCTGATAAATGGTTTGAAATAATTAAGACTACATTCAAGACATCAAAACTAATTTCTGTTAATAACTTCATTTGTAATAACATTTGTAATACTAATAACTATTTTCTCAATTATCTCGAAAAACGTATGAATATCGTGTTATCGACTCATGTCTTGTCTTTGTCTTCAAATTTTGATAACAAAAATCGATTCAATGCTTCAGAACTTTAGGAAATGTTTTTCTATTTTTAGATCCAATTGTTTCTATGATTTTCTCTTTGGATGTAAGACTCAAATGAAATACAATATATTTATTTGACAATTCGATTGAAACAATTCATAAAAAATCATATATTTGTGTAAAAAAATTCATTGAATGATATCGTATTCAAAGATTTATTGAAACACATCTATGATTGAAAATGGTAATAGCTCATTCTTTTATGAATATCTTCAATAAAAAAGATCAAATTTTATATTCAAATATCATATTTAATGTGTTTTTTGTTATTTGAGAAAAAGCTATAAAATATAACTTATCTAGTTTCCTTTGACTTATGAAAAACAAATGAAGACACAGCAGTGAATATTAATGTACTGGTCGAGACTCGAGTCATGTTATGCAACTTCAAACAGTTTTTCTTCTCATAAATTGGTAAACAAAGCGATAGTTTTTTCGTTTATTTCTTTCGCTATAATTTGCAATACTTTTGGGGTTAACTCAAAAGACTTCAGATTTAATATAAATTCATTTGAAATACTAAAGGGAAGACTGACTTTACTCTAAAGGAAACATTCAGTCGAAACAAAATTATCTTTTATTCAGAAATATTTCATTTATTAATATTTATTCAAATTCTAATGAAAGTCAGTATTCATTTCATTAATATTTGTTTTGCCGTTTTATCGACTGATAGACAAACAAATGTTCGTTATTTAAAGCAATCAATTATTCTATTTATTTGTTTTTCGAGAAATAGCTTTTTTGCCGATAAATATATGTGAGTCGGACTTAAGACAAACTTTCTGTCGTTTGTCTCCAAACTGTTTTTCCTTTGTTTAAGTGCTTCAAATCTTTGTCTTTATTATTATTAGATAAACAATGTCTTCATTAATTAGATTGTCTTACGATGAAAGTTAGCAAGGTGAGATCTCATTAGATGAGTCAATTATCTCTAGCTTTTGTGTTGCTGATTGAATCAGATTCCCAACTCTTATTACCTTGTTATTTCCACTCAAATTCGTTTGAAGGTATAGATATTCTGCTCATACGACTACCCAAATTGACCCTGCATAATCATAAACCTGTGAGAGGCTCTTCAAATGGCAACGGAATTAGATATAAGAGCCATTAGATGCTCTCATTGAGAGTATAAGCAACTTAAAGGGCACAGGTATTTGATATATCAAATGTTATAGTGAGATGAACCAGACACTAATTTCAATCTATTAAATCAAAGTTTCCTTGAATTGAATGTAGACGTAGTCTCAAACATATTCTAAAGGAATCTTCAAATTCATATCAATTTCTTATGGGATAAAAATTTATGAAAAACATGAATTGCTTTTTGTTTTAATACTTTTAGATATTTTTTTAATTAATTCAAAGGTTTATGTTTCGAGTTATTTGTTATATAATTTAGAAAAATAACTAAAAAATACAATTTGAGCTGAAATTTGATATATTTTTCATTAAAAGTAAAACAAATATTTCAAAAATTATTTTTTAAATAATTAATTGAAAATCTTTTTATTCCTTTTATGAAAGAAGCCGATAGGGTTTGGGCACAGAATGATGTGTAGGTACATATCATTTATCTTTGAATTCATTGAGAGTTAAACAAATATTACATTTTTGTGAAAAAAAACTGTTATTAAAAATCCAATTAGAGATATGAATGAAAGACAATTATTTTAAAAAAAAAACTCTTATTTAAGGCATATTTTAAAATCAAAATATTTGCTAAAATTTTTATTTGAGTTCAGAAAGAATTCTGTGCTCTAAATAGTGAGAGAGAGTCTGTGCCTAAAGTCTGCCCTAAAATAACTCAATAAAGAATTGGGTCGAAAGTGCAGAAAGTGTTTGAAAATCCGATCGATTCTTACAATACTGAATGATATAGTGTTGTACTGAATACACCGGTAATATAAAAGTATATTAAACCAGGACTTCATCATCAATGGAGTCATAGTTTGCTTCTATAAGTCTAAAGAAAAACATAGCATTAAAACACAATAAATGAATTTAAAAGTTACACAAAATAATAATTTTTAATCAATTTTTTACATGACTTTTGATAAACATTACATACAATCCAATAGATTTGAGGCTAATTAATGTTAACAGTTATTCACAATAATCTAAAAATACAAATAATTTATTGAGAGAACAGTTATTTATTTCATTAGCTCAGGGAATGATCAAAATTTATATAATAATCAAGGAAAACATATCGGAAGTTTTCGAACTAGATCAACCAAAAAATGGTTTTCTATGGAATGTCATAACAATTCAACTAAATCTTCAATATTTACAGTTTTATGAATTACAGTGCTTGACAGTGATATAAATGAGTATGGTCATCCAATTTTCAAATGAAGTGATGTATAAATTAAGTCGAAATCAAAATCAACTGAACACATAATGGTGTGACTAATTCTCAGTCAAAATCATTAAAATATTGATTTTAGTTAAAAATGATTTCAAAAACTCAATTAACAAACAATTATTTATATAAGAATTGGATTTATTTAATAATAATAGTAATAATAATATCGATATCTCAGAGAAAAGCCATTTGTCTGACAAACTTTTCGTTAAGAATAAAGTTTTTTTCATTACTATAATAGACTGAAAAGAATTTGCATTTGAAGTGTAAACAGTTATTCTGTGTGCAAAACCTTATGACTTAATACAATTTTATCAATAAAAGTAGTGTTCAGTCAAATAATTATATACCGAAATCAGAGTCAATAAAAACAGATTAAATTGTTTGACAATTATTCTGATATTAAATGAAAAAAGCGAAACAATTATTTATTTATTTATTATAACCGTTTATATATTGGAAAGACAACACTCCTTAGTAGTGAGACAATCAAAAAAGTTTATTTTCAGATAAACCATTCAATTAGTAATAAAAGTTTTTTTTAAAGAAATATTTTAGATTTTATCACAAGAAATGTTTTTGAGTGCATTTTTGCTCACATTTATGTTACAATAGATTTTTAAATGATTTTTTTTGGTGTCGTAAGCGATAAAAATTTTGAATTTTTTTTTTCATTTTTTATGAAGTATTTCACTAAAAATTAATATTTTCGTAATAGAAATAACAGTATATAAAAGTCAATTCCGTATTCAGCCGTCAAAAACTCATACAAAATAACGTTTTTTCACTAAATATGTGTCCATTCATATCATTCATTCAAAATAAAAATTTCAATTTTCATGATTTAAATCTCTTTTCAAAATTTCTTTTCATAATATATTATATTTTTTGACGATTTTCAATATGTTTTGGGAATATATATCGTCTCCAGTAAACCAAATATAGCGCACAGTTATTGTAATTAATATAACAACCAATTGATTGATAAATATTTGATTTATATAATATATAATACAGTTATGCTTTACATTAGATAATGAAAAGACATTCATTTGATTCGAGGAGTGGTTTGATTGTTTGATTCTTACGTTTTTATTATCGATTAAGGATTAAAGAAATGTTGTATTTATGAAACCGATTATTCTGATAGCGATGTCGAGGATCTGTTTTGGTGTTTGGTTTGGGTATAAGTCTTAAAGTTGTTGTCGAAGTTGTCAAACACTAATGCATTTTCGGCCCTTCCTTTTTGAGTGCGTCGAGTTGTGCCGTCAGTACGTCCCTAACTGTTCTCAACTGACCTTTTTGTTGCTTAAGACTCTGAAGTGATTCCTCCTATAGAGAAGGGAAGAGGAAACCAATGAATGAAAATTGATTTCGCAATTCTTATCAATAAAATCCAAATTTAGATTTCAAATAATGTGTGTTATAGTCCCTCCCTATTAGATGATTGCTGTTATTCGCAAAGCGTTGTATCAATTGATTGATTATTTTATATAAGAGTTTCTATTTATAGAGTGAGTGTAGAAAACCATTGATTTTCGGACGTAAACGTCGTTTATAACTCGAGAGAGAAAAACATTGGGAGAAAAAAAATCGAAATTTGGATTTGTATTCACGTAAAGAGAGTAAAGCCAATGAATGGGAGTCACAGATGGAGGAGAGAGCTCTTGTAATACTCATGCAATATATGGCTATGACGTCTGTTAGTGCGTCAATACCCCAACTCAATGATAATTTTGGCAAAACTTTGCTCTTCCACTACAATAGAGGTTTTAGTCAATGGATATTTTGACATAACGTACCGCTAATACCGCATTCAATTCACAATTGTCTCTATCACTGAATTTTGGATATTTTTACTCATTTTAATGGAATTTAATTTGAATTAATGAAGGCATAGATTTTATTAATTAGCTAGTTAAGCTCAAAACAAATTGATATCTCAACTCGAATAACAATATTTTGAATTTAATTTATATGAAATTAGCTTGATTAAAGTATGCCTTAAATTGATGGCAATAAAAGTGCAGTAAATTAAGACTCAAATAGAGTTCTAACGTTTCTTCACTGGAACTGTTGGTCTGTTGGACAGAGCACTACATTGGATACAAATTAAATCTAATGATTAGTTTTTTGGGCGAATCTTCTCTTATGAATAACTCATTGTTTATAAATACTTTATTTTCGTTTAAAAGTTATCTCAGATTTTCTCTTTTTATGACTTCTTTGCGAATAATTGAGTTTCAAATAAACTTTATATACATTTCATCGATCAATGATTTGTTGAGAAAATCGTTGCAAAACTCTGAGAAAATCATTTATTTCAATAAATTCAATGTGAAAATCAAGTGAAGCCCTACAACAATTCAATTTAGTTATAGACTCTATTTTATGGCTTTCCATATCTTATGTTGAATTGAATTGAAAAAACTGTCCAACAAAACTCGTTATCAGTAAATTAAAGCAATAAATAAATTAAATATGAGTTGAATACGATTTTGGTCATATGTTTAGTCACACAATTGATAATCTATTTATGGAAATATTAATTCAATTTTCTATTCGTTAGATAAACTGACGGACCATTAGCTGGTGTTGTGCGACACCAATAATAATGCGGTTCTCAACCAATTCATTATCAGTTAAAATATTCTATTAATAAATTGTCAAACTTTGAGAACAAAGCAATAGATATGAATATGTTTTCGACTAAATTTAATTATAGAAACTCAATGAGAATCTCAATAATAATAATCAAAAAATTCTTTCATCAGTTGAGTTAACATTTGATTTACTCACTCATCAAATATACTCATCAAAAGCTAATCGATATTTGAGTTTGTTTTGAGTTAATAAATATATATATAACTAGTATTACATTATGTTATATAAATATTTTGGCATTAAATATAGGTTTTGTGAATTGGCGTCACATCTAAACCATTAAATTGTTTTCACATAAAAATATAAAAACGTTTCGTAACTTAATATGAATTTCAAAACAATTAAAGTAAAGACGACTCACTTGCGATAGGTTTGAGTCTTCGAGTTCTTGCGGCCAATTGTTGTTCGTATTGTCTGACGTCTTCTCATCATTATCTGCTGCCGGCCTTAAAAGTGGAAACTCCTTCTGTCCGCGTTGGAAGAGTCGGAACTGTTCTGCCCTCAGTTTCTTTGGGATGGCGTTTGTCGTGACTTTCACTGAATTTGTCGGAATAGTGACAACTGGTGTCGGAGTAGTTGTCGAAACGACTTCTTGGTTATCACTTTTGAGTTGAAAACTTCTTTTTTCAGACAAATCTTTCAATTTATTCAATTTGTCGAATTGATCCAAAAGGTATGCCATCATAAGAGTGTTGAGCTGTTCGTCGTTGTCCTCATCGGTCTGAACGTTGGCTTCTGGTGTATCGAAAATGACGGGTCCGTTAAACCAACCCTCCGGTTGAAAGACATCTTTGGATCCGTAGAATAAATCACTTGGAGGGGGAGCTCTCAAGCTTTCGGGGTTGTCGTCGATGTAATACTCATCTCCCGTTTCGTAATCATTTTCAGGTATGTTTGAGTACGGAATGAATTCAGGTTTGGGCCAATTCTGAGCGGGTATTCGCCTCAAGTTTTGGCCAGAATTGGTCAACATTGAATTGTAATAATCGGAGAGAATACTCGGGGTCATTACTGAACCGATTTTTGTATTTTTTCGTGTTTGGGCTTCGTTTGGGTTTCCTTTTTGATATGACCCCAAAGGCGACAAACTATTGGCTTTATTTTGTTTGAGAGCTAATGCCTCACAAAATACATGTTTTGATATAATAGTGGCCAACAGTATTAAAGCGAAAGCAATTTGTGCCATAAGTTTACTATTATTTATGTGTTCACTCATTTTCATAGATTTTGACCTAAATTTAGAATTTAATAGAAATAAAACAAATATTTATTCCGAACTATATATAAAATATTTGAATCTTATATCAAAAATAACTTTTGAATAAATTTTTCCTTAAAATATTTTGCATCAAAAACAAGAATAAAAAGATAACGATTCTTACCTTTCGGTTAATTTTGGTTAATCCTTTCAGATAGTGATACCAAGATTAGGATTTATGTCTTGGATCTGGTTCTCAGATGACAAGTGCGGAAGTAAAACAATTTTCAGATATTGTCTGAAATCAAGAATAGACTGGAAAACAATTTCAACAATTTAGAGCACAAGTTGTCTTATCTGACAGTAAAGCAAACTGAATACTACAGTTTAGATATACGACATGTGCTTATATACTTGTGGACACCCACTGAAGACAATATTCTGATCAATAATCTGCTACTATAGTTACAAACCATCCGCTGCTGATGTCTGTACTGTTCATGCGTTCTGAACCTCTTTTCGTGGACATCAATCTCTATTTGAGGTCCAGAGCACAGCATATAATGCATGTCATGCTATTAACCTCTGATACAATTTTGTCGCTCTCAGCGGTCGTCATATTCTGTCAAAATTAGGGTATTTATCATTTCTTTGAAATTAGTAGTGATTTCATAAAAACTCAAATTTCTTAACAGTTTTGACTGATTTCTGGAAAAATTCTTGAAATCAATTTCGTAATTAAAGTCTTGGTTTTCAGTTTTGAAAAGATAGAAATTGAAACCTTTTTATTAGTTGAAATGCTTTTAACTAGACATTTGATAATTTGAAATGAGAGTAACTCTGATCAGTTTGTTTCTCCATTACTGAAATTCATTTGAAAGTTATTTGTAAAGAATATTCTCGAATAGCATTCAATTGAGTCTTTGAAATATATTTTCTTCGGAATCGTTTTCATTAGTTTCCACTCATATTGTGATCTCTTTTTTTAATATAACAAAAATGTTTTAAAATGTGACTATTTTTGGCATTAAATGAAATTTTGTTGAAAAACTATTTCTTCATTAATTCTGAAATATCTGTTGAATTCAGAGGTGAATGACATCCTTAAGCCTAAAAAGTTTTTAATAAAAGCCTTGGACTCAGACTTTTATTGAGGCGTTTTTGAGTTTTGCGAAAATAAAATATGATTCCGGATATAAAACCTATCGTCAAATCAAATGGGAATCTATTGAATAGAAAAGAGTTCGAAATGAAAGGAAAGTATTTTGAGTTTAGGATCGGATTTGGTTTCTTATATAATGAAGAAAAATATTATTAAAAGCAATAATCAGTTCACTTATAACTTATACCACTTTCATATCATATGACATATAAATGTCTGCCATTTATATGGATTAAGAGCTAATGTTAGACAACACTAAGTTTTCTTTCAAGACTTTCAACAATTTCTCAATTTTGTTGATTTGTTTCCCAGAATTGGTTTTCATAAACAGAAAGTCTGAGATTTTATTCTAAAATGTTATAATAGTTAAACTTGTTTATACTGAAAAACGACCAACATCATTTCATTCCATTTTCTTCTTCAATACAATTTACGAATTAATGTATTATTCAAAAGATTTTTGTCCAAAAAAATTATTGTATAAAGAATTGATTGCAAGAGAATAATAAAAGTCTATTAATTTTAAATCAAAGTCCGATTCAATACTTAATTGAATTTTGAATTATTTGTTAGAATTTGTCCTTAAAATAGATGTGGAAAAGAGGCTAAAAGAAGGCTTATATTTTAAATGAATAGAAAACGATCAAGTACATTTTCAATAATGTTATTCCTGAAGAATATTCTGGGTTCAAGTGATGCCACCTATTGTTTAAAAGAGTCATTCATTAAACGCTTTGAAGCAAAAGAGATGTCACTTAAAGTGTTGTAAACAAAAGTCACGTTTAGAGTCAATTGAAGTCAATGTTTATCTTTAGTTAACATTTGATTTGTTTTTGATTTAAATTTAAATAATGTTTGAATTGATTTAATAGTAATTAAGACAAAATGTGTTTCACTCGAACTCTATTAGAAAGCGGCAAAACTCTGGTTAAGTCGATTCCCGTCGAAAAATCGGTACAATTAGTACCCAAACGACTGCCACCTCTGCCGACACCTAAAGATCTGATCCGTATTTATAAAGTGAGAGCTCGAAGACAATTGTCTCAAAATTTTTTGCTACAAAAACATATAAACGAAAGGATTGTCGTCTCTTCAGGTATTCAATCATCAAATCGATTGAAAGACATTTTGTTTTGAATTTAAATATATTTTAATTAAAGGAATAAAACCCGAGAGTTATGTCTTGGAAGTGGGTCCCGGACCGGGAAATATCACCCGACAGATACTGGAAAAGGGACCCAAAGAGCTCTATGTCATTGAAAAGGACAGGAGGTTTCTACCAATGCTCGAGGTATTACTCAATCGATCCTTAATTATATCAAAAAATTATTTGTTGTGTCAGATGTTAGCCGACGCCTCACTTCCGGGACAAATGAAGATAATTATCGGAGACGTAATGGACTATAGCTTTGAAAACTTATTTCCAGAAGAGGCTCGTCGGGAGTGGACAGACGCCTGTCCTCCCATTCATATCGTCGGTAATTTACCGTTTAATGTGTCGACTCCTCTCATAATAAAATGGTTGAGACATATGTCGAACAGAACCGGTATTTTTTCCTACGGAAGAGTGACTCTGGGGCTGACCTTTCAGTACGAAGTGGCGCATAGAATAGTGGCTCCTGTAATGTCAATGGCCAGGTCTCGGCTCTCCGTAATGTGTCAGCACTTGTGTAGAGTTGAGAAACGGTTTGATATAAGCGGCAAAAACTTTGTACCGCCGCCTAATGTTGACGTGTCTTTGGTTAAGTTCACGCCATATATTGAGCCGAGAATAGCGCTTCCCTTCAATTATGTGGAAAAATTTTGCAGACATTTGTTTCATTACAGAAATAAATACATTCGGACGAGTGTTTCCACGCTTTTCCCCAAAGAATATAAAGATTTAGTGCCTCTTCTCTTCCAAAATGCTGACATCGATCCTGAATTGAGGCCAACAATGCTTTCGGTCGAAGAGATCGGAAGAATGTGTACTCAATATCACGAGATGTGCGCCGAAAATATGGGTCTATTTGAGTACGACTACAGAGCGCGGACTAAACTCCCGAAAGTCGTGTCCGCAATGTTTAGGGACTGAAAACCATTTGTTAGTAATTTTTTTCATAGATTTTGATTAAATCGTTTTTATTGAAAAATTAGTTTAATTTAATTGATTTGTAATTATATTTAATTATCGAATAAATTCATTTATTGCCGGATTATAATTTGAAATATGTTTGAAACTATCATTTTAAAAGTATCTAGCTTGTTTTCAACCAATTTCATTGAACTCAGAGTTGTTTTGTTGAGTTGAGTCTCATTTGGGAGACATTAGACTTAATGCCAATAGTTTTGAAGTGAACTCTATTCTGAGCTGTGATTTGCATATTTGAATAACAGAGTGTAATATGTTCTCAAATTTCGTTTTTAAATTCAATTATTTTGATTTTCAAGACTTTAATGCAAAGATATGGGCCTCGAGTTGAGTCAAATTTTGAGTTCTGGCTTCCAATGGCTTCTGGAAACTTGTTTTCATTGGACAGCCATCAGATGAGAGCATTTATTTGAAAGAAAAAACTGGAAATCATTTGATTCTCTTGAGATGACTCTAATTGAATGATCAACTTTGAACATACAGTAGACTACTGTTGTACTCCTACTGTCTTTTGAGTTAAATAAATTGTACCTTGATATATTTAAACTCATCGATTATTTAATAGCAAATCACAATAATTTTTATTACAAACTCTTTTGTTTAAAATTCGTTTTTAATGTTTTCTTATATTTTTTTGTCTGTTTTATACTTAACTCAATTCAATAGGGCTTTTGTTAGATATGTTTCGTATAATCTTATCTAAAATTTGAAAACTCATTGAATTTTGACTTTAATTTCTTATTTTTTTTATACTTTTCTGGACTCGTCTCCAGCGGTTTTGTTTGGACGACAGGAAGCAAAAACATAATACAGACTTAGCTTTTGATTGCTTTACTCATTTTTTTGAGCTTTAGATATGTTTTTGAAAGTAATAAAGATTTAAGAAAAGGAAAAAAATTTATTTCTGATTACTTCTGGTCTGTTTGATAACAAAACATTGAACTGAAATAATCAAAGATTGAAAGTCTTTTATAAAAACTGAAACATCGTTTCGATCGAGAATTTTCTCAAAACATTTGATAAATAATATTTTTATTGATTTTTTAATTGTCTCCAACTTTCTCTATTAGCATCCTTGAAAAACAACTAGGTTAATTTCTTATAACTAACGACTTAATACTAACAAGGTGAAAATTAATTTAGAATACATTTCTTTTTAATTAAATATTTAATTAAAATGAATAAATTTGAAGCCGTTATGACTTAACGGATCAAAATTTATACTTTAATGAAAAGAACATATTTGCCAGGTTTATTTTGAGCTTAATAATGATCTTGGTAATGCCTTCGATAAACTTAAAATTTTCCATTTGTTTTTTTGAGACAATAAATTATAGTCAACACAAGTCAGTCATCTCTTCCTATCGGGAAAATTGTTTGAACATACGTTCAGATTATGGCTTATGTTTTGAAATATGTTTTTAGTCGCGAAAAATGTGAGGAATAGACGAATAATATGTGATTTTTCAGACGAAATGACTTTCATTTTCTTTCATATATAGACTGCTCCGGAATTAATGTATATTTTTTGTGTTTCGTATGATTGAAGTCATACTTATATTCATATCTGAAAAGTTATTCTCAAAAAAAATAATATTCAATATAAATATTGACTGCAATGTAAGGGAATATTGCTTTCAGCACAAGTATTGTCAAACCAAACAAACCAAAGAAAAACATAATAAAAGGCAAAGAATAACAATATTTTTTTATGGAGAAAGTGAGAAGAAGAGGGTATTTCTCATTAGTTTTCAAGTCATTTGCGATTCCTTTCAATTGATTTTTTTCTCAAAATTTTACTAATTATAAGTATTTCCCCAAAAAATATGATCTGAAGTGCACTTAATTAAAAACGAATTAATGTATTGAACTCTAAGCAAATTGAAGAGAAGAACCATTTTTTTCATAATAACAGTCATAATTAACTCCGGATTATAAATAATGATACATTCGTTGCATTTTTCGTTACTATTGGGAAATCAGACTTTCGAAGTTCGTAACCAATAATTATAGTAACCATTAAAACATTTTTGCTTTTTTCCATTAGACTCAACACTACTCTCACAATATCCTCTTTTTGTGTATTTTTGAAATCTTGGCCCAGAAATAACCAAGGTGATGTGAAGTTCAACTGTTTATTTTTTACAACTTTTATCACAAAATATTTTGAGCGAAAATTTCATTATTAATCATTTGATAAAAAAAAATAAGAAATAAAAAGAAGGAGAAATGACCTTGCTACTTAAATATTTATTCTGATCTAAAATTCATTGCTCTCCACTATTTTATCATAAAATAAATGTCGACTTTGTTTCCAACAAAGCGACTGATCCGAGAAAAATGAAATTGCACTTACTTTGCCAAGTACCTTTAATAAAACTCGGTTTGAGTGACCATTTCTTATATGAGTTGATGTTCTTCTTCAACGAAGATTTTATTGGGTATAAAATGGATGTAAAGCGTATGAAATCATTGAATTCATTCAATCAATTGATTTATAAAACCATCGATTGTGTCATTAGAGTGACATTTATTAATAGGTTTTTGCTATAGTCTATTGACAATCAATTCATTTAATTTGTCACTTCTTTTACTTTACTCTCAATAAAAACAGTATTTCATTTCAGGAGACAATATATTATCAAAAAATAAATGAAAAGAGATTTTCTTCGCTTCAAAATAAAAATCATTGAAATAAAACTCAAAATGAATTAAAAAAAACTTCATTAACAGAAAAATGTGTTTTAATTATAATTTACGAAACGTTAGACTGAGGGCTGACTCCAAATATTAATTAATTGATTAATTAGCGATAAATTTAGCGAACATTTTGTCCGTAATAATTTAATTGTTTGGTAATTTTAGCTGAATAATGAAGGGACAGGAGTTTTTTTTGTGGCCTTCCAACAGATACAATGCAAAAGAGAAACACAATTATTGTTTAAGTGAAAAAAAAGTGTCGACTCTATAGCAATCACATAATGATTAATGAGTTAATCCGGTAATAGACTAATAACGCCTTCACTACACTCACGGCGTCTTATTTCAGATGAAAAGATCTCTCGAATACCGTTAACTATGTTTCCCATTGATTGAAAACGTGAATACCTTTCGCCTTAATTATGGGTTGCTTTCACTCAAGACTTGTTGAAAAAACGGTACTTTATATTCATTTACCAGAAATCAATCGATTCTAACGATCGTATGAATCAAATGCAAAAACATATCGTTTTATACATTTGTATCATCGCTTAAAATCGATTTCGTTTGCGATATATTTTTTTTCAAAGAAAAATATGACTTCACTTATGATTCCGATAAAAAAATTCAAGTTTTTTGAATCTCTTTTTTTGTTTACTTCAGTTATTTTATTGAACGACTATTGAGGCGAACCGTCGATCCAGTAGTCAGTGCTCAGTCATTGAAGGCCAATAAACTGGGAATCTATTGGAAAATAAAACGACTCTTATATAAGAGTATAGGGAATGTCATCCCATAATCTGTTTGCAAATGAAATGTTTCGCATTCATAGGGAAGTAAAGAATCGGATGAGAAATCCTTTGCAGAAATGTTTGTATCTACTCATCATTTTTGTGCTCATTATTTATATGACATGCAATAAATCACATTAAAAATATACAAATCTCTATAAAAACAGTGTTTAGAAAAAGTTTATCATCGATTGTTTGACATAAATAAAGAGAAAGCGATTAATATTTTGTCTTTTATTTTGTTTCCAAAATAAATAAACGATAAAATAAATTAAATAAATTAATTGATCGACGAATTGAGTCTAATCAACAAAAAATAGATCACTGTTTGCACAAAATAATTGCCGCTCTTATCGATTGTTTGAGTGATTTTGGGAAACGATTTTTTTTGTCTCATTTTGTCTCTTCATCTCCAAAGGAATTGTCGACAATTCAATCGATGAGAGAAAGGCTTTGTCTCATCCGATATATAGCTTACAAAAACAGTATTTCACTCTTAACTCTTAACTCTATTATAAATTTTCTTTGTATTCAAACCCTTTTAAGCGATGATATATTGATATATGAATTATGTTAATAAGTTTTCATAGTTTATGTGACAACTCTTTACATTACTTAATCTTTTTTCATTACAGTCCGACAACTTTTAACGTTACGCCAAATTAAAACTCGTCTCAAGTTTTTTGTTCTGAATAAACAAAATATTCTTCAAAATTCAGACCTTAATTATCGTTAACTTTAATCTATTTTTTACGAAAATATTGAAAACTTTTTTTTTCTATTTTAATTTCCTAACAGATTTCCCTCGATATATGAGTCATGGAAATTGACATTTCGAGTGTTTCAACAACAAAAAAATAGATTTGAGATAATTTCAAAGTTATGTAAGAATTTTTGGCTGCATTGCAGTGAAGACCGACATTAGATTTATTCAGCATTTGAGTTGATTTTTTTGAGTTCCATAAAAGTGTTCAAAAGCCTTATCCAATAATCGAGAATTGGATTCATGATATGGTCTCTTGTGCTTTACTCTACTCTTATTATACATTTATATATTTATGTTCCGATAGATATCTTTCAAATTATTTTTCTCCTTATTTTAATGCTATCCAGAGGTCTCTTCAATATTGATTTTCAGATAGATTTCACTCTTTGAATATATTTAACTATTTTTTTCATTTTTGATTAACTAAGTCTCAGTGATGTCCAATGGGTTTATCAACCAACTAAATCTGACAAGTTTAAATATCAATGATTAATGCCTAATATTTTCTCAAAAATTGTGTATTTCTGAACAAAATTCAATTTTGCCTTAAATTCAAACCCATTTATTCACAAAAGAGTTTTTCAAAGGAGTCTATGAATGAATTCAATCGATATTCGACTGATTGAGTGAATCAATAAAATGTTTCAAATGAAAAGGGATTTCATTTTATTCAATAAATTGAATCAAAACATTTAGTTATAGGAAAATAATATAAATTAAAATAAAAGTAATCTTAGAAATTTAAAAAATAGATTGAAATTATTATCAAATAATTTATTGGTAATGAAATTTTATCCAACAATTTGAATAAATAAAAGACTTACTTGAGTTTTGTAACGATGTTATTGAGAGCCATATTTGTGTAATGAAATCATTGCTAAATAACTGATGCCATGGATTTTGGGTTCAGAGAAAAGCAATCGATTTTAAAATTTTCTTCATTTAAATCAAATTTGAATTATTTAATAATGATTTCTACTTTGAGTTCCTATTTCTAACGAATTGTAAATTATATCAAATTTGAGGCCTATTTTCATGAAGTCTGTGAAAGTCTATGAATTAAAACTATTAAAAAACAGAATATAGACATCTATTTGAGGACTGGGATCAGAATATATGAATGACTCAGAGGTTCGAAGAATTTCAAAATAGGATTTCTCTAGTATTCATGCATTCAATCAGTTTGGGTAGTGATTGGTATAAATCACTTGTGAATCTCAAGGGTAGTAATGATGAAATTTATCTCTTTTAAAGTGTGTCTGACCTTTCAATACACCTTTTCTATAGAAATATTTGAAATATTTATGAAACGGTTTTTGAATGAATCAAAATAAGAGGTCTTTTCAAAGAAGTATTCGTTTGGAAAGAGGAGAATGTTTTGCTTTTTTTTAAAACAAACTTTAGTTCATTTTTCAAAAGAGACCGAAATTCGAGATAAAATTTATTCGAGTACTCAATGTTTTCTTTGGATTCAAATCATATGAAAACTAAATGAATAATTCATAGCAACAAACAATACCTTTGTTTGCAATCAATTAATTCAACTGTTTTTTGATCAAAAAATCCTTATTTGCGTTAAATGTTTCACAAATTATATGAAAATAAAAGAATTTGAGCTCAAAATCAAAAATCAATGAAATTCTTGTCTTTTATGTTTATTATTTGTCACCGGATTCTAGTTCTCCAAACTTTGATATTTTTAATTAGTTTCGACTGACTTTGAAAAAAGATGAGCAAGGTAGTGACAATTTGAAGTACCTATTCAATCGGCGTGACAAAAGCTTTTAAGAGGATCTTGGTCGTTCAAGTAGATCAACATTAAAATAATGCGATTCTCACGTTTACGCTTATCTGGTCAGCACTTTCTCCGCCGACCATTAGATCCCACGTTCCGACTGATCCATTAATGGTTGAATTCTTGTGATGACACTAAAGATAAGTTATCAGCAAAGGCTTACTTATTGTTAATCTTGTCATTTATTGTCATTTATCGCATTATAATTTTGAATCGATATAATAGTATATCATTGATGTGTCGCAGATATGGCTTAAGAATCCTTTACATGAGTTATAAATCAAAGTCAGTCCGGCATTAGTTTATATACATTACCGCTGAAACAAAATAAGAATAAATACCAAAAGAATGCGATGGGAAAGGGATGCCAAACGATGGAAAGGGATACAAAAGGGATGCAAAGGGATGAACACAAAGAAAACGATTTTTCACTTTTAATGTACGAACTTTTCCGGCACTCACTCTCATTGTTTTAAGTGTCCTCTCATTTAAATTCAATATTCAATATATTTTTCGTAATTATATTCATTTGATTCGAAGAAATCCAAAAGTTTTTGAATAAATTATATTTTCATCGATTAGTTTTGGTTTAGATCTGAGAACTGATTATTATTTTATTGCTTTAATATAATTGATATCAGAAAAGACTAATAATAGTTGGGATCGGAGTCACTGTCGAGAGTGTAATCACATTAATATTTATTGCTATTAAAACTAATGCCAATTCATAGGAGACATTAATTCTTAGATTATATTTAAATGAATTACAAGAAGTTATTTGATTTAAATGAAAAGTCAATAATTTATTTAATCAACGAATTCACATAAAAACAGAAAAAGTAATATTTTTTTCTCAGAAATTACAGAATTTTGAGCATAAATTCAACTCTCGATTGAATTCGTTTCAAAATATCGATTGAAATGCATTTCAGTTGATTTGACGGTAGGAAGGGTTGAGCCAATAATTTAAGCCAAAACTAAAGTCAAAATTAGATCACATTTGATATTCAAGTTGTGATCTATGGTATGCTCTCCACTCCACTCTACAGATATTATTAACATATATTTAACATAAAAATAAATTCAACTTTCAAATTGCTTTTCAGAAACTGATGTTGAGTTAAACAAAAGAAAAAAAAATTAGAAATAATTTCTTAATTTGAAAAGAAGTTTGTAATTGAAGTGATCGTAAGTGTAGTAAATTGCATGAATGGGATGATTCGTACCGACTCAAAGTAGTACATGTGTCTAACCTATCAATGAATCGGTACAAATCATTACAACACATGCTTTTCCCGCAACTATTTTTCTCGAGGATCGACATATCATTCTCTAAAACCAAAATCGATTATCAAACGAAACGCCAAAAACCTATTAAAAGAGTTTGATATTCAGTAAAACACGAGTTATAACATCAAATACAACACAAATATTCAGAAAGTGTTTGCGCGTCGTTTGCATTACAATAGAAAACTTGTATTCATATGATATTGTCATTAGTTTTATCTCTGAATTCACTGCAAAGCGTTGCGAAAACAATTCAAACGAATAAATTGTTTTTGTTTTGTTGACCAACACTCAAGTCATTGCTTGAAAGTCATATTCTTTCTTCGCAACGATTGTGTGCCGGTGTGTGTGTGTGTGTGTGTGTGAGTGAGTGAGTGAGTGAGTGAGTGAGTGAGTGAGAGAGAGAATCACATAAAGTATTGCCAAACCCATGGAAGTCAACAAAAATCATTTGAGCTGATGTGAAACATTAGATTAGGACTACTAGAGCTATAATACACTATTCTAATACCGATGCCACTTCTTATGCAACAAGTCTTACGTTTAGTTTTAGTTTATTCTTTCGACTCTTTTCATATCAACAAAAGAGGAAATGAAACACAAATATCAATACAAACAAAAAACGATTGCATTTCTTTCAACTTTTACTAAATTAAGTTTTTTTTATATATTTTTCTCTTTTCTATACAATTCTTGAATAAAAACAACTCTATTCTTAACATTAAAAGAAATCTTTGCTGACAAACACAGACACAAAATAACAGTAATTCTTATTCTAATGTTAACTCATTTCTTCTTCAATCCGTTTTACCATTAATTGTAAGATATATTGAAATAAATGAATTGGAATTAATTTGTTGGCAAAGTGTCGGCAACTGAAAGAAACAGCACTCTTGGAGGTCATCAAATGCTGAGAGTTTATAACTATTCAGCTCTGAATCTCCAAATATAATGAAAAGTAGTTCCGGAAAGTGAACTCACCTTTTAAACCCAATTTGATTTCCTTTTTGACGTTGAGTTACATTACATTAGCTGTTAATCTATTGATTGATTCAAACTGTAAAAAGTGTGTCTGAGATGGCATTCCAACACACAATCAGCAAAATAGGAATATCACACAAAAAACAGCACAAAACTGAGGTCTAGTCTCCCATTAAACACATATAAGACTTGAGATGAAAGACTCGTCAAAGACTTTTCTCTTCTCTATCGATGATTTAGTGGATGCCGTATATAACTACTCGATCTCTACATCAGATGTATTATTATTGTGTATAAAGTTTTGGCACAAAAACGCGATTTACACCAATAAATGATAGACCAGTCGTCGAAAGCAAAGAGTGAAATACAATTTAGGTTTAGCTCTGCGTTAGACAGCGATTGAGAGAGTAATAGCCATCTAATGCCAGAGCACTGCCAGAACACTACCAGAGGCTCTACCGCCGGAGAGCGCGTGCAATGTTTGAGGTGCGCAACAAATCAATAAAATTTCTTCTGATTTATTGCAGGGGAATATGGGCGCGGGTGTTAATAGTTGTGCCCGTTGTTTGAGAGCCAGCACTACCTGCAATGTTGTCATGGTATTGGCGCATGCAACCAAACATATCAGGTGTAAATCACTTCAATCAATGATAAAGCAATCAAATATATTAACGATATTACAATCGATTGGATGAACACTTATTTTCACAGACAATACAACTTTAGAATAAAATCAACTCTAATCTCAGCACAACTTCACTATAATATTCTGTTCACTGATATCTCTCTGAAAACTTTATACTAAAACTTATTATTCGATAAGTTATTAAATTTAATTCAAAGCCCCCATTAGGAGCACAGAATGAAATCAGTGAATCTATAATTTTGTCAAAATAGAGGCTTTACTTTTGAATTAAAAAATAAAAAAAAACTGATAACAGAATAGACTATATTTTTGTTATAATTACGAACAAAAAGATCATATAATTTGAGTTGAGCCCCACTTTTGTCTAAATTAACATTAAGTGGATCTTCATTGCATTCATTGCAAATCACAATAAGAGATGCAAATAACCCAAAGCACTGGTACTGTATATAATGAGATGTGAAACGCCAGAAGAGATACTGTGGACTCCTCTCAATATTACACTTTGAGAGCCACTGATTCAGAATGACTCGATACTAGTCTATGTGATTACGAGAATGGGTTAATTTAATTAAGCATAATAAAAAGTTGCTCTCTCTCTCTCTCTCTCTCCCCCCGCTGTAATGTTATCGAAATAACTGAAATTGTGTGGAAAATATTAGACCAGAAATATTCATATCTAGAGTCTAATGAATAGATAAAATTAAATAAATGATTGATTAACAAAATATTTTCCGATTTTTTGATGAGATTCTGATATAAAGAACAAAAAATTATGAACCATTGACAGACATAAACACCATATACACCATATCCAGAGCTGAATACCAAGAGAGAGGTATTTATGTTGAGAGGTCTCTATGCAAATTGAAATGCCTGAGCGACCAAACATTTTGTCTGAAAAATATTGGGAACAAAAGCAGCGATAGTGTTGTGAATAGAGTGGAATATGTCGGCTCATAGTATGGTTGGTTCGCCACTTATTATGCAATGGCACGCACTGTAGTCCAACCAAATATCAATATATCATAATCACATCAGAAGAGCATAATATACAAGAAATGCTCCGATAATACAAAGACATGAACGCAATGGCAAAATAGTGTAACACAAGTATAGAAATACAGAACATGTCATAACATATACGGACAAACATTTTGAGCTTTTTGTTGGTATGTATGCCGAAGAGTATGTGTGTGTGTATGTGTGTGTGTGTGTGACTGTGTGTGCACTCCAATGAATTTTATTGAACAACTAATGACTGTTTCAATTAATTCCTTCGCACACACAATAGGACTGTTCGCACACATCGTTTGCTATAATCGTCAAACATTTTAAAATCTAAACCCAATCCAAACCAATGATATAGCGATAACTGCAAACAATAGTCGAAAAAATTGAATTCAATTTATTTTTTGCATCCATTCCTGAACTTTCATTTGTGAGGCACTCATTCCCAGATCGAAATGTTATACAATTACTGTACAATATTTTTGTGATATCTGGCAGTCATTGCAGTCAACAGCACTTCAATATAAATACAATCAAGTTTTATGTATTGTTCGCAGCACAGCATAAAAATTTGTAGTTTTATGTGAGAAGGCGTCCACTTCAACATTAATAAAGGAAAACACATTTCATAGATATTATTACTAATGTTTGGCAGAGAATCGAAAACTTGTTTTATTGTTCATATGTTAGACTTTTTTGTCATTTAAGCCAATTATTTGGACCTAAGCTTCTCTTCCACTTCATATTCTATGGCAACCATCATAGCGATGGACCGGATGGTTGAGCTATGGATAAAATTTATGAAACTTAAAACTCAAGGAATGACTTCAAAAGACAATTTATGACATATTTGTTGTGCAATAATCACTTCGAAGACTAATTTCTTTTTTGAGAAAAAATAAATTGAATTGTAATAAAGGTTTAGACATATATTCAAAAGATGATGAAAAGAGATTAAGTTTATTTGACGGGTAGTGGCAGTATCTCCAATGAAAGCCGACGTTTTTTCAGAGGCAATGATGTATCAAATATTATACTTTTGACAGAAGTTTGCGCTCATCAGTAGACAAACGCAACAATAACTTAACTAACAATAACTTCTTTACATCACTAGTTATGAACACAAAGCATCATATAATTGATATGCCATAACATTACTGGTCTCTTATGTTGAGCCATAACCGCCAGAGCCATCATTAAACTTGCAGCTTTAGTTGGCCTGTGCCTCCCTTTCCCAAGAATATTATGCGAATATAATATAATAGCATAACGGGGTGGAGTTCACGTGACAAAAGAATATGACACACAGAGCACAGACACCCACAGCAACAAACCAAATGATATCTACAGTCAAAACGTAGGCTCCATCTCATCATAAGTTGGATTCTTTCTCTCTTTTATCTCTTATCCATCCAATGGTTCGTTATTTATATATAAATAAAAAGTTTTTGTCTTCCGATTCAAACACAAAAGTTTAATGCGATTATAGCTCAGAATAGGGTTCACAATAGTAGACCTATTCTGACATAGAATTACATAGAATTACAGAATCAAGTGATAACTCATTCCAAACAATTTCATTCGGATTTTATTTAAATATTTTTGAAAAGTTTAGGGAAAAAATTCAGGTTATAAATGACACTCAGTTGGGATAAGACTATTTTAATTCATTTATATGGGGGAGAGGGGGAGAGGGGGAGTCCATTACCTCTACTACCATTGAAAAACACGCGAATTAAACTGAAAACAAATTAAAACTATTTTGTGTTAAAAGGATGTCTCAACTGATGAGAAATTTAATAAATAAACAAAGAGTTGAATAAAAGTGGAAATTCATTAATTGAATGAAAAGAGAATCACTGATTCGATTTGTAACCAATTTATTCAATTTGTTAGCAATGGATGTAAAATAATTCACAACATTCTCATCCGCAAAGACAGTACAGTTATGTCTCTCCTATTATGTCTCTCCTACCAGTGTTTCGCTCCGATGGCTTCACTACTGATAAAACCAAATGTTTTCAGGTATTAACAGAAAAGCCAATACAGTTGTGGCACCGCTTGTGAGCATCAGTGCATCACTTGATTGACATACCAGTGCTAATAGCGATCGATAGTAAAAATTTGCTCCTATTTTGCACAGAATGGACGCCTACAACAAAATATCATTTAATTCAATTTTCTTTAGTTAACTATAGATTAAAATACTAAACAAATAAAGATTTATAAAAATATTTGATTTACGCCTTTATATCGATATTTCAATTGAACTAAAAATTATTAATTTCATAATTTTATCAAAAGTCGAGAGAGAGAGAGAGAGAGAGAGAGACCAAATCAATTTCTGATGAATTATAAATTGAGTTTTGAGATACTATTTGCTATTTTATAGCAAATGTTTTTAACATTTCTCTACATTTATAATGGATTTCAAATATGATGTCCTATTGTATACATTTGTGCTCCAAAATCGATGAATACTTTTAGTAGACTTGAGTTCTGAAAAAACGACATTCCACTCATCCTATGCTGAATAGAGTATTGGCTATAAATAATAAAGTATTTTTGGACAGTTGTTTGATATTTGACAGAAGTACAGATCCTGTGCCTCAAGGATCTTATCAGTGATTGAAAAGGTTTTAAGAATTGACCAAGCTTACATCTACTTGATAAAATAACAAAACGTTCAAAAAATGTTCAGGAATTGTTTGCCAAGAAATAATAAACGAAACATCATATCAATAAATAGATCTAGGTCGAAATCTAGGCTCAAGTAATCATAGCTTTCAATGTTATTATTATGAAAAGAAATTATTATATTTTATCCAATATTATCGAAATTTAAGTGTTTTTTCTACTCAAGATATTCCCCATTTTGACTCATTTACAATCAATTTAAAGTTTGAGAACATTTAAAGAATCAAATGAATGAAAAATGAGTTCATTTTCTATATTTATTGACTCTTGTATTCAATAATTCTTGAAATAAATATATGTTTAAGTGATTTGAGGCCATAATAACGATTTGTTTTATGTCTAGAAAATAGAAAAAACTCTCAAATGATGTGAACTATAAAAATAAATTGTGATATAAAACAATTTTAAATATAATAAATACTTCCGAAAAAAAATTATTTTATTAGAAAGCGATCGAAATCTATAGCGAAATAACCAAATTTGAACTCTTCCTCTCTCTTCCTCTTTATTCCTATTATACTCTTCATATCATTAGTTCAGTCAATTCAAGAGAAGACAATATTTGTAAAACCAATTGCTTTCCCTTCAGTAAGCCCTCAAACTTCGTCCAAACCCACAAAAACACCCGAAAAGAGTCAATTTTCTGAGAGAATACTCAAATAGAAATAGAAATTGAAATTTATTTCTATTAAAACGACTTTCATATGAGTTTGTAATTCAATTCAACGGAAAATTCATTTTGAATGAAGTCTAAAATCAAATACAAGAGATGATTATTTTCTATTTGATCTTGGCTCTTATTTTATGGCCTTAACTTATTCACAAAATAATTGATTGTTTACCAAAACATTTTGAGGCAATTACTGTAGTTTTATTCGAATGACTTGAGCTAACCTTAGCTAATCATTGCTCTAATATGATCTAGCTAATGACTATAACATGAACACAATGCCTAAACATGACTCGTTTTACAACTGTCTTATTGGGGATTATATCAAATAAATTGAATGTTGAATAAGAAAATTCATTACACATTTTGTATCGAATGATACGAATTTTAAAAAACATTTTACAAAAATTTATAAATAATAAGAATAAATATTTGAAAGTTAAGACCACTTTTTCAATGGAAATGTTTTATTAAAGAAATTGGTTTTAGAATTATTGATATAAATATAAAATGAATAGTAATTTAATGTAAGTGCTATTGGAAAACACTCGTCGCAAATACCTTTTTTAGTCAATCGTTGAGATGTTATGCTCTAATATGTTCTCCATTCACATAATATGATCAAAAGGTATGGAAAATACTTTTACTGCACTTTTGAAGAAAACTTTTTAAGAGCTTAGAGACGACCAAAACTATTCTCAGGAGTTCTCAGAATAAAAATATGAGATAAAGTATCGCGAGATTACTTAAGAGATGAAAACCCATCTCATCCTAACTCATCCTAACTCTCAAAATGATGAACGAACTCAACGTTAGAATTGAGTAGAAAATAGACAAAAAGGACTAACATTTGCGAAGACAAGACTAACGGCTACGGAGTGCACAGCGACTAAAATAATGAACAAAAATACCTTTTTCTACAATGACTTCATATTAAAGTGCATACACTCTGTGCCTCAAAATACTGATGAGAAAAGTAGGGATAGAGGGATATATGCGACAAACAGAGAGAGGCTATACAACAAACTCATAATAGAATGAGAGGACTGTAAGGCATCAGTAAAGCCATTGGCACTAATGCCAGTCTATTCTAAAAACATAAACGCCTGATCGCTGCCGAGTGGCGAGTGCTCCACAAATATTATTGCTTTCCAATCATTTCAATTGGATTTCATCAAAGAGTTTGTTCTTTTAATCTGTTTATTAAAAAAAAAAGATTCAAAATAATTGAATGCAATGATGTGTTGCCATGTCTTACAAATTGCACAAAACTGTTCATCCGATTATTGAAATTCCAATTTACTATCAATAAAATTGATTGAATTCCTATATAATTGATGGCACTTATATTTTTCTGATCAAGATCATTTTTGAACGTTTTATTTTATTTCAAATAACTTTTCAATTATTTCGACATAAATTGCTCGCTTAGATTCCTAAACAAAAAAGTATTTTTCAATCGAAACCAATTATTTATTAAAAGGTTTAATTGAAAACTTTTTGACATAATTTTGAGCAAAAATTTTATTTTTGATTCCGTTTTAATTAAAGTAACCGAAAAAGTAATGTCCAAAACATGCCATTAAGGTATACAACAGAATGTGTATTGCAGTCAAACCTTCAGAGAAGGGATTTATTCCGATATAAACTACAGTTAATAATATATTAGACTCAAAATAAAGCGACTAATCAGCCCTTAAATGATGAATAGTTATGTTTTAGTGAATACCAAAACTCTGTTATGTTATGATAATATTTTAGGCCTTGCTCATTTGCAATATAGCTCATTGAATAACTAAATTATAAGTTTAGTCGAAGTCACAGTTGAAGTCATTGATTCAGCACTGGATCTCAGTAGCGAAGGTAAAGCTGTGGCTCTACTGAGCAAACAATTCCGTATTTATTATTATTTTCATAGCAGTCACACAGATATCAAATATAGACTTTCCTCATAAAAGTTGAGCTCAATATTTAAGTCATCCGGTGATCAACACATAAATGAAATTTCATTTCCATTCGTTTCCCAAATAAGAAATATTTTAATATAAGATTCAAATTGTTTTACAGTTTTATTCACTAAATATGTATATCACTTCTCGACACAATCATTACGAGAAACCGAATCAATGAGTGATTGCTATTGATTTTCAATTGATTGTTGTGTTTGTCGTATGAAAACTCGGTTTTTTTACTCCAGATTTTATTGATTGATTGCACTGAATATGAATTCTCTTATCACGACATCAGTCTTTCCTCTGAAGAAATTCAACGTAAAAATCGACTAAAAAAGCTCTAAATGGAGTGTCACATAAAAAATAGTATATGAAGAGCAGATTTCTATCCAAATTCAATATTATTTCTAACAGTCTTTGAGAGTAATATAAATGCAAAGCCATAGATAAGTAATATATTAAGAGAACGTATTCTTTCAATATTTCATTTGCTTTGATATAAATTTAAATTTTCGAGTCTTTCCAAACATCTATTTATTTGAATGTCTCCAAAGGTTTTTTAGTTGTGCCTCAAGTCATAGGAATAGAAAAGTCTGAAAAATAGCTGAAAATTATCGACAAATTTGAATAAATGTGTCAAACCTTGAGTTGAATTTCTCGTTATGTTGTTTTCGTTTCTAATTTAACTCCACTTTCCTATGAATTCCCAGTTCTTTGCTCTGAATTGAATTTAACTCAGAATGAAATTGACTTAAAGCGAAAAAATCAATGATTGCCTCAATTTTTTTCATATAATTAATGCCTAACTTTTAACGGATTTAACTTAAAGAGCAAAAAATCAAATAACAATAGACTCGACTAAAGTAAAGAACATTAAAATCCATTAAAAAAATAAAGCTTTCATTTATTTGGGTCTATTTTTTATGCAAAAAATAATTAATTTGATTCAAATTATTAATCATTTTTCCAAAAGAGAGTAAAAAAATATTTGCAAATAATTTCGTAACAAAAAAATGCAAATGACTTTCACCAAAGGTTTCGATTAAATGCTTTTTTGATTAACTTAAGAGAAATGAAATTTTATGTCAGATATGAGTTTTTCGACACTTATCCTGATATTAATTTTCATCATTGAATGTATTGAAAAATGCAATTATTATTATTTGTGTAAATATTTATACGAAAAAATTGAGTGAATATCAAAAATTAAGTCTGAAATATATGGAACTGTTTGAGCAACTATTGGTTAAGTGTATATAATTGTGAACCAAATCTATGGTCATATGAGTAGCACATTATGTAAACGCAATATAAGTGCCGATAGAGAGAGTGTTCACTATTAAAGTATTTGCAATAAATTATTCGTCGGGGGATTCACTTCTGGAGACGCGACCCGTTTTGTGCGCTTGTCTTCACTCGAGACTGAGAGGCGAGAAATCGATACGATTTTCGAGTTTAAGCCGCAGTTCTAACACTGGATCAAAAGCTTTCTTCAATTCAATATTGTATTTAACTCTATTTGATTGTATACCATAGCTATGAATGAACACAATGTAATGTAATTCAATTTAATTTATTACATTCAAAGCCCATTCAGTTTTCACACAAGAGTTTTCTCAAAACTAGTAATCATTCGCTCGGAATATGTATTTCAATATTGTATTGAAATATTGAAAATTTTATGAATTTTGTCGATTACAGGCCTTATATAGTATTACAAAATTTTAAACATTCAATCATTGCATGGATTTAGTCGAGAAAAATATCGTATATTTCTTACAGCTCTCTCTCTCTCTTCTCTCTCTCTCTCTCTCTCTCTCCTCCAAACTAAGCCTATGTTCAGAACAAAACCCTCACCTCTGAGTGTATTACAAATTTAAAATCAATATTAGACTACATTTGAATTGAAAAATATTGTAAACAATAAATTAATTTAAGAGAAATTTTAGTGGATTTACTTTTTCCTTAAGAAATTTTGTTAAAGAAATTAAATTTTATTATAACTCAAACACATCTGAGAATTAAGAGATATCGCTGTAAGACATAAACAAATGGTTTCAATTATATTTGATATCCGTTGCCATTCCTCGATGTTTTTTGAGTCTTTTGTTGAACTGAATCACATGAATATCAAAACGATTGAAAAGGTATTTCAAAAAGACTCTGAAGTAAACCAAAAGTATTTCTCTTTTGTTTTCTTTTCGATCGAAATATAATAAATTGAGTAAAGAGTAGAGGAATAAAAGAATTTGTATTATATTTCGACAAAATAGTTGCTCGAAAGGACTCAAACTAATGAAATCAATATTTGAGAACTTATTCAAAACAATGATATCATTGAAGACAACTGTTTTGTGGAACCAAATGAATAGACAATCGATTCGTTACTTTATTTCTCTTAAAAACTATCAAACATTTCGTCCGATTTGTCTGCAATCGGATGAATAAATTTTGCAAAAATTATTCGTTGTTTTAGAAATAAAACTAATCCATTATCCAAATGTCTACATCAATAACCCAGGAATAAGTCAAATAAGAGTTTGTCTTATTTTTATATTTTGAAAAAGACATGAATTGCTCTCAACATTGAAATCAAATCAAACAAATTAAATGTTAAGTTAAATAAATAAAACAATTTTCGATTCGCTTTTAATATAATTATAAGAGAAATAAAGTTTAATTCAATTTAATGCCAGACATCAAAAAGCAAAGTAAAGGAGATATTTATGCAAATAGTATGCACTCATACACCACTTGTCCCACTGTTTATAATTGAAATTTTAATATAAAGAAAAGTTAAATAAACAGACGTTTAGTCCGAAATAATTAGAAAATTGTGTAATATTTAGGTTAATATTCATCACTCACTTTAGATAAGAAGTTTGTTATAAGAAATGTTAAGCAAATTATGAGAAGCTTTCAAAATGTGAATTAAGTTTTTAAGTATATTTTCGTATATAGTCTTCATTTTGTGGAAAAATACTTAAATTTTCTCTCTTTTAAGAATTTCAAATAAAATTGTATTCATCTCAGAAAAGTGTAACCCTTGGGAATAATAAATTCAGTTGAACTGAGCTTACACAATTTCACAAAAGCTAACACAAAATTCAAAAATTTTTCCTTCAAAAGAATAAATGTCTAAAATATTCCGAAAAAAAATAAAAAAAATGTCGTAAAGAGGAGTCTTCATAACTCCTACTCATTAATAGGAATTTTTGTTCTGTTTTTCATTCAATTTCTTCTCAAAATGTTTTCTAAAAGTTATTTCGTTTTTCATTTTCTATCGAAAAGTGTCACAAAAAGTTGTTTCCTCTTCAAAAGTGTTTCGTATTATTTGTTGTTTGAAAAATATCGGTATTTTCAATGAAATATAAAATTATATAATTTTATATGAAGTGAACAATTCAAGTGAGCAAGCCCAAACTCGATTATAAGGATGAAAAATCTCAGTCTCTATTAAATTTCATCGTTCATAACACAAATTGAAGTTTAATGAAAAAATTTATGACAAAATTTATGACAAAATTTATGACAAATCCTTTAGTTTTTAATTTTCTATTCTTATTCCCAAAAGATACCTGTTAGCAGTATTAATCTAACTAGCTTAAGCATATAATTTGACATATGTTTCGCATTAAAGTAATCATAAAAATATAATAAAATTCTAATCCGATTTAATTGGACTTAATTTGCAAAAGAAAACCAATTTGGGAGACAATAACTAAATTAATAATAATATTGAGTCATAAATAAATTAAAGACTAAATAAAAGTAACGCTTCAAAGGTCTCTCTCTCTCTCTCTCTCCCTCCCTCCCTCCCTCCCCGAATTTGTATGAATTATTAATTATAATTCATTGAGTCTTCAAATCAATTATTAATAAGAAGTTTAATGTTTTTCATTTGCTTTTCTATCGATTTGTTAAACAGTTTTCAAATAAAATTGATATTTGAATCAAGCATTTAATCAATTTTTAATATTTTAATTAAAAGTAGAGTTAAAATGAAAATATTGAATCGATTAATATTTGAGATCTGTTTACACAAAATATTAATCTGAAATTCAAGTGAAAATCGAATAATACTTTATATTATATTAATGTTATATCAAATTCAGTCTTTGGGGAAATCATGCGAAACAATACCGGAGTTATAAAAGAGAAATCAGATAAAAGAAAAGTTTCAAAAAGACTCCAAAACATGTTTCTCAAGAAAAATGTCGTTTTCGAGTGTTTTCTTTCAAATTTAATGAAATTTTGTCGACTCTTCACATAATTATAGCTCTTTTCAAGTGATCTCATATTCAAATTAGAGAGAAATCAAATATGAATTCATTAATGATTCGCAAAAAAAGTGAATATAATTTTGAGAATAAAAAAAATACTTTTTATGCAGTCATTAGTTATTCGATAAGATTTTAGTCACAAATAATGTAATTCTCGTAATTTGAGTAATAATTCGGTGCATATATTGGAGATGACGGGGAATAAGAGCCGGTAATAAATAACTAAACGATCAAACGTTTAGGACTCGACTCTAATATACGATTCTCTGCGAACACACTCTTCACCCGTAATCATACATTTAGTGCTGAGCTATGATATGAATGGCCTAATCATACGTGAATTCACAATAAATGACTTTCTATTTCATACTCTATATCTGTTTTGGGGATCAGTTCACTCATCAAACTGGTAGTCATTTCCAATATAATCCGAATCTCTCCAACAATAACAAAGAATCAGAGAATAAACAGAATAATCTTGGTTAAACTCTTCAATTAATTAAACATTACTGAAACTCAATTCTTTAATTGAGAGAAAAACAAATTAATGTTTTAAAATAATATCGGAGTCTGTCTTCAATCGAGTTCAACGAAAATCAAAACCTAATGTATCGCTATTTTTCTGGTTTAGGGCTTAAAATACTGTTTCATTGTTTGACTAAAAATGGAATTTCTTTTGAAAAGATAAAAAACGAAATCATATTTATTGCAGTTTTTTCCAACAAATGTCGAGAAAAAATCGATGAAAAAAGCGTTGGTTTTTAACACAAGAATAAACTTTTACCAGTGCTTAGGTTTAGTTGAAGGGATTGTGAGCTTTGATTAACACTTTTATTACAAACCTTTTTATAGACATTTAGTTTAAGCGACTAATTCTCTCACTGTTTCTATTAGTTTTGGCCAAAACCCTATTCCTATTAAACGGAAAACACATTCAAAGAGAAAACATTTTTAAGATAACGAATGCATACGAATGTCTATTGACGTGAACAACAAAATACTATAAATCATTTAATAGTGTTTGTGGTAACCAATGAGAGAATTAATCAATTTTATTGAACTGCTATTTGCAGTCAATGCCTATTGTATTGCACTCACAATAATGTCTTAACTGTATTTTGAAACTCGACTTCTGGTATGAAAGTCGAGGAAAATGTCTTTTATATGATCTGAACTTTGAGTAGATTCTGAGCCAATTTAAGGGAACGACTGCCAACTTTTCTCATTATTTAAATTAAATTTATTCAAAAAAAAAATCAATTAACTCATAATAGAAATGCCGTTTTATCAATGTGTATTTTCGCTCAATTCACCAAGCACAATCATGGAAACTGCTAATGTTTGTTCAATAAACAATTTGATTAATTAAAAAATTCAATTTTCGCTTAAAATACATAAAACAATCGATTTTTCAAAAACAAATGTCGAGATAAGAGACATATAAAAGCTTTGCATTTAAAATGAAATAAAAAGAGAAAATCTTTTTTTTTATTTTGAACTAAAATTTCATTATAGCGTATGTCAGAAGAAAACTGATTGGGATTAGAGTCAGATTTGGTTCGTTTGTCTCAACAAACAAATGCATTAAAAATTTTGAGACAAACTTTTTTTCTTCTCTCTCTTGAAAATCGTATTTAACCAAAAGAAATGCGAAATAATCTCATGATTTGAAGTAAATTTACATAAAAACTGTTACACTTATCGTTCAAATATTGATTTTTCTTAAGAGAATATAACATTCTTCTGAAGAACACAAAAACACTAATACTTTTTGGTGTTTGTATTTCAAGAATAATTTTCTTTTCCATCTCTTCTCTATATTTTTCTCTCTCTCTTTATGTTTGTATGTGTTATGCACTGCACTATTATTCTGTGCCGTTATTTTCAAACATTAAATAAAACCAAAGCATAAATAGTGTCGCAAAAGTTTGCATGACTTTTGTCATCAATATTTAAATCTGATGAACATTACTATCATATCATTGAGTGATAAATAAATGAATTAGTTATCCATTCATTCATTTTGTTTAATCTATTTAAAGGCATTTTGATTAAAGTTTGAAAAGAATTAATTGTATTAAATATAAATCAATAGTCAAGTATTTTAATATTTGATTTGCATGTCTCACATCATTCTGTTTTCAAAATCAAAAACTATTTCAAATCAAACTATTTTTTCAATGAAATGATTTGAGTTTAATTGAAAACGAATAAAAAACGAATAAAAAACAGAAAAAACAGTACTTTTGTGGCGGAAATCATTTTTTTAATTATTTGTTTTTGAGTTTAATTTGAATTTTTCACTTAATTTAAAACTTTTTTTTTATTAAACATCTAAAGTAAACACAAGAATGGTTTGAATGTTTGACTTACCCTTTCATAGGACCAAACGATTTGAGTCAATCGATTGGCAGTCGTTGTGATGGATATCTTCCGGTTGGAGACAATGTGCGTTCAGTTGCCAATAGTGTTGCCAGTCTATAGACATTCTGTGCAATGGCTGGCATGCGGGTCGGGTCGACCGGTTTGCCAGAGCGTTGAATAATAATTTAATGGCGCTTCATATGAATCCTTCGCTGATTCTTGTGCTGCCAGTGCTGTTCAACTCCTGGTATTACTGCTATTTCTTTTATATTCTGGTATTGGAGAAAAAGTTAGGCACCGATTCATCGCCTCAATCGTCTCCAACTCTCATTGCATTCCCATTTCCATGACAACCATTGATCGGCTCAAAAGATGACTGACTGACAGCACACCACAACATTCATGTGAAACGCTTCTCAAAGACAAAAAACTTTCACATGTTTTCCACTTTTTAAGTGTTGACTATTATTGTAATGTCAGTCTTCAGTCAGAACTGGTGGCCGACAGCTTGTGTAGACTCATTGAACAGTTACAGACACTACTCAGTTGTACCCCAACTTTGGCATAACGTCAGCCCAACTGTAAACTCGAGTGCATAGCAGTGAAGGCCACCACTCAGTAGTGGTAGCGTTTCTCTGGCAAAACTAATACAGTGTTTCCAGTCTATAGTCTATTAAATTTGAATCAATTTCATATTATATCTATTTTTCGCACTCCTTTACTATCGTCTCTCCCTTTCCCTACTCTCCCTTCTATTCCAACACTCATTTCTTTTCTCTTATTTGTGATTACTTTTAGAGATTACTTTCAAAAGAAATCTTTTATTAACGATTCGCTCAGTTATGGTGTCTATAAATTATGATTATTACTGATATTAATTTACTTTCACCATTCCATTAGAGTCATACCTGTCTCCTATTAGTTATATTTCCGTTTGATTCTCATAATTCCCATAATTTTGTAATTCTATGAAAACCAGAATTAAGATAATATTTTATTGAATCCAATCTGTGCTCTGAATTTCTGAGTTATGACATGTCCTTAGTTTTAGACATTGAGTCAAATAGAGCGTAAAAATTATATTAAAAGTCATTTCATTTATAAAATTACATCAGATTTCTGACGGTTTTGAATCAAGTTTTTGAATAAAATCAAAATCAGATAAATATTTTTCAATAAAATAAGTTCAGAGACATTCTATGTTTGTGTCCAAACCTTTCCATCATTGCTATCAAAATATTGAGTCTTTCACAAAAATAACAGAAATGTGTTATCGATATATGTATTACATAACTATAATAGGATTTTGTCGTTTATATTGAATTATAAAACATCGCTTCACAACAAAATCCAATTCAATTGTTTGTCAAAAAATTGTGTTGACTTTCGGTATCCAAACAAATCCCAGCAGAGATTCCGATAAAGAACCAGAACAATTGAAGAGCAAATCTTGAATCGAGAAAGACAAATTTTAAAAACGCACATTTACTGTTAACATGCTAATTCTGTTTTTGAAGTTTATAATTTGTTTTGTTATAATTGATTGACTTTTTATTGAGTCACGAAATAAAATTTTGATTGACTTTAATAAATATTTATGTAGTGTATGTTTGATATAATAGCCTTGCTCACGTAAGAATTAATTGTGATTTGTCATTGAGCTATAAATTATTTAATTTTTCTTTTCGTGCGCTCAGTATTTGTTTTTCTTTTGATATCAAAATAATTATTCAGTAAAATGTTTATCTCATGAATGAGTTTCGCGATTAAAACTTTGATTTAGTTTTTTATTTAATTAGACTTTATTTTAGAGAAAACACTGAAAAATACTATAATTTAAAAGTTTTTGAAACTCTTGAGCGCAAAGTTTTTCCGACACAACAGCCATATATTTGTCGAAATTTAATGATATTATAAGACATGTGTCTCCGCAGACCCACTATTTGTGTTCATTGATCTCAATCTGAAAACAAGAGTAGAGTTTACTTTTTCTCCGACACTCTTATTGTTTCACTAATGCTATCATATCGTAGTTCACTATATTCTCTCTGTTCTTGCAATTTATCACTCATTCACTCATATCGTAATTAAATTATGGTTTTCTTTCCCTCTATATATCAATTAAATTGAAACTCAACTTTTTTCTACCCGAGCATTATCTGCATTAACTTCACTCTGGGCTCAACTTTTAATGTTATAAAAAAGAGTAAAGAATTTGTAGGAAAAAAATTAGTCTGATTTGGATCTAACCAGTGCTCACTGAGAGCCAGTGCTCTATCATTTGGTTCCCATTAGTTCTTGAGTTAGTCCTTAATTTTTATGATGTATTGACTGGTATTCCAACACAAACTACATATTCCTTTAACGCGTTTTTCCACTTTTCTGTAGAACACATATAACACAAAAATGACTCATAATTTATATTCTAATAATTGATTTCGTGAAAAATATTCCCATTTCTCAGACGTTATTATATATATTATAATATTTATATATTTTTCTCTATTATTATACTTTAACTGAATATCAGTTGAAATCTTCTCCTTTTAAAACAATTTCTAATCATTTTATCGATAAATTCCGGGAATATTCAAGAATTCAAGAATAATGTGTTAAACAAATTCTGGACGATAGCGCCGTCTTTTGTCCTTGCTCACATTTAATTTTTCAATACAAACTTTTTCCACCCTTTACTCAATCTAAAGGAAAATAAACAATATGTTAAACAATTTGTGTCTTTAACAAGATTAAATTTTCCAATTTATTGTCCTATCCTTTTGAGAAATGTGAAAATGATCTAGCTATTGGTTGGTCCAATAAAATAAGGTAATAATTTTAATGAACTTAATGCACACAAAATGGTAACAAATGGTAACGTTATTATTGAGTCAAATCAATGTTTAATTGTTTGTAAACAAAACATTGCAAATGATTTTTGATTAGAGTCTAAGACTAAGTAATTACCTGATTAATTATCAAGGCTAATTACTATCAAGTTTAATTTCATTTTCATTCCCATTGTTTGAGTATTAATTAATGTTTAAATTGATTTGTTTTTAATAATCTTGGTATTTATTTTTTTTATCATTTTTTAATGCATTAATTTTATTAAATTTTGTTTACAGTTTGATATCTGATCCCAAAAGTGATGACAAATTTTGGTAATATATTTTTGTTGAGTCAATCGGCTGTCTATACGGTGTCCGCAATCGTATCCCTCTGTGTTTGGATCCCAATCAGTATAAATCTCTACCAATTTGGTGGTCATTGTCTCCTCTTCACCGATGGACAGTATGTCGAAGAGGACGGAACCTTTGACCCGAATTGGTCTTCACCCGCTTATTGTGGGTTCACTTTATTTGTCGGTATTTCTGTCTTTTTGGTCGCTTTCATACAATCGGTGAGAAAAGTAGTACTTCTTTGCAAAGGAATCGATAGGTATTTCAATCGTTTATTTTATTTTAAAAATTGATTTAATGACAAATTAATTGTATTTTTAGTACATTTTTATCGGTATTTATCGACGCATTGATTGGTCTTATCTTCACAATAATGGTATTGACTGACGCTTTGATTGTCACCAAAGGGTTCGCCGTTTGGTGTAAATCAGTTGTTCAACGATTTGATTCGTAAGTCTTGTATTGCATTTAATGTATGAAAAAGTCTTAAATTGATTATCAATTCCTAAAATCAGTTGTGAAACGGCGTCTTCGGTGATGATAATCGGCAATAATTCAGACATCGATCCGAACGGCTTCTTCATACAACTCGGATCAGTTCAGGTGAGCCATTGTTTTCTTCAGATTTGATCCTTGAGTTAAAGTTAAACAACAAAAATAAAATCTATTGATTGGATTCAGTTCGGAGTCTGGACTCTATTGGTTTGTTGGGTACTGTCATTAGTGATGGCCTCCCGTAAGCTGTTTGTATACCACGAAATGGAAAATATGATCGTTTCGATGGCCAGAGAAAGGCAAAGACATATCGGAAGTGATTACACAAATCTGAGGAATTGATTCTCTGTGGCCAACAAAATGTGTTTTAAAACTAATTTATTGATATTTTGTTTTGATTTTAAAAACATTGGTTTAGACTTTAAATACTAATTATGTAAATATTTATCTTAAACTTAAGTTTCTATAAATAACATAAAATGAAACAAAAAATAAACAATATTTTAATCCAAAGATTCCTTAACTCCACTGAAGAGTGTGTTATAACGGAAAAAGTCTTAACTCAATAGCAAATGAAGCGATCGATCGATAATACAGTAATGAAATTGGATTCGAGAGAGCGTTTTGACCCAAAAGCCACTCCACATCCACTCAGGACTCAATATTTGTATTGAATAATCAAATATTAGTCGAATATGTGTTACACGTTATCAAAGATGTCGTGAATCAAAAGTCAATATTCAGGCGAAGAGTCGTTTACTTAAATTTTATTCCAATTTTAAACTCTTTTTTATACCAAATGTAAATAAATATCGGATATTATGGGCACTCGAGCCGCCGCCTGTAAGACACCCACTCTTTCTCACAAAAGCTATAAATCTTTAAAAGAGTTATTTTTGAATAATTTTGTTTTTGATTAAAATTTTTCAGTTACGGCCAAATTACGGAATCTCCAGGAATTTCAGAACAGAATTGTCAACAATATATTTCCCGTCCCCTCGGGAACAGACATCTGTAATACACTCAAACATTTCACACAAATACTTTTGGGGTAAGCCTTAAATAAATTGATTTGTGATTAATTTGATATATTCTGACCCTCGATGCGATTTTTCAGTGTCCTTCGTGACGTACCGGCCATTCCAATAGAGCTGATCCGAAACCATGACAAAGATCACTCCCGAACATCACTGTTCCCAAGTCTGGACTACAAGAATCTGTACTTCATTTGCGTTCAATTCCTGGAAATATTACCTCAAATCCAAACAGGAATGCAAAGTATGTCTTAAATTAATTCAAACCAAAGAATATGTTTATTAATTGTCTTCAACTGATTCCAGGCGTCGGACAAACAATTCTTCACACATTGAGTTGTTTGGTGCCATTCCTTGAACACGAATATATGGATTCATTACCATATATAGTGGCCTCTGCTATGGCAACGCTTCCACCAATTCTTCACAAAGAAATTCTGGATATGTTGTGCTATAATTTGCTTCCCTTCACAATAGGTTTGAACTGATTTTGGTTTTCAATTATTTTTTTGACAAAAATCTGTTATATTTTTTTCAGACGAAGACTCGGAGTCAGAGAACTTGAATTATGCAAATATGTCGATCCCTTCTATAATTTCGATTATATTGAACTTTGGGGACAACCCTTCATTTAACACACAATTATTGGAGTGTTTAATGCGTTTGAAATACAACGTCGCAAAAGACCTGCTCTGTGTTATAGCCTACGGTACGGCCAAAACCCGGTGCGCTGCGGTTGAGCTCCTGTTCCTATATTGGCCACACCTGAACCCGAGCGCACTCGATAGGAAAGCCCTATCCGAAAAGCACGTGAGTTGGACCCCATTGTCCTGTCAGTACGAGAACTGCCAAAACAATTTGAGTAACGAAGCGGTGAAGATGTGTATCGATCACACGATAGTCATTGGATCAGCTGAAAGGCCGACACCACTACTCATTTGCATCGAATGCACAGATCTGTTATATAGAGGCAAAAGTAGAGACACTTTACTCAATATTCTGCTCCCAATGGAAGAGATTTCATACAATTGTGAGAACAAGACGTGTAAGAGTCCGCTCTCGCAAAGGACAGCCGTCGCCACCTGTTTTGCCATTGAGTGCACTAATTATAACTGCAATAAACCGATCAGATATTGCCATCAATGCAATGAAGAGAAGCACTCAAACAAAGACCTGTTCAATCATATCGTGCACACAATCATACCCTCCCCCTGGGATATGGACACTGAAACTCAGAATTATTTGATCGAAGCCATCGTTAGTCTACTAAAAGAGGCCCAACCGGACAAACCATCCAAAGACGGGGAAAGACATTCCAGAATAGGATTCCAGGTGTCAGACGATAATCAAGAGACGACTATTGAAGAGCGACAGCTTCTCAGCCGATATGGGGTTTGGCTTTTGGTGGGTCTTTGCGCTCCCAATGAGAACACACCGGAGCCAACTTTGGGTCGGATGTTGAGTATGTTATGCCAGTGGTTCCACCACACGGCCTGTTTGCCCGACGATCAGGCGGGCAGTGCTTTAGAACGACTCAAAGCCGATTGTATTCACGGATGGCTCATGAAAATCATCAAAACTCATTTCAATGTCTTCACATCTTGTCTTCTGCCCCACCCTCTCGACTACGCACGACTCGGTAACTATCATTTGGTTTCCTGAAAAAACATTTGATTTGATTTAATTTTGCGGCGCACAGGCGGTCACTGGGAGTCGTGGCCCTCACAGACCAGTCAAATAAAGGAAGGCTTTAAGCGATTGCTATGTCTCGTGCCTTACGATATAATAACAGCCGATGTTTGGGGACATATAATGCCTTATTGGATGGAGTGCTTCAGACATGACGTTCCTGAAGAAGAATTATCTGAATTGAAGATTCTTTTAAGCAAAGTATTAGATCCTGATCTGTCGCCACTCGGTCTTCAACCAAAACAAATGTATCAATTCATTAGTATTCGGTTCGATAACACGACGGCTCCCATTCAGGAACAGGCGCTCTCTTGGCTCCAGGTTTTGAATATAATTGTTTTTAAAATTTTGATTTAAACTCAATATTTGTATTCTGACAGATCTTGACAATGCTTGAGGTACCGGTCCCTTTGGATTTGTTGAACACAATGTTTTCGAAGGCAGTCAAGTCGTTGTCCGACCCAAACATAGAAAGTATTTGTTCGGTCAAAAAGATAAATCCGGATCCGGGCTCTAATGTCACCAAATCTAACACTCGGGTCAATATGACTGAACCTTTAGTGAAGGACACAGAGATAAACCTCTCCTGTTATATACTAATGCTCGACATTCTGGTCAAACAGTTTGAGTTACAAGAAGTTAATGCACACAAAGGTTTGGAGACTAAAGAAGCAGTTCTTATGTTGAAACTGATTTTGGACATACTTCACGCCCCGTGGATCGGGACTCACACCTGTACTGATACGGACCAATGCCAGGAAGTAGTTGAGGGAGAATTGCAACAGTCGTGTCTCTACTGCGAGATGTGCGCCATTTGGTATCAGTTGACTCTTCTTATCGTCGAATATTTCTGTCCAGTAATGGAGGTCACGATGGCTGACATTCCGGGCGATAATGCAGTCAAGACTCCGATTCCATCGCATGAAAAGGTATCCAAATCTGATTCAACCTCTTCTGCAAAAGAATCGGTTAAAGGACTCAAAGTCGACATTAAGTCTACAAATAACTCAAATTCATCTCAAGATCTGAAAACATTTGTCAATGAAGTGACTGATTGTGCGCTAAAGAGGGCGACCATTACTGATATCGAAGAGAGTTTTGATTCGAATCCCGTTATTCCAATTGAATCGGTAGAGCCGGCAGTGGCCCGATCTGTGACCATCACTGAAGACGAGGTCGCGTCCTCTAAATGCATGGTTTCGGCGACACCTCAACTATTGGACGACGACAACGACTCAGTGTTCGACAAAAAGTTTGACGAATCCAACAAAAACTTTTGGGAAACTTCTTACGGACGGTTCAAATTCACAATCGAAGAGTTGTCACCTCAGGAACAACTGGTGTATGTCTTCCTCAAGGAAGTCAGTGCCCACAATGACGCCGACGTTTTATATCATTTGTTATACTGTTTGAAACTAATGAGCTTACATTCAGAAGTGCTCAATAGGGCCGCCAAAAATCACAGGGGGTTTCTCATCTGGTGTCAGGAGAACCTTCTGATACCCAATCTGTGGAAACTACTTCAGTCAGAATACTCTCAGATCTCACAACTGTGTGTCCCACTCATCCTTCACTGCATTACTCTTCCGGCGGGAACTCAAATGTTCTCCAAAGTAGTTGAGGAGGACTTCCATAAGAACGACTGGAGGGCCCGATTCGCAGCCGTAGAGAGGGTCACAACTATCGCTCATTTCGTCGAACCGGCGACTGTTAAGAATAGTCCTCTACTTCAGGCATCTTTGGCCACAGCTTTCTGTTATTTAGTCCACTGTTTGGATGACATCGAAGCCTCTGTCGCCCAACGAGCTCTTCTCAACCTCGAGATGATTAAGACTTCTTCAATCAAACTGTTGTTATGGTGTTTAGAAGTTCAGTTCGATTTGGTTATTGTCGACCGGCCTATGATTCTGACCACAATCTTCCAATTGTATAACCACTTGAGTGACCGTCGGTTCCTTACGTGGGATTTCTTCCTCAACCGATTCGATGCCCTCTTTCTTGAATCACAAATAAATTTGGAGAGAATCGGAGAAATCACTCAAACAAGAGATTTGAGGAATACTAACGTCAATTCTGAGACATACCAAAAGAAGTTGACCAGAGCTCAAGAGGCCCTTTCGCACACTCACGCCTCCCGTTCCTTATCTGCCAGTTTGGGTCTAAAATTTCAGTACAAGAGAACGATGTCTGCGCCGACTTTCGGTATTCTGCAAAAATTGGAAAAGGATAACAAGTTATACAGCCGTCAGACCTCAGCCCCGGCTATCAACCGGAAGAGTTCAAAATTGGCGGCTCTGACCGGTTCGACGACCACTCACTTCCCCAACAGTTTCTTTAATGACAATCAGTCCAAAGAAGTGGCACAGGAGGAGAGCCTTCTCTTAAATATCATTCACAAAGTGACAGAAATTGAAGACCACGACAAAGATACCATTCATATGTTGATCTTTCTTTTGATGCAATTCCTCTCACGACCCGATCCCTCCCATCCGGTCGACGACAAGACAATGACTCGAAGTCACGTAAGACAACAAAATATTAAAATTGATTTAATCTATTAATTGGTTCTTATTTTAACAGATAATAGTTTTAAGACATCTAAACATTTTGATGGGTTATAGTCCCGCAGAGAAGTCTTTCCTAATTTCTCCAAATAGTCTCAGAAGTCTTCCCGTTTTCAACGCATTCATAGCTTCGATGCCAAAAGTTCTGGACTTCAATTTCAAAATGGGAAACATTTTGCTCAGCACTTGTCTTCCGCTGTTAGTCTACTGTCCATCACCTCAACGATATATTCACGACGGAAACCATTTACCGGTCTATTCATTATGGCTTCTGAAACCTCATGTGCGACAGTCATGGCTCATGTCTCTCAATATTATTTTATATAAAGTATTAAATCAATTGATTTTTTTTGAATTGATTACTAATTTCTGAATTGGTTTCATAGCATACATACAATTCTCAGTCAACACTAAAACAGATCCAAATGTTGATACAGATTGTGATGAATACACTGGAGGCTCAATTTCATAGGTGTCGTCCACTCAATGAACACATGCAAAGTCCAATTCCTTCTCGTTCTAGGGGTCAGTGACCTTGCTAATTTTGAATTGTCAAATTAAAATACCTTTTTTTCAACAGATTTGAGTACAGTTTCGGTAGATTTGGAGCAAATCCAAGAACACGAACAAAGTATTGACTCTCAGACAGAAGACAACGAAATTTTTGGTAAAAAAACTAATGAGACGGTCAGTGCTTTTTCGAGTGATTCCGAAGAAGAAGACAAAGAATCCGATGACAACGAAAGTCCAAAAGCAGAGGTCATCAAAACTGATGTCTTATCTAAAGAAACAAATGGTTTGAATACAGAAATAGAAGTGAAAACAGATTTATTGAAACCAATTGTTGTGAACGAAGAGAAATTTGAAGAGAAAATAGAGATTAAGTCAATTGAGTCGAAAGTCGACAAACCAGACCTCATTTTACCGAATAATTCAGAGAAAATTCAAAATATCATTGAATTTGTTGATGAAAATCAAGAAAAATTGATTCATTCGGAGAAACCCCCGCCATATCATCCGCCCGTTCAACGGGTCAGCAGACAATTATCACCCAAAGCGCAGAACAGACCTAAGATTCAAAGAATGGAAGCAATGGAGGGTTCAATCAAATTGAAAAAGTCGAGGAAAGACTCAAAAGACTCGACAGAAAAGCAAAATAAGTCCGAAGTTCTGAGACATAACTCATTGACTCGTATCGGGAGTGCAGATGAAAAACACTCGACTCATGAAAGCGGTCACAAAATTCTTAGAAACACAAACAGTAGTGATAGCGCACAGACTAAAGCGTCAAAATCGACCTGGACTATTGAAGTACATTCCCCGGTCAAACTTCAGCCCATTCTTCCGGTGAGACCTCCGCAGGAAAGGCTGCTTCCGATCGGAATAAACACTAAAGACATGCGAAACAAAGAGTTCAGAGAAGATGTGAGTCACACATACGACAGAATCTATTCCTCCGATTACGACAAAAGCGTTCAAACCTATAAAACTGTTGTTTCAAATGAAGGCGAAATTCAATATCCAGTTTGCGAAAGACTTTTGCCAATTGGACCGACACCTCCTTTCTCTAGGAAAGAGTCAATGAATGTTTCGCCTCTAATCCAACAGAAAAAATCGGGTGTTATTCAAACCCCTGTCCATAGGGATGATATTAATAAGTCAAAAGTCGATTCATTAGTGACAACAACTGTTAGCAATACGAGTGCTTCGGTTCCCTCCACAGCAACGATATATGCAATGACCCAAAACATCAGTTCTCCAAATAACCAAATAATACAAAATAAGATCCCATTGTCTCCGCGCGACTCAATAGACAACATTGAACTCAAACCAAAACCTCCGAACTCTCCGATTATGATAGGAATGGCAAAAGTGGTCAAAGCAAGTGATTCCATTGAATCAAAGAGTGATTCCCCCAAAAAAGAGAGTATTTCCAAAACCAATACAATTATCACAAAACGTGACTCAAAAGTAGATTTGATTGAATCCAAAGATGAAAGCCTTGAAAAAGTTATTATCGAAACGCCTTCTGTTAAACCCAACACAGGAAGTGATAAACCGGAAGAAACTAAAATTCAATCACAAAATGTAACATCAAATCAGACTTCAAGTGAACAAAAACCTGTGCGACAACACTATAGGCAACGGAAGGCCAGAAAAATTGGATCGACTGCCAGTGAATTACAGCGATCTTTGGAGAGCAGAGGCGGAGGCGTTGCCGATAAGGTTTCGCGAAGAACTGGTCGATCGATGCCAACAAAACGAACGACAGGTTCACAACCGACTGCCAGTGGTGTTCAATCACCGGAAGCATTGGTTTGCGAACGATGTTCTCGTTGTGGGAATGTTTTGGAACAGTTCTCCGAAGAGGAGATCGGAATGTGTATCATTATATTAGGCACTTATGTTCATCGGGAGCCAAGTCTTGCCGCTCCCATTCTGCCAGAAGTGCTCAAATTGGTCTCAAAGTTTGCCGGACACACAGTCTTTAACTGGCAAAACGAAAGGTCATTTTTCTTGCATTTCCTTATAATAAGTTTCGAAATTTTTTTGTTCATATCTTTGAGTTATTCATTGATTATAGGTTTGAAAGACAATAATATTTTTAGGAAAACAATTGAAACTTGAATTTGAAAAACATTCAGATATCGTATGCATCGAATGGTTTCCCACATAAAAATCACTTCAAAGCTCAGGTCTTTTTTTTCCTAAGAATTTTTCGGAGCGATTATATCTGTTTGAGTGACTATTCATCACAGAATCTGAGGCCAGACTTCAATCTAAAAAGAGATAAAAGAATTCTCAGAATTTTAGTCTATTTTTTGAAAACTTTTTTGAAAATTTAGTCGACTTTTAGTCGACGAATATTTGAAGCTTTTTCTAACCTTTTATCAAAACTTTTAAATCACATTTTCATTGATATTCACAGTAATACTCATTTGCCCGGAAGTACTGCATCTATCGCTCGACAATTCATTCGCTGCACTTTACATCAATTGGCACCGAATGGGATATTCAAGCAACTATTTTATGCACACTTTGCCAGTGAGTTAACTGTCTATACTGTATATATATCATCAAAAAAAAAGTTATCACTAAATCCTAACATCTATTCTAAAAAAATTTGCTCTTTTTTCTGCTCGAATCAATCAAAAATCAATCAGATCCAGGATTTTTCAAAAGTATAACTCTAGCGCTGTCTGACTTTGTCGATCTCAATCAGGTCTCTCCTCTGGTAGAGCTCTTTCAAGTAAGCAATTTATAGATTACTTCTTAAAGTTATTCAATGTTTTTATCATTCATTCTATGGTCTGATATGTAGTTATACCCAGAAATCAATAGCTATTAAACATAAAAATATTATCATTTCTATAATTTATGAATTCCTTTGCCAACAAAAATCTGAACATTTTTTTCGTAAGAAATCAAATAAAATAAAAACTCGTCTCATATTAGACTCGTATTAGAAAAATGTTTTCTTATATAATATATCAAAAAATGTTTATCTGATTCCAGAATCTGAACGAAAGAAAACATTTGCCACATATATCAGAGATGATGCATATGTTGGGTAATGTCGCCACTTATCTGGAGTGCATATCTCTGGAAACGCCATCCCAACAGCCGTGGGGTCTATTTCTGCCACAATTAGAGACATTTTTGAGAAAATTATTATTGATATTACCGGACGCGGGAGTTCTCAATTTAACACCTCTTATGAGGATTATGTTATCCACTCTGAAACTGCCGATAATCAATACCTATAAGACAATTGTCGATCCCTTCTCTAAAGTGTTGAGTCATATCATACAACAGTCCCCTCTTCTCTACGAACAACTATTAGAGTTATGCAATCTTTGCTGCAGAAACTTTGTAAGGGAAAGGGACAGGTATCTGCTGACCAGGACTGTTGTCTGTGAGCTCATCCAAACCATAAAGTTTCGGACAGTGATTCCGGACGAGAATCTCCTTATGTTAGTCCAGTTTATACTACAGGACGCGTCCGGTACTCTCACTCCTTCAGTAATTGTGGAGAACCTCAAAATGAATAACAGTTTGGAGATCGAGAACTACAATACGAATGCCTGTGAATGCGTCCGTCAGAATGTAATGGATTTGCTTGAGTTTGTCACTGATGTGCACACACTCTCCAGAGTCAAGGTATGAAAAGTTATGATAATTGCTTTCCTCTATAATATGGCACACATTCCTATCCCATGATTTTCTTATGAGAGGCCAGAGTTGTTGAGCAAAATTAGTTGTGACTCCAAGACGTGTACATCATTTTAATGGTGTCTGACTTTTCCGATGGGAATATTTAATCTATTTTTTTGCTTTACTTTTAAGAGTAATTTTTTGGGAACTTCTATACACCTCAATGAAGAGACACTGGGCGGACATCTCAAGGCAGGAATCTCTCAATATTTATCATTAGAGATGACAAAAAATAATGGCAGTGATCACCGAGCAATAACCAAATACCTTCCCTGGCTCTACAGTCTGCCGTCTCTACAACAAGGGTTTGTCTTTCACTCCTATTGTCTCCTTTTTCTTCACAAATTTTTTTTCTTCTTCTGTTCTTTTGATTAAAATCTAAATTTAGTCTCAATTTTCGGTTTTATTTTCTATTTTCAGTTAAATTGAGTTTTGTTTTCAGTTTTTTTTCTTTCCTACAAAAGTCCAAAAAACAAATTCAAATTCCAAATGAATTCTGTTTTTAAATGAATTGAATCCCAAAAAATTCAATTAGTGATCAGAATATGGCTTTCATTGGCGACAAAACACAATGAAATTCACGACTATTTCTGGAAACGAATTAAGTTTTTATTTATTCAAAGCCCGAAAAAAAACAGTGAAAAAGCGTGACTTCAGAAAAACCGATGCATTTATTGTTCACTTTTTTTTCATCAAAACTTTTTCTTTGAAAGAGAAAAAAGAGTTAATTAAAGCCTAAACTAAAAGTATTATTCTGTCCAACAGTCCAAAAGAGTTTATCGATTGTGTGGCACATATTCGGTCCCTTTCTTGGCTATTGTTGGGATCGTTACAGCACTCGGCTCTGCTCCACAATAGCGCGGCATTCCTGTGCCAACCGATACCGTTGGAGGCGAATACACACATAGCAGAGCACATCCAGGTGATTTTGGCGGGTTTTGCCGAACAGTCGAAAGCATCAGTTCTTCATATGTCCTCATTATTCCACGCATTTATTTTATGCCAATTGTGGACAATGTATTGCGAGAACATCTCTGGTCAGAACCCTCCCGGAAGCGATCAGTATCACCAGTGCACACTTACGCTATCAGATTTCTGGGCAAAGATAACCCCGGGCATTTTACAGCTGATCTGTCACTCAAAAGTGGTAAAACCCATTATTACTGCAATCATTTTCCAAAGCATTTCAAATAATATATAATAATATTTGAGTTTATTATCAAAAATAATATAAAATTGAAAAAACAATTTGATGTTTGCTTTTACTTATAATGTCTTTTATTCCTGTGCTAACACTTCTCCACTTCTGCACTACTACTCCTTCCATCTCTATAAGGAGGGACTCTATCAGGTCAGCCGTCAGCCTCTTATTTAATGACTCCGTTGACTCAGTTTAACAATTTATTTGAATCTTTTCTTTACTTCAGATAATATTTTATGTTTTTCTTTAACGATATATTGAATACAAGTTTTTTTAGTTCACTGTTTGTTATATAATAAGACATTTCTGTGTATAAGACATTTCAATATCAAATCATTTAACATATCAGTCAATCATATCTTAATTTCTCAAACATTTTTTCAAACTATATATCTATTCTAACCATAATTTTTGACGATCTATTTCTGTGTCCTCTAATGCGGTTCTCGTCTACCTGTGCCCCTATCATAGCTGGCGGAGACGGTTAGCTTACATTTCTTGAATTTAATGGAAACATTGATGGAATGCAACTCAACAATGCTATCCAGAGTAAGATATGTCACGATTTACTTCCCCATCACTTCCCAAATGGTTTTTTCTTTACCCCAAAAGTACACATCATTTTCAATTAGAAATACATTTTCTCTACTCGTCTTATATCTCATGAATTGATCGAAAATCAAATATAAATTTAAGAATACATTTGGTATTAAACTCATAAAAGTTTATAGTTTTTATCAATGGTTTCGAAAATAAAACATCGATTTATGGCTCAGATATCTTTCAAATATTGTTTGAAACCCAACTTTTATTTGTTTTTAGTAAAGAATTTAAATCTTTTTTAATCTCAAAATTAAAGTAACTTTGATTTGATTTCCAGTTACTCCCCCTCTGGACGCCTGTATTCAATAGCTATAAAGGTATTGCCTTTAAATTCATTTAAATATAATTATATATTAATGACTATAAGACTCTATCAGTGGTTATAAATAAACTGATTTATAACAATAGTGTAGTCAATGAACTGATAAAAACACTTTTCACTGTTTTTCAACTAAAGGCCAACTTTCGGGCAACACTCAGATGAGGCTCCAGTCGGTCATCAATTGGCGGTGTCCTCCGCAGACCAGAGACGACGCGGCAATGATATCGAGTACATTGATTCGATGGCTGCATCGGATGCAGGTATGCCTCCAATAAAGTCAAATAATAATAATCCATAAAATCAATAAAGAGTTCATTCAAAGCAAAGAAATGTTTATAATGTAAAAAATGACGGAAAAAATATCTTAAGTAAAGCTTTTATGAGTTTTTTATCAGTTTTTCATCAAATGATGGAACGGCGGGTAACACAACACATAACACACAACACAAGCCCTCAACACAAAAGTTTAAAAGAAAACCTTTAATCTAATGGTCGAGTGATTTATATCCATTAGTTGTAATGTGATTTCAACTGCCATTAGATTACAACCGATTCTACGATTCATTTGTATTTCTCTTGATTGAGATCAAGTGCTGCTCCGCTTTGCAGACATTTTTTCAATCATTTCTTTGTTATAACTTTTTTTTGACTTCAAAACTCTGTTTCTCTCATTTAATCGGAAATTTTTCTCTCAATTTGAATGAACTCTCTTCAAAACTATCGTAAAGATCTAATTCGATAAAATACTATTGAACTCAAGTCAAGAGAAACTCATATTTTTTTTCACTATTTTTTCACTTCACACGTAAATCACAGGTTTATATAAAAGCAGTTTTTGTCATTCATTTAAGAAAATAGTTTTTATTGTGTATTTCCGATAGTTTTTAACCGATAGTTGGCTCGACTTAAGATCAAAATTGAAAATATTTGAAACAAATTTCAAATAAAAATTCCTAAACTTTAGATTAGACCTCAATTTTGATCAGAAAATAATCATAAATGTCTGCAATTAGTGGAGAACCATCTGAAATACGGACCCGTTCTGGGAATCTAAGGCTTGACTCTAATTAAGATAGAATTTTAAAAACATTTAGATTTAATAAAATCTATTAGTGCTCTGCTTTTGATGAGACCTTTACCTCAAAAACAGTTGAGAACTATAGATGCCATAAAAGTTGTCTGATTTGATAGCCTTTCCTAATTATTTTCGGAGCCTTTCCTAATGTTTCACTAAATTAAATGTAATGAATAGGTTATACACAAAATTGATTGAAAAGTTTAGTTAATTAAATACCAGTTTTTTTTTCAGATAAATGTTAACTAAAAATAATTTTCTCTTTCGTTTGAGACGTAAAGACTTGACTTAAAGGTTGAAAAAGGAATTTCCTTTTGACTCAATTGATAGCAATCGATATGTTGTCTGAAGGAAATATGTGTCGGGTTTGACACAAAACAGTTACACAACCTATTGCTCTGACAGATGTTTATTGCATTTTAATTACGATAAATCAAAAAACAATTAACCAAAAGCCACCATTACTACTAAAGTTGAGCTGTCATTTTCTGCAGGTTTATTAACATTACTCCACAATAAATCAAAATTGAAGAATAAAAATTAACTTATCTATCTAACTTTTTCCATTATTTATAGACGAAAATGAGCCAGATTGAAATGCAATCGTCGGCCGCCATTCAATTCTATTGTATATAATTAACATCGACTTCGACTTCAAGAATAAAGACATTTATATTTCATTAAATTCATTCATTAATTTATTTTTTAATTTAATTGTTTTCTACAATTAATTAATCAATTTTTTTGCTGAAGAAATACTTTGTTTGGCCAGAAGTGTGTCATTGGCTTTGATTAGGTTTTTCTTACTCTTAATTCTTGGAAAGCCATTCAAAGGCAGATCCAATAGGAAGGCCGGTAGTCATTAGAACAAGAAACAAAAAAGATTAAATTCATTGAATAATTGTGCTAGCTCATTCATAGACTGAATTCATACAACTTGTAAAAAGTTTTAACTCGTTTTCCAAAAAAAGAAAGAAAAGCAAAGAATTCCATAAAATCTAATAAATTGTTTCACAATTTGTTTTTCATTACATATAATAATAATTGTTATTAATTGTAAAAAATCATTAATTATTTGAAATCATTTTTTTTGCCAAAAGTTTGTAAAACTTATTAAACTATTAAACTGTGAAAAAGATATATAAAAATTGGAAAATAAATTAAGTTTTAAGACTGAAGTCATTGTTATCTAAAAGACAATTATTAGTCAATTCGGACACTCATTGGACTATAAAAAAGAGTCGAAATATGAGTTAAGTCTTATAAAAAAATTTTCTTATAATTGTGAGAGTTTTGTGACCTAAAGTGTGTACCTAATGATAAAATGCTTGGAAGTGACCAAGTACAAACTACTGTAACATCATTCCCAACAAAGAGAAGTTACGTCAATGGCATTGGTTTGGCAACAAATAGTGAGAAACATCTGGTATTTAGTCTTCAATGTTATCGACAGTTAACCACTAAATTCCTCTCAACTATGAATAGTTTGAGAGCGTGAAAAACCAGACTAAACTAAACCACCTTGCTCCTCTCCGCAAAAATATTTGTTGTTTGCTGTCATAGGCTATGAGGGAAAGTCTGTATTTCCTTTTGTGGTCCACAAATTCTGCACTCGACATATGCCAGTATGAAATTTTTGGCATCAGTCCCTTTTTCAATGCTATTATACTCACTATTTTCGCTTCAATTTTCACCTAAACTACAGGAAATTATAGGAGTATTGCATATATTCTCTCTTTTTTGTTCACTTCTTATACACGTTTTTGTTGTGAATTTTGTGAATGTAGGCTAAACTACACTAAAAAACTACTTTTCTTTCGGCTCTACTCCACAGCTCTCCACAGGACTGAACCTATTGTTGTTTTCCTCTCTTTCCTCTCTTCCATTCATTTCTAGTCTTATGCGATACTCACGAGTCTTCAGTCGCGTAGACATAAGAACTGAGTTTCTCACAACTCTTGTGTACATTATCTTAGACTTAATGATCAGATTTTAATGATATGACGAAAATATATCAAAGAATAAATGATTTCTTTGATTTTGATGAGTGATATCCTAACGTGAGATCAAATAATTTGGGGAACATTTACTTTGTTTCAACTTATTATACGCCACTGAATGCAAGAAATACTTTTATCAGAATAACTTTTGTCGACATTGGCAAGGACGTATGAACAACTGGTAGGCGCTCTCAGCACAGGGTTGGTCGGCCTCACCACATAACAGTGGTGTTCCCCTCTCTCGCAAATTGATCTGTTCTTTTGGCGAATCGCAAATATTTTTGATCAGAAAAAAATTTTACAAATTTATCTCTGATTTAAATCTTTTATTGAGTGTTAATTAGTTTCGATTAAAATCGATTTCAAATTTATTTTCTTTCTTATCGTTTCATAATTACAGATAAATTGTGAATAAATTATTTCGAATATAATTATAAAACTAAATGATTATCGAAACCCCTTTCCCTATGATTACGATAACAAATAATTGATTGGATTTAATGACTAATAATTTTGATTAAAACTGAATCGGGTTTTGATTTTAATTGAAAAAGGCATCGAAGAAAGAACTGAACTGTTGTGCTGTGCTCTCAGTCAGTTAGAGAGGATAAGTCAGAGTCAAAATCGCTGAAAAGGTAAAAACAGGTAAAAGAGGAGAGAATGACACAAACTTTTGAGGCGAGAATCCATTGACATCGCAGTTATGGTGCGCTTCAAATGCCATAAATATAATTAGAGACAAGAATTTTAATGCATTTGCTTCACATATACTCCCAGACTATTGAAATCCATTTTATTATTCAACTTATTGTGAGTTAAAAATAGTAAATAATTTAGAGTTAATAGAAATCATACAAAAAGATAATAAAAAGTTTTTTTTATGAAAATTATAGGAAATCGAGAAAAATAAGATAATATTTTGTAGAATATTTTCTCAAAGAATAATGTTGTCTAAGATAACAATTTAACAAGCACATGTAAGAACATGTAACTCAGGCAAAAATTATGTGATATCTAATACAAGTGAAAACCACAAACAGTGGAAAACAACAAAACACTGTTTAGTTATTCACAAAATAAGACTTTTGGAGTAATTTTTAGCACAAAAGATATGATTTAACGTCAGATACATTGCTCGGGATATCAGGTGTTTGATCAGTGAATGTATTTATATATATATGTATATTAAAGGATATGTTTTTTGTTACTCTTCCCAATTGAACAATGAATTTGTTCGCTATTTTTAAAATTCAAACAAAATTTTTGTTAAACATTAAATTCAAATATAGAAACACTAAACTTGTGTTCAATTAATTATGATTTAGATTAGAATACGATTACATACAGAGACCCAAACAGAAAGGGAAGGGAAGGAAAGGGAAGAAAAGTATTTTTCTAATCATATTTATTTCGCTATAAAAACAGGAATATATGTATATTTGTTGGGATATTATTATAATATTGAATTGTATTTTAATTATTTTATGATTAACCTGAAAAACAGGCAAACCTTTTGGACAGCAAAACAACTTATGAGCGCAAATAAATAATTGCTTTAAGGCTTTTTCAGATTAAATATCTAATAAAAGCAAAAGTTTTTTTTTCTTTACAAAAAACTAATAGATAACGAAATTTAAGTAATTTTTCATAAAAATTTATTTTCGCTCTCTTTTCGTGTCTATCAAACAATCGGATGAATTAAAGGAAGAAATAATTGTTTACTACAATCAGTCATTAAACGTGTGACGAGTATTGGGACGGGTATTGCAAATACGGTTAGGTATTATGATGTGCTCTGCATTCTCTCACTTCAATCCAAACGAGTAATCGCTTCTCATTTTTTTCTCCTGAGCTTACGTTGAGGTCATTGACTCTCTTTATTATATAATCCTAGCGGTCAGCCATACACTAGTGATTGAGCGAAGGGATGTGCAATTTGTTGTAAGATATTTAGCACACATTTCAATTCAATGTCAATTACATCTGAAATGAGTTTCCAAATCAATCGGATTAATGGAAATTTCTATTCTAATGTCATTTCAGATGAAACCCTAATTTAATTATTTTATATATAAAGTAAAAACCATTTTATTTAAACTCAAGAATAGTATTCACATAAAGAAAATAGTTATTGAGTTTAGAAATCAAATGGTTCTCCAATGGGAACAGAATAAGGATTTAATAATAAAAAAATAAAAAAAAAGTTTTTTTCTTCGTTCGTAAAACTTCTGTCAATGAAAAGCAAAAACCAATTTATTAAATGAACGAAACGATTGATTGCCTTATTTCTTGAAAAATGAGTCAAATCCTGGAAAGTTTTCTTATGTTTTTATTTGAAAAACAAATATCCTTGTTTATTTTTAGAAAAAATCGCTTCAACTTTCGCCTCTCTAATAGTTTTTAAAAGTTTAAAAACCAAACAAAAAATTTAAGAATTTTTCAAAAACTCTCTGCAAATGACATTTGAATTCATTTCAATTTTAAGATATCCTAAACTTTTTCGACTCTCACTTCAAACATCATTTATATTACATTTTACACAAATATTTTCCTTATTATTCATTTGAAAAGCAGCGAAAAATCAGAAAAATTCAAATGAGTCAAAAACTTTCACATTTATAACTATTGCCTTAATGTTAGCAATCAATTAATTTTTATTATATAATCACAACTCAAGCCATAAACTGAAGGCAAGGCAACTATATTTCGTATATAAACATAAGATAACATTTGGCAAAACGACAAAATCTATTAAATATTTTGTATCATATAATGAGTTATTTGCCGAAAAAAAAGTGTTAATAAATGACTATTTTTACATAAAATGTGATCAAAATTTGTTATTTTTATTCATCGAATAATTTCAGTGCTTTTAAAGTATTTGAATTAGGATTTGAATTACAGAAAGAGAAGAAAAATATTTGTTATTTATTGAAAAATGACACAAATTTTGAAAAAATATCTATCATTTAGGAAATGAAATGCGAGACTTATGATAGACATCAGAGATAATGGTCTGAAAATTATAATTATTATTAAAGGATGAGATTCCAGGACTCGTCCCTTATTTAACAGTCTTCTGGCCTTATATTACTTTTTATGGAGAAAACTATTTAATAAGAAAATAATCATTAAATGCGAACCAATTTTTATAATAAATGTTTAAATTATTTTATATAATATCGTAAGAGCTATGAAACAAATTGATTGTAACAGAAAGGGTTGGGTTTGTTGTTCAGTGCACCAGAATTTCAGACTCTGATTGCTATTCATACTTCTGGTTATACTCCTGGTTATGCCCATTAAAATGACTTCCCTGAGCACTGACAACAATCTTCACCAACACATTAACAAACAAAAAATGTTTTTATCTGAATTGGATTGAAATTAATTCAATAAAAACTGGAACAATCAATAACTTAAACTTCAAGTTCACTAAAATTATTCTCAAATTCCTTTCCTAACAATTAATTCAAATGTAAAAAAATGTTTATCAGAAACATTGAAAAAAAATAAATCCCATTCTTAAGGGATGAGTCGTTTTGTTTTGGAAATTCTTATGCAAATTAGTGGTCATCTGACAAATGAAACCAAAGAATTCCTGAGAAGACAACTGAAGAAACATTTTTGACAATCAGTTAATATAATGAATGAGAAAATCCTTCTTAACGTCTGTTTGGGCTTATCTTCGAATAATTAATTGACTGAAGAAAAAGTCGCTTTATTTTCATCAATAAAACATTTCTTACGATAATCTGTAAATAATTTCTTTAGAAATACTTCAGACATAAATATAATAGGATTTTAAAGAATTCCATTTAACCAAAGATTAGATAACTTATGAAAGGCTTAAAAAATTGCAAAACCTTTTCCTAACGAGAAAAGTATGGCTCAGTTCTTGATATTAGTATTTAATAAACAATTAAATGGTTTTATATAACAAATAAAAGTGATTTTCAAGTCAAAGGAAATAAAAAGTAGGACTTTATTTGAGAAATAAGTTCATAAAAGAGACCCAAAAAACAATTTTTTGGATAAAAATGTAACGAAAAATAATTTCTCATATAATTTGATATTTATTTAAATTCAAATATAATGGAAGGAAACGAGTCTTAGAGTCTAAAGTCAAGTCTGAAGAGAGTTTAACAGAAATAAAAAGTTTTTATTTAAATGTAAAGTCATAGCAAATGCAGAGCCCATATCCAATCCACTACTCATAGCATTAATAACTAAAGCCATTGCCATAGACATAGTCAGAGTCAGAGCACAGGCGAGCGATCGTCAAATCAAAAAAAGAGAAGAAATGGTAAAAAGATTTTGATTTTAGTGTTGAATAGCGTTCCATAGCTGTGGAGTCCATAGCATTGGTTAGCATTGGATAGCATTGGTTGCCATTATATGTTTGAAAACTTGAAATTCTTGTTTTGACTCAAAGAGAGAGAGAGAGAGAGAAAGAGAGAGAAGTTTCAAAAGCATTTGGATTTGTGGCAAAAGACCTGAAGACTGAAGAATGTCATAAAAGTTGTGCTCAAAACTCAAGAGTGAATCTTATGTTTGCCAATAGGTCTCAACACTGAAGAGTTTGTGTTAAGAGATTTGAGACAAAAAATGTCATCTCATTTAGACTTTAATATGAAAATAATTAATAATAATTACAATTGTTTTGAATAATTTTCATTTGAAATATGATTTGAATGGGAATAACAGTTAATAACTACTTTTCAAGTCTTTTGTGTCTTTAATGTTGTGTTTTGTTTGGTTTCGTATTTTGTTTTGAAGACAAAAATATTTATTATTTTAATATATATTTAATGTAATTATTTTTGTTGATTATCTCAAAGACCTAATGACAACACATAATGTCAAATCCAATTCTCATTACATTTAATAAACAAATCAATCCATTAATCATATAATAATGAGTGTAACCAATGAGTCGCGGATCAGATCGTGGTTTCAGTTCACGAGTAAGTCTTCAGCCAATAATACGGCCAACACTACCATCACTGCCAACAACAACAATAACGCCACAAATGGCTCCAACGCTGGCAATGGATTCAATGGGAGACAAACCGATGACGAGAGCACTGCCGCTAAGGATCAGTCAGACGGCTGTCCCTCCGCTCAGCCGCAGACCACTCAGACTAATACCACATCCAATACATTACTGGAAAGAGTGACCAGTTTTAGGAGATCTCTGGGCAAAGCGCAGAACAAGAAGAATAAGATTAGGTATAAATAGATTTGAAGACATTTGTCTCAACCCTTTTGTTTGTCAACTCTTTGTTTAGTTTTGAGGAAAACTTATTCCCAATAAAAATGATTCACGTATTGAGTCATTCATAGAGACATTCAAAAAGACATTCAAAAAGACATTCAAAACAAAAATTAAATTTCATTCAAAAAAGTATTTTAATTGTTTTCAAATCTATTATTTGTTTTCCGATAAATTCAGATTAGATTTTGATTTATCCGCAAATCTATTGACACATAAACCAGTGTTTTGCTGAGTCTCAAGAGTTGTGTCCAAAGTCCAGACAATTGATCGCTTCATGAAAGTTAAAGTGTGTTTCAGAGACTAATCAATAGTTTTTTGATGTTTTTAAGCAGTATTTAATGTTATTTAATGATAATGTAATTCAATATCGAGTACTAAAAGCCGTGAAAATGAGTTGCTATGAGTGTAGGACTCAATAAGTATTGCATTCATTACAACAACTATTGCCATATCATTGCCAACGACTCGAGAGTTAAGATATTGTTTTCAATGTCTATCGCAACCATTAGTTAATATCTATTGAAAGTACAGAAAAAGGTTCCTAACAATGGTTTTTGTTGTGGCCGTGCGCTTGTCTGGTGCTATCCGGCGCTCGCCGTTTAACAAATTCAATAAATTAATGCCTTTTATTCACGAATTGTATTCATATTTATATTTAATTCCTTTGAAAATCGGACACAAAAAGCAATTTTTCTGAACAAAAAAAATCATTTTCTCAGATAAGGCTATCATTTGATAACTCAATGCATGAGAACATTGAGAACATAAATATTTTTCACTAGAAATTGTAATCTAGCAAATAGTTGAATACCCAGTCATTCAAATTAAGGAGTCATTGAAAAAACATTGTCTGATAACGAGTTAAGACACTAAACAAATGCCTTTCAATGAAAATGAAATTAAAGCAAATCTAATAATTAAAGTATTTGATTGCGTTTTTTAAAAGGCATACAATTTAACAGATATTTAACACAACATTTAGTACTCGACTATTATTTTTTGCAAATTAGTGCTCACTTTCTGACAATAACAGACACTAATGGGATGTTATTCTGTTTTGAATGCCTTTTCAATGTATTGTATTTCAATTGAGTTTATCGTTTGGTCTAAACTATAGCTAAACTAATATTTAAATTTCGAGTCATATTTCATCAGAAATCCTGTGCTTTAATTCAGATCTCAAGCAAACAATGGGCACAACATTTGATATTTTGTTTTTGATATGTAGGACAACGAGAAAGTAGTGCTAAACTACTTAACGGCTAAACTCAGGATTTTTTTTATGCATGAGTTTAAATCTGTGAGAGGAAACCCTCTCTCTCTCTCTTGATATCTGTCTTTCATTAAAACAGAGAAATGTTTTCTGTATTTCAATTCTAATTCGGTTTTTCCTCTAATTATAGGCCAACCTCTGTTAAGGGACTAACATCTGGTGCTGTCGACCAGCAGAGCATAGCTAAGAGCAAAAATAGTTGTACGCGAAAGTCATCGTCGCCGACATCGACATCAGTGGCAACAAGTGGTGGTTCCACTACTGCCGGTCCCAACTGTGACGACGACGAGATATACGGCTTTACGAGCGCTAACTTTGGTTTGTATTTACATTTAATTGATTTTATTCTTCAGACAATTAGTCAATTAGTTTCAAACAAATAGTTATAAATTGTTTTAAAAATAATTTATTTTATGGCTTTTGAGCAAAAAAGTGGTAATATTTGTCACAGTTTTGGCTCTAATTAATTACACATCGATTTGAGTGCGAAAAACAAAAATTAATTGATTTTTATTCTTATTTTTTTTGTCTCCAATACATCGGAATCGACTCAATTGCGAACTCTTTTCTTGTTTTTTGGTTTTATTGACGTTTTGGCGAATATGACGTTTAGATTCGAGTAATAACAGTACTCGAAGGCAACTAAAATCAAGTTTGCAGTCATCCAATGCCTCATCCAATGCGCCCAACGCTTCCATTGCGCCCAATATTAATGTCTATGAGTCAGATACTAACAAATCAGGTCGAGTCAGGAATGAGGAGAGGGATGAGAGTCATGCCATCACTGCCAGCGCTAACAACACTACCACTACTATTTGCAAAGGCCTAACACAAGACTCTCCCGAATGGCTTAAAGCCGACAAAGAGTTCTCTTTTTATAACCAACAAAATCAACAGAACTTCGAGTCGAGAGAAACAATTCAGAGTCGACTTTATTACTATAAACAGCAGTACTTTCACGACTCGGACATTAATTTGAGGCATTCCTCTACACAACACCTCTCTTGGGTCGCACCTATTAGTAGTGATACCGACGATATCGATAGGATTTATGAGAATATGAGGGGACTGTCTTCAGCTCTGGCCAGCGCTCAGCAGAGGCATCAGAATCATAGGAACGCCAATAATAATAATAATTTGTACGCAAATAGTGTTAACAATTTGAGTGATAATAACAATACGGTTAACAATAATAACCGAAAGTTAACTAAAGACAGTGGATATGAGTCGGCGTCGGCCTCTATATCCAATTGGAGCGGACAACCCATTAATCCTAACAATTCAAATGCTTTTTCAAATAATTACTTCCACTGCCGGTCCGATTCCAACACGTCTTCGGTGTCGACGGGCGGCAGTTTGAGTCCAAGAACTGCTGCCAACAAAAAGTAATTCTAATTAAAAATTAATTTATTTTAAATTAAAATTAATTTTCTTTTCCATACTTTCAGTGCATATCAATATTGTGATCAGTGGTCGGCCGCCAAATCCATTTCCAATCTTCCACTTCAAGTCCAAGTTAGTGGTAATCGACGGTCAAGTCTGAGCGGATCGACGCACCACTATTCAGACGGCATGGCGTCCACCGGATTGCCAGTACTGCCCGCAAAGTCAGTGCCCGGAAATCTCGACAGAGATTCTGACGACAATATAGTGAAAAAGAGATCTCATATTAATCGCAATAACCCGACGCCGTCTTCGGTTTATAGTCTACTGGCGTCCAAATCAGGCTTTGATTTCACTCCTGTACTCAAATCTTCGCGTAAGTCGTGTGGCGCCGCCTTTGATAACCAATTCGCTAAATATAGTGAAAGGTTTTTACCGAAAAAACTCGACCCAAACGGCTCTCATCTCTGGAAAACACGGGAAAAAAGTCTTATCGCGTCGTACGGTAGCGACAATCGATATGAAACGGATGATTCTCCGCCTCCGACGCCACCCGTTCGGGACTCAAGTTTGGCGTCAAATCGCAAATTCAATCCCGAAATCCCAGAAATGGAGTCTCAAAACAATTTGACGGCCGAGTCGTTGGCAAAGGGACAGAACGATTGCGGACACTATTATAAGAATAATAATTCCAATTACTATATGAAGAGTTATTCTGAGAGTCGGGTCACACAAATCGGTTGTTCCAAAAGTCTAATTAATCTTCGGTCGAAATACGAGGAAAGTTCTGATTTGAAACAATTCAGTCAAACCTATCCATTGCTTCCCGAAACCGAATTCAACGACAAGTCAGCGCTACCGGAGTCGTGGTCTTGCGATCAGTCGGTCACATCTGGGGTGACATCATTGGTGACGACATCGGATTACTTCACTGCCTCGTCATCAGTGATGACTCACTCGCCGTCGTTATCGTCTTTGAGTACAAACGCGACGAACACCACTTACAACAACAGCCGAAACAGTATCTCCTCGACGGGCAGCTCATCACAAATCGCCAAAAGCTCTAAAGTAGTTCAACCAAAGCGGGAGTCGGCGAGTGTTCTCTACTCCGATAAGTCGGGCTCTCCGTCCACTACTATTCCTTTGAAAAAGGAAGTTCCTCCGCCCCCACCTCCGAAGCTCACTACTGGGACTGTCAACGATGTGGACAACCAGAACGGATCTGTTAAGACGTCCCCCACCTGTTCTACACTGAAAATGGTCTCTAATTCTCGTTCTATCGAAACATCGAAATCTCAGAGGACTTCCGACCCGGAAATCAAAGCCATTCAGAAGAGAGCGGTCTATCAGTTCTACTTAAAACAGAAACAAAAGGAAAAACAGGAAAACAATAATAGTTTTGCTAATAATAGCAACGCATCGGTCACTCCGACCACTCCAGAAGACAATAGTCAGGTATGGATTCAGTCTATTCTTAAGATAATATCTTAATTATAAATTCAAATCGGATTATGCGCTCAAAGCCCTAATCAAGTGTTTGAAGTTATGGGTGACTGACTCCAGACGAGTCTCTGTCCATAACATTAACACTAAGATAGGGTTTGAGTTGAAATTAATATCTGATAAGATCTACAGGTCTTGTCCTATAGATTAGTCTTGAGTTGTGAGTCATCCTTAAATGTCAAACAGTGAGCACTACTCGTGTATCGCTTTTCAGGCGATAATCGAGTTTTTCATTGAATTAGTTTTTGTCATAAGTATTACTCAACTCTGAAAACATTGTCATTAGTTTTGAGTATTCATTCAACACAAGAGAGAGAATAGTTATAATAATAACATAGAAACGACTGAATCATTGATTTCCGATACTAATAGTTAGCTCTTTAGCTCGTTTTCATGGCTTCAGTTTTGCCTCGACTCGACTGATAACAAGCCATTAGTAGTGATGTCTTATGGCTTAAACAATAATGTAATTCCAATTGATTTTATGACTCGATTTTTCACCAGAACTTTAATTTTAGGTTTTCTTTTCACTAAAAACTAGTAGTTGTCAGACATTTCCATTAACTATAAAAAGTAAAGCCAACGACAATCAGAACCCCATTCTGTGCTGTCGAGAGAGATGTTTGTGGATTGTCGTGGATTGTCGACAAACAAAATATTAGATATATTGCTGTCATCTCTCTATTCGATCCATTGGTCACTCCATTCAGTGTCCAAATAGTAATATAACTTCAAATATCGGAATTAGATTTGAAGCAACTCTTTGATGAGAGGACAGGTCCGGAAAGTATCCCATAGGATAGCATTAAATCCAAGATTGATAGATGTGCTCAACTTTTGCGCAGTCGACTCGACTGGTTGTGCCGTTCCTCAAATAGAGTAGAGATAGTGTTAGAAGTTTTCGACTTACGACAGCACAATAGGAAAGTCTACTTATTTTATGTCTTTGCTCTCTATTTGAAGCTCACATTTAAGATGTTTTATATCAAACTCTGTTCGAAGTGTCGTCTCATTCCGTTCGATATGTGCTGTGCTTTAAGATGTTTAAAGATTTTTCCGGTGATAACCACTAAAATCACAGAAAAATCCTATTTTTGGCGACTGTTTCGCCACAATATCTTTAGTGAATGTCTTTGAGTGAAGACTTCTTTCTAAAGGGTGTCATCACTTGTTTTAACGCATAATTGAAAATCAGTTAAAGAATGTAAAGTTTGTTCGCTTTTCCTGATAAGTCTGTTCCGGTTTTGCTATTCATTTGCTGTTATCTGAAATTCTCATCTTTTTTCTGAAACTAAAATAAAATTCAAATTCAATCACTTCTTGAGTTAAGTGTTGGGAAGAAATGATTCCGTATTTCATAATTGCGTTTACCTTCGGCTGGTTTTTCTATTGGATTTGGTATAACACCACTAATAATAAAGATTTAGACACAATTCACGCTTCCACTCGCCCTCAGGTGAGAACCCGAACGCCTTTCCACTGCTTTTTATTACTTCCAGAAAAGAAATTGAATTTTTCTCTCTTTTCAATTGAAAACTCAAATTTATTTATGACTCCCACACAAGACATTCAATTCTTTATCCGAGCGGTACTTCTTTTGACAGTTTTGTCGTTTCAATACATTATTTCGTATTTTATTTGAATATATTTTTATAGTATTAGAGAATAAAGTAAGAGATTAATGTTTGGGGTTGGGGTACAGACATTAACCCATATTTTGAATATTAGGTGCCTTCGCGTAAAGTCCATTTGGTTGTACACGAAAACATCTATGAGAACAGTGGTGCCCAACATTGCGTCACTACACCTCCACTACCGTCACCACCGCTTCCACCGCCGCCTCAAACAACTGTAGCAGATATCGAATTTGTGGTATCAGACCTTCCGCTACCACCACCTCCTTTAGGACACGAGTGCGAACCTCAAAGTCTCACAAATGGAAAGCATTCAGTTTCGCATAGCATTGATATCTGTGAACCATCTTTTGTGTCAAAAGGTCAACAAACTGGACGCTCTCCGTCCCCACCAAAGGCTCCCTCGCCGTCAACCCGTCCCCGGACTGATGTGGTGTCACAAAAGTCAGAGATCGCGACGCAAACGACTGACACTTTGCGTCGAAACAGTGGCAGTGCGTCAGCAAAAGAGATGACACAACAGACGGAGCCGTCACTTGAATCAAATGAAACTATGAATCAGAAGCCAAACGATGTGCCAACAGCTCAGACAACAAATAGCGAACAGAACTCTGACTATAAATCAATAGAAAGTGTAGAAACAGTGGTTCCCTGGGCTTACTCTAAGTTATGGCCTAATGAGAAATGTGCGAAAACAAGTCATTACGACACCGACAACAGCCATATATCAGCGCAAAACTCATCGCTTTTTGGTTTGGCCAACACTTTCATTGATGATACCGGTGTTCAACTCAATAATGAAGACTTATTGGCCAATAAATCGGAGTTAATCTCAGGACTCAGCAGAAAACTCGACTCTCTTCGCACCGAAGAAATGTCTTTGACTCAAGACATCGACTCAAATGAGATGTTAGGACAACAGCTCCGGAATCGACTCAAATCACTCGGACTGACAGCACAGGAATCCGAGAAAATCAATTTGCATTGCGATGAGACCGAGAAAGTGACGCGACTTCTCCTGTCGATCAGCGCTCGGCTCCAACTCATTGAAACCCAAATCAAACGAAAGAGTCATCAAAACTGTTCATCCGATGACTGCAATGAAAGCAATGAATGCAAACACAACTCAAACAACAATTCAATGGTTTTTGAGTCAACACATCATAGACTGACTCCAAATGATTTACAGGAGATTAGAGACAAACAGACCGCCTATTCTTCGACTAATTTCTCCGACGAAATACAGTCATTAGTGTCTAAAAGAGAGAAACTGTTACTCCAGTTGGAAGAGGCCCTACAGCTCAGAGTCAGTATCGATCAAAGAAATCAATTAATTGAAGACAAAATCATTAGAAAGTATTTCAAAGATAGTGAACAGAATTTCAATGAGTTCTTAGAGTTTATTAAATTAAAGTCAAAACTAATTGTAGACATTCGTGAGGTTAGGGATCAGATAGAGGTCGGAGAGAAGAATCTGTTCACTCTTCAGACAATTTGGTCGTAAATCCAAAAATCAAAAAACAATTCCTAATATAAAACGTAAACAAATTTTTATCAGTAATTTTAATTTAAGTCCCAATTATTTAATTGAATTTTTTTTTATATAATTTTTTTCTAATTTGATTTTCGATTAAGTTTACTCTCTTTGCATATAATTATTAGAATTGCTTTTAATTTAATTTATAATTATATCTAATTTTAGTGCCAATTATTTTTCATTTTCATTATTTTATTTTCTTATATAATATAATAAATTAAAAGTAAAACAATTTACGAGAAAAACAACAAAAACACTCGAAATCAGTTCATTTCTATTCCATTATATAACTTATGATTTTTCTAAATAAAAAATTTTTATTCATTCAAATAAACTTATGATTTGTTTCTTAATTTTCGACTCAATTTTATGCCAAAAATTTAATGCAAAAAAGCGATTCATTTCTGAAGGCGTTATTACAAACAACACAGCAATCAGTGAATTGATTGTGAAATCAATGAATTTATTAGAACTGAAAACTCCTTTTCGTGTGATTCCAGTGTTTTACTCAATAATTCAATAGTCTATTAGAGCCACTGTTTCTGAGCCAAAGATTAAATTGCATTAATATTTTTGTTTTTAATCTAAATATTAAATAATTGATTTGAATTTCACTGCAGAAAGTCTTATGAATATTAAAAACTGTGTTTCAATCGAAATCTTGATTCAAATTAAGGAACTTTTTTGCCTTAATTTCAAAAGTTTTTTATCTTTTATTTGAACTTTCCTTATGATTGATGTATAAGAATATAAATTAACTTAATTTTTGTTTTCAATTTTTCTGGTAATCCATTCTTTGAAATATAGCCTTTTTTGAGCCCAACATTCAATAGGACTCTGTTTTTGATATCATTTCAAATCGATTTTCAAACTTAAAGAGAAAAAAAACATTTTCCCAAAAATAACTGATTATAGTTTGAGTTTGAGTTTAAGTTTATCGCAAAATTGTTTTATTGTCGGACAGAATTGTTGCGCTCAGAGACCAGTTATGATGAATTGTGAGCTCAAAACCACTGTTTCCAGTCTTTCCCCTACCTTTCAGTTCAATACATAATTCATTTTAAACGCCAATTCATTTCAATTTAACGGCTTTCAGATGAACTCCGTTTCACAAATAGAGTTAAAAATCGATAGTATTTTTTTTATTTAAATTAATGTCAAAAATAAATAACAAATAAATAAATATTCGATTTTTAGCCTCACTTTCCTAGAAATCAAATATAAATAATCTGTAGTTTAGATGCCTTTCCATTAAAATTGCATTCGAAAGGCCCACACCTTCTGGTTTGCCTCCATAGGGATCACCACCACCTGAGAAGAAGGAAGAGAGAGGCCATAAAACTGACTCAACCGGGGGCTCATACACAACAATCAACTGTTGTCTATAAAAGCTTAAAGAGTCTTGTTGATAAGCAAGCTAAATATTCAAATCCCAAACAATTTTATTGTGAAATATTTGCAAAATCCGAGTAAAGTATAACATTTTGAATATTTATGACCATCGTAAATTTTTTTTAAATCGACTCCATCTCACTTTGGAACTGAATAAATTATTATCAATTATTCACCTTTCAATTCACCTTTGTCAATTTTACTGAAGAAAAGTTTTTTAACGTTTTTTTTATGACAAACAAAGACTTTAATAACGGTATTCAGACCCAAATGAAAGCATTGTTTGGGTCTATTGTTAAAATGAGGTGGGTGTTATATCATAACTGATTGGAGTTGTCTAGCTAAGTTGGAGGTTAGGCTATTCTACTGAAAAGGAAATTTTTCAATAAAACTGAATAATTAATCGAAATTTTGATGTAATTCCGAAAGCAATGAATTAATTGAATAGAGATTTTTGATGGCATTATAAGTACTTAACCCAAATGGGATTCTTTAATAAACATAAACATAAAGAGAAAATATGCAAATGTTTTGAGTCTTCATTGAAAAAAATATATCAATTATGTGTTTATTTTCTCCTCTTTCTTATAATTCTTATCAAAAATACGTTTATTGAATAATTCAAACCCAAACCGTAGGTGTGATTAACACAACATTTCTTACGGCTAACAATCTATCGGCAAATGATCTGAAAAATTCTTTTTGAAATTATCCTCAAAATTCTGTTTCAATGAGAAGTTTTTCTCAACTTTTCCTGAATTGTTAATTAAGTTTATTATTATTTTTTCTCCAAAAGAGAAAACTATTTCGATATCAAACTTATCAGAATATTTTTCAAATTACTTTTTCCAAATAATTCCCAACAAATTTGTAATTAATCTTCAGATTAACGAATACTTTAAATTCAAAAAAAATTTTTTATTCCAAATTATTTCTGTGAAACAAATATTTCATTTGAATTTTTTTTTATATTGAAATTCTCGAGTTATCTATATTTGAATCCGGGCAATCAGGGCTATCATGGCAACAGAATTTCTCATTTATAAATCGGGTTAAACACACTTACATGAGGGCCTCATTGCAAGATCATGTGAAAAGTTACATAATATATCGCTTAGAGCTGACAATTTGAACTTGATAAGATTTTAATAAATTGCAAATTATTCAAGATTGACCCTACGCTTATTGACAGCTTGATAATGAAACTTGGGTTCAATCAATTCCTTTGAAAATCGGCCCAAAAGTTTGATATAAGAAAATTATATTCAAATGAATTCTTGATTTTCATATGAATTGAGAAAAATTATGAAAAGATTTAAATTTTTCTATCATTTAATATAAGCGAAAGTGTGGGACGTTTTGAGATCTTTTGAATTATTTGTCGTTTGAAGTGTTTTATTGGAATTTTTCCATTCATTGAATTCAATGGTATTTCAATATTAATCAAAATTTGCTGATTATTGACAAAAATATAATTAAAGTCAGAGTTTCAGCAAAAATAAACATAAATGTAATAAAAGTTATGAACAGAAAAAAATTGTTTCACTTTTTTCAAGTAATGAAAAATAATTTGAATTTTGATGAAAAAAAAATTTGGATTAATAGTCAGTGGAGTGAAGAAAATGTTTGTGAAGTGGAAATCCATGTCATCACAAATTTTGATGCAAACAAACGTTAAGTTTTTCAACAATTTTGTTTTGTTTGCACTCGAATTGTCGACTTTACAGCTCCGGGTTCTGTATTAGGTATGAAAAGCGGACAAATAGCTGAAAATATAGCTGAAAACCAAAAACTCTATAAAATATATGTTTTGAAATGTGAAGCACTTTATCAATGAATCGTTGAAATAAAGAATATATTCTTCGATAGAATTTAGACTTTAAGTCAAACTATTTCTCTGCAAATAATAAAATTTTATTAAAGTTTAGACTCGAAAATAGCACAACCATTGAAAATATTGAAAAAGTATTATAGATTTTGTTCTAAAAATTTTATTAAACAAAAACTTCTCAGTCTTTCTGATAGATCTGATCGACTGACTATCAAAAACATTTATAGAATAACTCTATAATCAAATGCCGATCCAATAAATATAAGTAAAAACAATTTTGTGGATGAAAAATCATTTCAATAAACGATTGTTTCCAAAAATAAAATAATAAATTCATTAAATTTTTGAAATACTGTCGAAAGAAAATTTGTTGAATTCAAATGAATGAACTGTTTCTCGGATACAAATATTAATCAGTCATTTTGTCGTCAGTCAAGAGATTTGATTGCATTGAAAGATATTTTCAGACAGTATTTCATTCATTAATATAATGATAAATAGAAAGGCAACATAATTTATCATTTGATGAAATATAATGTTTTATTGGGTTTCAGCACAAAATCTATTTATGTAAAGGAAATAAAAGGAGAAATTTGTGAGTATTTGTGAGTAAAACATCTATTATTGGGTTTAATTCCCAAGCAAAACGTTGTTCAGTGCAGATGTTGGTCCAATTCGGCTGATGTCCTAATGAACGTCAAAGACTAAAGATTACCGGAGATAATACCTTTGCGATCAGAGAACAGCACATCTATATTTTTATCAGAGATACAGTTATCCACATCTTCGACAGTAATGATAAAAGTCTTGTTTCGAAAGTAATCTTCAGTTCTCTTTAGTTCTCAATTTGGACTTATTTTGGTCGACAAGGTATTAGTGATTCAAACTATATTGAAGCCAAATAGAGTTCAACCATCACTTCCAACCATTTTCTGATACGATCGCAAGAGTTCCAAGAATTAAGAGTTTTATTATAAAAATTTTGTGACGAAAAAAGATTAAACTCTGGAAATCATAGCTTAAGTCGGATCTTAACAAAAGAGGAAAATTTTTTTCCACTTTATTCTCTTATAATAGATTTTTATTGAATAAAAAATAAACTTTTTTCTGATAACAAGACTTATATCTTATCGATTGGCGATTCCTGAATGTGAAGGAACCGAAATAAACGTCTATTGGACTGAAGTAAACATTTACTAAAAAATTTATATTTTAAATCGATCTCAGAATTGAACGCTTCAATGATTTTCAATAAAAAATCGCTTCACTTATCGTTCATTAAAATATATATTATTTTTTTTATACATTAATACTAAAGAATATATTTTGAAAATTGATTCAAAATTCAATTTCTTTTCTATTTTCTCCTCTCTATTGAAGATTTGAATTTTGATTTTCTAATGTTTTCCTCAATTGAGCCCAAAATGTTTTGAATAATAAATCAAAGGATGCGCAAGGTCATTACAAATTTAACAACTCTTCACGATTCACAGAATTACTCATAAAATATTTCAAATGAAAAATTAATCTTCTTTTAAATCTCAATGAAATGAGTAAATTAAACCTTCAATTATTTATAATGAAAAGAACAAGATCAGTTTCCTATGATTCACACTAAATGGAGAAAAAATGATATGAATTTCAGTAATAATTCTCTTCAAAAGTTTATTTTAATTCATAAAAAATGAAAACAATTCCAATATTTCTATTAATGAGAATAAGAATCAGTTCTTATTATTGGAAGAGTTTTGAACTTCTCTTGTTTTGCAATAATTTTGTGTTTGATTGTAGGCTTGAGAGTAGTTTTAAGTTATGGCACTGTCACTGGTACTGGCATTAGCACTGGCTTTAATGAGTGTCCCTCTCATTAAGAAAAGGGTTTACTTTAATATAAATTGGATTTTTGAGTCTTAATTACAAAATTAGAATTCGTGACAAAATACCAAACTTTTAATGAGAAGTCTTTGCTTTATATGAGAGTCAGTCCCAATGTTTTTGACTCATCTATAAATTAGTTGAATAAATGACCACATCTTCAATTGATTTGAATAATGACATAAAGTTTTAAAGTATTTTAAAGCAATACATCAAACAATTATTTTGAGTCAAAAGATATGATTTTTATTTATTTAGAAAAAGATATTTCTATTAATTTTGAAAAATATTTTGTTATTTTTATCGTCAAAAACAGAGAACTCATGGAATGTAAAGATTTTTTTTTCTATTCAAACGAAAGGGAATTTTCTTGAGTTTTAAGTTTTTATTTTTCGTGTTTTAAGTTTTTTAAGTTTTTTTTTTAAGTTTTATTTTTTTTAAAGTCTTTTGCGAATATTTAAGCGTTTAGTCAACTCTTTTTGGAGAGAAATAAATAAGAAATTTGTTTTTTATTCTCAAATAATTTGTTTTAATATTATGGGTGTCTTTGAATCCAAAATCTATAAAATAAGAAAAATCTTTATTTATTTTATTTTTGATGTTAAGTATGAAATGTTTCGTCAAATAAATAATGATTTTTGGCTGAGAAGAGAGAGCACTGGTTTGCAAACAGAGAACTCTTTGGCCTCAAACCCATCCTTAGAGCCAAAGCCCACGCATTCCGTGCGAAACACTCGACTCAAACCAAATGAATGAATAACTAAATTCATTAAAAGATTTTTATCATTAAATTAATAACTCATTCCTTAAAACCATTTTCTGAGAAAAATTTTTCAATTTCCACAAAAATACTAATTATTTTATTTGCAAAACATTTTTCTCATACAATAATAAATTAAAAGCAAATACAAGACTGAGTGCACCGTTGGCTCACTTTTGATGACAGATCGAGTGCTTAAAAACAATTTGATTGCAGTCAGAGGTCTGTCTGAAAGCAAAACAATAAGGACTCGAAACTTAAGATCTTAAGGAAAAACAAATAATTATTTATAAAAAAAAACATATTTTTTACAAAAAATCTAAAAAACAGTCAAAAGAGCGAAAACACCGTAAAGTAGAGCACAGGGATAGGCGACCAAAGCCTGTGTGTTATGGAGTGACAGAGCGATTGCGAACAGTTTGGATGCACTCAAAGCACACCAAAATACGGCCAAAAACGCTGATATCGTTCCGATTAATGCCTTAAGACTGAAGACAGTCGAGAGTCCGGACAACACAACCATTGGTAGCAAACAATAGCCCAAAACAGATATAGTGCAGGCGATCGACAGACTTATCTCTGGCGGTGCCATCAAATTCAAGAGCATATAAATTGAAAGACAACCCAACGCTCCGAACCCATAGATGTACCCGAAGTGCACTTTTCCCGACACCAATAGTAAGCACCCGAAGGCCAAACAGAAGACGAGAGGTCCGGCCAGGTCTGAGTCCTGCAGTATTGTTGGGTCAGGTTTTCGGAATGGGTTGAGCACTGCATAAGTCTTTTGTTGGATTTGATTGAAATTGATGCCCAACTCTTCCAGAAGAGGCGGTTCGTCGGCGTAGGGGTCGTCGGAGGTTGTCTTCTGGTTAGCCATTCCGCTGAATGGGTCCGAATCGTAGCCCTGAGAGTGACTATACATTTGGGGTGTCATCAGATTCTGTTGTAATGGAGGAGACATTGGTTCCGATGTATTGAACTCTTCGTGACTGTAATCGAATTGACCGAATTCGTAGCCAACACTTCCAGAGGAATAAAATACAGACGAATTGTCATTTGTCTGCTCGAAATCGTTTATACCGTAAGACATCTTCACTGTTAATGATATTACTGTCGATTGTCTTCACATTAATTAACAATTGATTTGTTTTTTATTATAAATCAAATGTTTATTAAAAACAAAATCTTTGGATAAAAACAAATGATTTGTTGGAAACTAACGTCACGTTTAAGACATTGATTTGAATCTAAAGTTTAAGTCCTTTTTAATAGCATTTGAGTTGTATTTGATATTCACTAATAATTTGCTTCAAATGGTACTAAACTTTCGGCACTCAATACACGTCTTTATTGACGATTATAACAACGATTGTCATAAAATGAGTCACATTTTCTACGAAATGATAAAAACGGATAAAATTTTTTATATTTAATTTGATTTCAAAAATAATTTGATTTAATTTGTAATCAAAAGCGAAAACAATGTCTAAAATGGAGCAGAAGTTGAAGTCTTCGCGAAGTCGTAAACGGGACACAAAAGACAGTTCTCGCCGTTCGGGCCATTCCTCTCCGTCGCCGCCAATGCAGTCCCGAGTCGTGATTTTGGCCAAAAAACCGGAAACATCTGTTCCTAACTCACCGATGAGTGGTTCCCAGTCGGCGAAGACAACACCAATTCACACACAAATCCAAATAATACCTTCAATTCACGGAAAAGAACAAAATGCCATCACTTCCGCCAATTCGACAACAAATGCCTCCAACTCTTCGACGGCTCAGAATTCGATCTCTGTTTTGACCAATCATTTGACCGAAGAGTCACTCTTGGATTCAATGTCTTCGATGCCATTAGTAATGAAACTGATAGACAACGAAAGTCTTGTATTTCTTGAGAGTCCGGCAAACGATTATCTCTTAAGCGAATCCATTTCCGGATCCGGTTTTTCTGTGATATCAGCCGTAGGTCTCGACGGCGTCGGAAAGTCTTCTGCACTCAATTTGATTGCAGGCAAAGACGTGTTCAGAGTTCACAAAAGAAATAGTTCTCATTATAGCGAAAGACCGCTCAGACATAAAACCAGAGGAATAGATCTCCACATCACTAAAGAACGGCTCCTTCTTCTCGATTGTCAGGTGAGTCCAAGAGTTTAATAATAATTTGAAATCTCAATCGAATCCATCTTTTTCTTGAGAAGCCTTTATTGAGTGCATCCGTTTTGGATGAATACCTCCAAAAGACTCCTCCATTATCTTCATCGACAGGAGTGGACATCTCAGAGCCAGAGAACTACTCATTTATGATATCACTACAGCTGTTGTCGTTTCTGTTGGCGACCTGTGATTACGTTATTTTAGTCTTCGATTGGATTCTTGACATTCATTTGATAAAACTGTTGTCGACAGCAGTAATGATGGTCGGAGACACCGCACGAAAGGCTGATATTGTCTTTTATTTTCCGAACTCTAAGTCAAAACTAAACAGTAATTTAATCGACGCTTTACTCGGAAGGAGTCTTTTGGTGACAATAATCTATGGCAACGAAAATGAGTTATTGAATGTTGTGATGAAAGCGCCCACAAAAAGGATTGTCGACGAAAACGGCCGCAATTCGTCCCACTCTTCAGAGAAGTCATGGCTATTGTCGTCTCAACGATATTGGGAGACATCAATCAGAAAGTCAACCCTTTATTCAGATTACGGAAGATTTTTGCCATAAATTTTGGTGAGAAATGACTTCTTTATTGAAATGTTTCTGTCGTTTCAATCGATTAAAAGACAAATTGTCTGACAATTGATCGAAGATTTGAAACATTAATAAAAAATATGCCTAAAATTAATGGAAAGTAATAGAAAATGGTTTTGTTTAAGTGTCTCAAAGCCATTGATACGTCTTTCCCAAAGCAATTGATAGCCATTGAGAACAATCAATGACCGGAAAAGGTTTTATTGTCATTGACTACAAATGGGTTATACAAAGAATTAACAAAATATTCAAACATTCATTTAAAGCAAAAAATATATGATTTGTTTGTTTATAACAATTAATAATAATTTATATAATATTTATATAATTTGAAAACGATTTTGCGATTAAAACGTTTGTCTCATTTTTTGTTTTATTTTTCAGTTTAATTCTCTATTAATTGATAAAAATTTATTGTTTGGACGACAAGACATCAAATGGACATCAATTGCCATCAATTACCGAATTCGGAGTTTCGATATATACCGGAGTCCGCCTGATATAGAAGTGTCGCTAATATCCTCTCGTGACTGATTGTCTTCGATGGCAGTACTATCTGTTTATATAACCATTTGTTTTGTATTTAAGATATTTTTTTTTGTTAATAATTAGAAATAAAGTTAAGAAGAAGTGGTGTTCCCTTCTTCCCACTCTTACCTTAATGAGATCATGTGGTGGTATTTTATGCAGTTTGAGATCGCGGGTCAATCTATTCATAATTGTCTGCAATTCGTTTACTCTAACGGATTGGTATTTGTTGTCATTTCGGAGTGCGTCGGGTCTGTCGGCCTTGACTTTGTGTAGCGACCACTGGAACATGACCTGAAACTTTCGGGTCTCACTCAGGTTCGTGTTCTGTCGCGTGAGTATTGTCTGTAACATTGATTCACTCAATTGCAAGTACTCCTGTCTGGCGAACAGGGCGTTGGCTCGAGGGTCAACATAACTGAGGATTGTGTTTACCAACTGACTGGCACTGGTGTACCTCCAGTAGTAGTTCTCCAATTGGTTCAACATTCGGGGCACTACATTAAGCTTGAGGTGAGTCTTCGTGTGATGAAAGCAGGCCTGCAAGAGGTCCGGCAGATCAAAGTGTTCGGCCGCACATATAAGACCCGGCACTGTGTCGCACGTTATCGGACACGACCCGGAGTGAAGGTATTCAATAAGGAGTTGGAATGTGTCGCCATCGAACTCGATTATAGTGAACTGTCCATCAAATAAATCATTCAATCAATTGATTCAAATGTTTAAAAGTTATGGTTGAGTACCTCATTCTGTGCTAATTTTGTTCTATCAATTTTTGCGACGTCAGCGCAGACCGAAAGTCCCGGCACTTCTACACCAGTGTTCTCTCCGCCAAGTTTTGCGTAAAACGATTCGCTCTGCCATCTCTTCATACTCTCATTCCGTCCCTTCGACCCCCACCCGGACCACGAGCCGGACATAAATGTTTTGAATGTTTTGAAGACACCGCCACCGCTGGCACCGGGAACTGTCAGATATGTTGGCGTTTTTTGTGCGGTCGGTGCTGTAGAGAGGGTTGAGGCGGACGAGGCTTTCCTTTCCTTTTCTTTTTTCTTCTCTTTAGAGTCAGAGTTGGGAACAATTATTTTTGGCATTAAATTCGGTGTTATTTGGTTTATAGCGTTCTTCGCCGTATCGGTAATACTGTCCCTCTTTTTAGCCTTTTTTGGTTCAGTATAAGTAATCTGTTGAATACCGATACTCGAAGTGGTGGTAGTCGTCGAAGTGGTGGAAGTAGAAGATGGAGGACCCAATTGCTGTCCGTCTGTGTTAGTCTGTCCGCGTGGAGGGGCGAACCCGTACAGCATTTCGAGGAAAACTCTGCTTCTTATGGCCAGAATAGCTCTGACAGCGTATATACGTCGGACCTGATTCTCGTGTCCGCCGTTGACAGGCGTTCCCATAACATTGAAGACGACGTCACACAAGAGTTTTGCGTTTCCATAGAAAGCATTGTTAAAGTCTTTGGCGATTTGATCGTAGCCTTCAAAAAGATCCCTAACGCTGTCTAATAGAGGACTCGATGGCCTCATGTGTCCGATCGGCCGCCAACTGCCTCTTCGATAAGGTTTGGGTATTTGACCGGTGGCTAAATGATTGGCCAAATTGTTTACTATGTCTTCCAACATCTGACTACGGGTTCGATCCTATCATTAATTAAACAGATATTTAAAGACTTGATTCGTATTTAATTAGTAAACAATGGAAACAAACCTGCATTCGGGCGAACTTAGGCGCCGAATAACTGGCTCTCTCCCCATTAATGATCTTGGTCAGTAACCATTCCCTAAAATGCGGTCCCTTTAAAACAGAAGAAAAAATTTAATTAAAATAATTTTGAAAACTCATCACAAAATTACTTTTTCAAACTCTGATTCGTGCCAGAGGTAGGGCTTGAAGGCCGACACCTCATCCCTGCAAACAACAGAAACCGAGTACTTTCTGGTCTCTCCCGGAAGTATAGGCTTAGGACTCGTCCGGACGACAATAAATGTGTGTAAAAAATGAGATTTAATGCAACCTTTCGGTGAAATTCAAAGAATCAATTAGAACCTTGGCTCGAATGTCTACCTAGTTAAAGACTAGTTAAAAATACAAACCCGGCCAAAAAGGTGCTTCTTCTGCCTCTAAGAAAGCGACACAAACGATATCATTACCGATGTGTCTCTTTTTCTGTAGTTTTTGTGGATCCGACTCTTCGTGTGGTAACATAGTTGACACGTGAAACATAATCTCAATGTTTTTGAATGACGTATAAACAGATTCGGTTCCCGTCAAGTCGTGGACTGAAAATATTCAAATTAATTATTAATATTGACATCAATTATGAATATCGAGAGATAAAAGACAGACCCGTATCCAATCCTCCCTTATATTTGTCGAAACCCTTTAACCTAATTCTGTCGCCAATTATGGAAAGGAATTCGGAGAAGAGATGTGATTCTGTTTTGTTGCTTAAAATCATTTCTTCAGAGTTGACTTGAGTTGCTTTTATGTAAATCACTCCGACTTTCAATTCTGATTTGACGAACACCTGATCCAATTTCAGCAATTCGTCGGGTGTTGACGGCAACTGACCCAAAGCTAACGGAGGTTTAAGGCCGGCCTCATTGCCGAGAGCTCTCACAACTGCTTCCCTATCGTAACGGTCGGCGAATATGGCAGAGGCCGGCACTAAACCGTGAAGAGAGTATGATATGGTCCTCAACAGTATCCTGAACTGATCCCTTCCTCCAGCGTTTTCTTGTTTGAGGCTAAGGATGACGGGTCCCAACGCCTCGTCATTCGTGAAGTAATTCCAGTGCTCTCTTCCGTAATAGTGTTTCTCAAAGATCTCTTCTTCGAATGAAATCAATTCGTACGGATCGTCGTTCTCTTTGGTCTGACCGGAAGTTCCACCGGAAGGTTGAGGTGATGGAGCCGGAGGACTGGCCGGCGGTGATGTTGGCTGTACTATAGTTATGGTTATATTTGGCGTTACGTGAGGTGTGAATGGCTTCCGATATAATTCGATATCGTCTTTGGTTTTAGGCCTTTGGTTCTCCATCTGTAAGAAGTTATATGTGTTTTGACTGATGTAGTCGTCGTTCGTTGATTTGGTCGAGTCTTGCCGTTCGAATCGGGGTCGGGTCAGAACCACCTCAACAGTTGGCGTCGGTGGCTGTGGTTGGTATTGACGGGTGTTACCCGTCGTTAAAGTGATGCTCTCTTTCCTCTCGCCTTTGCCTTCGTATTCATTGTCGACGTCTCTTTCGATGGGTTCTGTCCCTCCCTTACACTCAATCCAATAGCCAGGCGTTGGTTTGACGTTGTGTGGAAACCCTGTACAATACGGAGACCCAGGACAGGCTTGGACGGGCACCGGGAATGATAGAGTTGTGCTACTCTTCCTTCTTGCTTCAGCACATCCCAAACTTTGACGCTTAAAGTCTTTAAGTTTGGCCATAAAGTCTTCACCGCCGGCCAAACCCATTATATCGCCGTAATGTAGAGCGCAGTAGACTTTGTTTCCATGTCTTTTGGCGGAACCGTTGCCCTGTTTTTTTCAATTAAATATTTTATTTATAAAGTATTCAATAGATTTGTTAGAAATTTTATTCTCAAGTAATTATATATTAAATCAATATCTTTAGTAAAATCGATATAAATGTAAAACTGTTTTATGAATGAATTTCTCACAGATTTGGAGTCATTCATGAAAAACAAACGAATGAATTATATTTTATCTAAAAATAGTTTTTCAACTCAAAATCATTTCAATGAATGAAAATTATTGTGTAATGAGTGAAACAAATTCAATACCTGTTTAACTCTTGCGGCACATATACAACAGTTAAGACAGTCTTCGTGGTATATATTGGCTAAGTCTTGTTGACATCCCAGAGCTTGAGATTGGTTCCAAGTATCCCAAGTCTGGTGCGATAGAAGTGGTAATTCGCAAATGAAACATATGGACGACATAGCGATACATCAATTTCTGACTCAATTCCACTGAATTAATGACCAATAGATTAGTCAATGGATCAGATTTAAAGAAATATAGACCAAACATAACGACATTTTATTATTTTTTGAATGCAATCCATTCAGTCTTACAATCAAAGCGTAATTCTATATAACTATATACTAGATATCGATCTTCTTTCTCACGTATTCTCACTTCTCTTTACTACTCACACAACACTCTAACAACTCTCTCATATTCTTTGCCTCTCTCTCTCTCTCTCTCTCTCTCTCTCTTCCCTCTCTCTCCCTCCCTCCCTCCTCTTCCCTCTCAGTGTTTCCCCTGTGCCTGTAATGTGCAGAATCAATGAACTACTGTTTGCTCTCCCATTGACTCCCCTTCTCTCTCATCCTTGACTGCATCCCTCTCTGCTCTCATTCTGTAATACTTGTCATACATTAATCTGTTTCTATGACTACTATTTGCGCATAGACTCAAATAGAGTCAATTTGTTGGCCACTATTTTTTTATGAAATATTTATTCACTCGATTCTATAGATTCTATACATTAATTCAATTTTCAACAGTTTTCCACTGAATTCTTATTTTCGTCGATAACTCGTCGATCGTCAGCTTATTTACAATCAAATTGTTTTGATTTTCAACTAATGGCCAATAATTTAGTTTATATAACAGACAGAGACGTCTGTAAAGACATTTTATTTTTGACATCAATTTTAGACATTTACTCTTTAGATTTGATTTGATTTGAGATTCTCTTAAAAATATTCTTTGACTCAATTTTCTGCTCAAATGATCTGATAATCCGTTCAACGCTTTTATTATTGTTCGCAGTTTTCTAATGAATTTATTCAGAATTTGAGAAAAACAAAATAAAATTATTAATTAAATAAATGATCATGCTAAACTTTCATTAAAAATTATTCAATGGCTTTACATTATTTATTTTATTTGAAAACCTTAAGTAAATTACTATTAATTCAATGATTTCTCGCGATATCTATTGGGTATATATTTTTGATTTAAAAAACAATTCGAAGAATTTTTCGCTAAAATAAATTCATTTGAAACTCAATTTTGAGAACATAAACATCTGTTTTAATAAAAAAAAAACTTATTTTACGTAAATATTAATCAGTTTTTGTAATAATTATTTGATTTCAATAGAACTTCAGTTCGAAAAAGAGATAACTTTTTTGAAGAGTCTTTACTGAAGACATTATTTCAGTTTTCTCTCCTAAAAGTGGTTCGAGTTTTTCAAAAAATTATTTTCACTTAAATCCAAATTATATTTATTTTAAACGTATTTCTGTTATAAAAGGTGTTTAATCAGTTGATTGAAAGGCAGGTGTGAAACACATACCAATAGTTCCGCAACTTTTCTGACGATAACTTCTGTTTAAATAATTGGAAATTATTTATAATTTTCAATATTATGTCAATTATGTCGAACTCACAAATCGGTAATAAATTGATAAAATTTTCAATTTTTCTGATAAATCAATGATTTCTTGGTGTCAGCCAATAGTCAACCAAAAAGTGATCTTCGATTGGAACAGCTCTGGACAAATGTTGACAACAATCCAAATGATTTCGTCAATTGGACTCTTCTTCTGCAATATTGCGAACATTTGGTTCAGTCATAAAAAATATCAATTCATTTGAATTTTTAATTATTTTCTGATATTTAGAAAAATATCGAATCAATCAGAAAAGCATTCAATGATTTCCTCGAGAAATACCCGAATTGTTATATTTATTGGAAAAAATTGGCGGAATATGAGCTCCAGTTCTCAGACCGTAATAAAGCGTTTGAGGTACTCGAAAGAGCTGTCGAAGCCTTTCCTATAAGTATTGATATATGGATCCATTACATCAAACTTTTCTTAAAATTCAATTCAAAACAAAAAGAAATTTTGCATTTGTTTGAGAGAGCGGTCAGACATTGCGGACAAGACTTCAATTCAAGCGATCTGTGGTCACTGTATCTCAAATGGTTGTCATCGCACAGACACTTGTCTGAAGTGACTTTACTTTACGATCGGATATTAAGGGTAGAGATCAGGGATTTGAGGCAACACTTCAAGAACTTCACAAACTTTGTCGATAATAACGATCCGATTGATATCATCGGACAAAACGATTACAATAGACTACAAAATGAATATTTCCAACAAAACATAGAAAATAATTTCAACCAAAAAGAGACAATTGATTGCATTAATGGCGAGAAATCAGAGGTATGTCCACTCAATGAGACATATGTTAAAAAAAATCATTTGATTTAAATCTAAGGAAACGAAAGAAAAAGTTGTTTTTATTCGAAAGCGAATAATCGAAGAAAGGAAACACATCTTTGAAGTGACTCTGAAAGAGACGGAACAGAGGATGGCTTTTGAAGACAAGATAAAGAGGCCTTACTTTCACGTAAACCCTTTAGATATACAACAATTGGATAATTGGATGCGATATTTGAATTGGGAAACCACTCGAAACATTCCCTCCAAAGTCATCTATCTATTCGAGAGGTGTTTAGTTGCCTGTGCTCTCTATGAGCACATGTGGATCAGAGTGAGTTCATCACTGATTTTATGACTATTTAATTAATTAAAAACAATTTAGTACTCAAACTATTTAATAGAAAAAAGGTATCAAATGATAAGATCTGGTGAAGAGTTCTTCGATTACTTCGACTCCAATGCCATTCGAGAGGTCTTCCGGAGAGCGACGGAAATACATACGAAAAAGTCGCTTAAAATTCATAATCTTTGGTCACTTTTCGAAGAAAGTGAAGGTATTTAGGAATAAATTATTTGCAATCATTTGATTTGAGCCATGATTTCAGGCAATACTAGTGAAGCGGTTAATATTCTGGATAAGTTTGAAAAAGAAAATCCAAATTTGATTGAAACAACTATTTCTAAAATAAATTTATTGCACAGAATAAGTGATTTAAATGCTGTCGAAAATCTATTTAAGAATTCAATCGAAAAGTTTATCGATTGTCCGAAACTAAGCACTCATTTGTCGGTAAAATATTCGAGATTTCTCTTAAAGGTTAAGAGGAATAAAGAAATGGCTTTAGAAGTGCTCAACAGAGCCCTGAAATATGATCCGAATAATTATATTCTTTATCTGAGACTCATTGACATCGAGTATCAGAAGAATGATTTGAATGTCTCTAAAATTGAACTCTTATTCGACAAAATGATTCCTTGCATTCAATCCAATAGTTTGAAGATATCTATGACTCAAAGGAAACTGGAATTCATGAAAGACTTTGGTTTTGAATCTTTTAAGTATATTTTAAGTGAACAAAAGTTGACAAGAAGTTAGCCATAAAATGACCCTCACATTACACCTTTACACAACAAAACAGATAGAGTAGATACTGATCAAACTTTGGCTAAACTTCTTGAAAACTTTTATTGATTTGATATTATTTTAAAATTATATCTCTTTTGAAGGATTCAGACAACGATTTATGAAATACAGAATTTAATGCACGGATTGGATGACGAAAATCAATCGATTGAATCAAAAAATGTCAAACGCCTTAAAACCGACTAATTTTAGGAATCGATTTCATAATTTCATAATTTATTTCTTTTTTATTTAATTTTCTGAATAAACTCTTTTTAAGTTTAAAACTCCTTTTTTAAATGATTACAAATTTATATTAAAATTTTCAAAACTTTTTCTTTTTATAAAAAGTTGAAAACAATTTGAATTATATGTAAATCTTATTAATAAAACATAAAAGCTTTTAACTAAAATTGATTAATCGATGCGAAAGTTGTATGACCTAGGTTGAAAAGAGGCTCAAAATAGGCTTAAACTAGACAAAAGTTGAGCCCAAATTAATCCGAGAACTTTACTCTCTGTCATTGGTTTCACGGTTTTCGACTCATTTTTAGTTATTTTTAAAATTGATAGCAATTTGTTTCGTAGACTAAAGACTACACTATTTTTAGATTGAATTGAGAGACAAAATTAGTTCACTTTCTTCTGTCATTTGACACAATCGAGTAAAACGACACAAAACTCTCGGCTATTGATTATCAGTCGCTTTTCATTTATGTCTAAATCGTTGAAATATAATCATTTTATTTGGTATTAATGGGTAATCAAATACCTGAGACCCACAAACAATCGGTACTTATTTTTAATTGATTTCTGAGAAATTTCTTTTGATTTTTGATTTTTCTCTCTTTGAATAAAATTTAAAATGATTTAAACTTTTAATTAAATATTTGTTTTCAACATTCAGTTATCAAACTCATCTGAAAACGAAATAAAACCAATTATTGAGTCAATTGTTACCGATTTGGTGAACGCGGTCCACATAAAGGAGTCGATTATGTCTGACCCAACAAATGGTGATTCTATGGATTTGGACAAATCGTCTTACTTTGAGGCTAACGATACCCTTTCCACTCCTTACGAGTCTCCAAATGTGGAGAAAATTATTTTAAAAAGTGGCGATCCTTTGCTCGCAAACGATGGCAACACTTCCCTAAACTTCATGGAATTGACTCAATTAAGTGATTCCTTCAACAAAGAGGTGATCCTCTATTTTAACTCATTTTGTTTAAAACATTTATTGTATTTATCCGTTAAAAGTGTTTTTTTTCAATCAGCCTTTATTTGGAGATAAATGTGTGGGTATTCCTCGTCTGTGGGCTATGAGTTGACCCGAATTTGTTGTGAAACCGTTCCTCTCATTAATTACTTTTTCATAAATAATATTTTAATAATGAGTTTAGTTTTTGACTTCATTTTTGTCGTAAATCTTCTCAAAGTTCTACTTTTCCTAAGAAATTGATTTCTCGTAAAATTAGTTTACAGTTAATTGAATTCAACTCTTGTTTTGAATAAACTGGAGGTCTGTCCCAACTCTTCAGTCAAAACAAATACTTAATCCGAGATTTCATTAATTTTTTGGGTTTTTTGAGTTAAAGTGATTTTGAAAATTCAAAAATTGAGTCCAAATCTAAAAAGAGGTTCAATTTTTTAAGAAAAATGTATAATTTTTTATCGAGAAATGTGAGCAAAATTTCAAACATTTTATTAAACATTTGATTATTTATTTTAATCCATAGAATGAATACTCACCCAAAAGGCCGAGTCCTTCGACAGCGCTCTCAGATTGGAAATACTCAACGAGTAATCGATCTAATGATGACTATTCTGACCCCTATATGAGTGTCGGATCCAAATACTCAACGAGTAGTCGATCTAATGATGACTATTCTGACCCCTATAAGAGTGTCGGATCCAAATACTCAAGGAGTAGTGGATCTAATGATGACTACTCTGATCCCTATAAGAGTGTCGGAACCAATTACAAAGATATTCTCGATTCTTGGAGTTCGATGAAGGATGAGATAAAAGATGACTATAAGATGCGGTCCATTCCCTCCAGAACTTCATTGATTCGCAATTTTGATCCGCTCTACAAAAAGGACGAATCATTTAACTCTCCCTCACCTCCGGAGAGACGAAAATTTAAATCAAGAGCCGATAGATATCTGAATCAGGATCTCAATGATAGCACAGGTCTTATAAACTCATTCACGAGATTCCAAATAAAAGAGGAATCACCCGAAAAATCGTCCGAAGCTGTGATCAACACTACGTTATGTAATACAAAACCCGATGTTTTGCCAAATTCTGAGGAAAAGACACAAAAAGACAACGAATTAAAGGAATTGAAGGAACGTATCGTTCAGTTGGAAGACGAGGTCAAAGAGAAAGACTTGAAATTAGAGGAAATGGGTCTTAAATTGGATCAATTGTCGTCTCAAAACGGGAATGTCTTGCAACTGATCAATACTTTACACGATATAAATCAGGAATTGGTTGAGTGTTCGTCAAATAAATTGGATTCACTTCAGAGCGAGTTGTCTATTGCTGTCAATCAGAGGAATGAAATTCAAAACAATTATTTGGATCTCAAATCGATTTGTGATAAATTGAAAAACGATTTGTCTTCGAATCAATTGTTCAGAAAGGAGTCCGAAAATCAGTACTCAATAGCTATCGAAAGGATCAAACAATTGGAGTACGAATGCAATCAAATGAAAGCCAAAAACTCTTCACTCGAAATGCAAATCAAGTAATAGATTATTAAAATTAATTTCATTGAAAATATTGACTCATTTGTTGACTCATTTTCAGATCAAATGAAGGAAAGAAAGAATTTGAAAACGAAATAATCACTTCTAAGGTACAAAACAAGAGAATGGAAATGAAGATCAAGTCTTTGGAGAATCAATTGGAACAGAAGAATAAGGAGAACACAGAACTCTCTTCGATGGTCGACGACCTCATCAATAAAGTCCACAATTAAACCAATTGTTTAGATATTGTTTTTTGTAATCAATTTTTAACACTTTAATAATCTTTTAGTTCGGAATCGAAATCTATTTTTGCACTCATTTTAACCCTTTTTTATTCACAAATTCAACGGAAAATTGAGATTTATTTATGTATTCATTAAAATTGGTTTTAAATTATATCGAAATTTGAATAAATTTTGGAAAAAACTTTGTTTACAAAAGAAGTTAAGAGTTATGTATAAAATCGATACAAAAGGTTTGTTAGTAATTATAAAATCAATTCAAATATTGATTTTAAGTCAAAAATCTTATAATAATTTGTAAATAAATTCCTTTTGAATAATATTTTCATTTAAAATAAATAAATTTTATCGAAAAAAGTTATCAATCAATTCAATTACGTCTACTTAAGGGCCAAATAAACTTTGCGTCGAACCTCTTGTATGCGAACTGACAGTCAATTCCTTTGTCCATTACCTCAGATTTGATGACTTGTGGTAAGTCATTGTCGTTGAGTTGGATCTCCTCTCCGTTAGTGACTTTGAAAAGACCGAAGTCTTCAGCGTTTGTGATCTTAAACTTGTGAGCAATCATTTTGCAGACCTCTTTAGTCGTCATATTTGGCCGAACGGGAAGTGTCTTCACAGCTATACTCGAAGTGAATTCGTCGGGAATCATGACTTTCATGTATGCCTTCAGGTCTGCAATCGTTGGCAGTTTTATTTGAGTGTAGGGCGAGTGCTGTCCACCAGACGTAACACTGGTCTCACTCGAAGAGCTGTTCATTTCCTGAACAGGTATTGCTTTGGGAGCTGTCGTTAAGTCGTTTGGGTCGACACTATTGTCGCTAATATTATCAGACATTTGGTGCATATGTTTGAGTACATGTATGGCAGAGCTCAATGTCGTCAGATAATAGCCTCCCTCTCCGCATAGGATCGACGGCTGGAGTAACCCAAACATGAAATCCGCTTCGATTTCAGCGGAAATGACTCCGCACTGAATCAATACGTAAATAAAAACCGGAAGAAAGTCGTCGGCGCCGAACGACGCGTACTCTGGCTTTGACTGAGTATTGGTTTCATTTGTTGTCTTCTTCTTCTGCTGGTGTCGGACACAGTTATAAATTGTTGATATCGTAGACAACAAATGTTCCAACTTTTTGAGCGGCGAATAAGACTTCTGGAGTCGACACAAATGCTTCTGAATTTCAGACATAGTCTTGGAGTCAATTGAAATCAATTCCGGGTTAACCCCCAACTCTTGTGGGCTCTTATTCTGCGCCTCTTTTATATTTTGAGACAATACTTTTAATGACCCGTTTTTGGTATATTCCTTAATGAAGAGATGATACAAAAACTTCTTCAACGGCTTAATTACGAGTCGATGTAAAGCACTCTCAAGTATTGCGTCGATATTTAAGAACTCATTTGCCTTGAGTTTAGCCCTTTCCCTTTGAATTAATAGATCGAGGTGTCCCTCCCCGTGCTTTACCAAATAGTTTTTCATTCCATTCATGAATTGACGTATATTTCGCATAACTCTGAAAATTAAGGCAAATATTAATCAAATGCAAGGAAAACAACATTTGGAGGAATATATACATCATTGGATTGGATTCATTGCTCTCTTCTGTGCACTCAATGAAATGATTGATGGCTTTTGCAAATGTGTTATTCCCTTCGGTCCAGAGCTCGAAAACATAATGACTTAAATTCAAACCAATTTCAGAATCGTTTGCCTCCAAAACAGTCAGTCTATCGCTTGAAGTCGAGTCCCTGTTCTCCGCCACTGAACTGATGGAACGGATCTCTCCGATAGAACTGACTTCTGTTATATCGAAAGTACTAGTGATTCGACTGTCGGATAGACTGGTTATTGTCGAACAATTGTCACAATTGTTTACGTTTTCCTTATTTATTAAAATATTGTTTTCTTCTGTTTCGGGACTGAATTGAATCAAAGCATTTCTGGGAAACACTTTTTTGATGATCCCTTCCCACCAGTCACTATCCCAGGGCTCACTAAATTCAGTGTCCGTATCATAAATCACTTCTTTGGGATCGGATTTCACCACATCTTGATTGGGATTCCTATAAACGGCTAAATTGTCGTACCTTTCATTCAAATCAGTCTTCAATTCTTCATTTCTTTTTACATCATTTGTCGACTGATTGCTCACTAAATGTGAAACTTTAGGAACACTCAGTTCTGGCGCTTCCATTGTTATCAGATCTTCGACTGTTGTCACATCACTTTTCATGGATTCAACTAAACTACTTCTTCGATGGCTTAGAAGTGAACCTCTCCTGAAGGGACGGTCACAAAGAGACGAGAGGTTGTCGTCGAGCCATTTCCAAGACCTATCTAAAGGCCAGGAAGACTCCCGAACTTCGGCGGACTTATGTTTGGCGAAAGTACTGCACCCGACCTGAAGCTGAACGTCAGTCTTATTCGGATTGAATTTGCAAATAGTTTGAAGACAGGTATCTATTTGTGAGGACTCACTCCTTATGCTATCGATTAAACTCTCCATAGAATAGCCAAAAAGGGATGCATTCGATGGCTTTAATTCGTTGATATCGGTATAAGATCTTCTCGATAGCGAGTATTTGGTCAGACTTTTACGGTAAGGGATGGCATCTATTGGATCGACATAAAAGGGTATTGATATCTGACCAATAGATCCGTTCTGTCGCGAAGGTGTCGGTTCTGTTTGAGTACTTTGACTACAATTTGGTTTCAAACTATTTTCCGATATTTTTCTGAGGGTTGGCTTCAAATTGAGTTTAGATAAGGTATTTGCGCCCCAAATGTCTTCGTAATCACTTTCTTTGTCGTGAAGTGAACTTCTATAGCACAGGACCTCCTTTTGAGCGGTTGTCGGACTCTTTTTGACTCTTCTTTGAATATCTGTCGTTTGACTAGAATTAGAGGCGGGACTTGTGCTCGAAGTTCGTCCACTTTTAGTGTCATTCAATTTAATTAAAGTGATTTCAGTGTTCGGAGCCGTCGTTTCGCTCGGGTTTTCACTATTTGAGACAATATTCGACGAAATCATTGGTTTTAAGCTTATAATCGGATTTGGGTTTGAATTAAGACTTCCATTCAATGACACGAATTTACTTCTGGGAGGAACAGGCGGTGGATCTGTTCGAGGTTTAGGCGGTACTTTGGGTGCTATCTTGGGAGCAATCACTTGCGTTATGGGAACTGTTGATGACTTTTTCGTATCAATGATAGGGTCAACGACTGACGGCTCTTGCTTTGGAGGAATAGGAGGCGGAACCGATTGAGTTTCACTTTTAAATGTCGAACAGGTATTGCTTCGAGGGTTTGAATTCGGAGAACAATTATCGTCACTCTTATCGTCACATGAATTGGTTATCTTCGAGAGAGTCGATTGCCAGAAGTCTTGTCCCAAAAGAGCCAAAGACGTCAACTGTTGCCGATTGGACTGAGAGAGCACTTTGGGAAGAGTCAACTGAACCGGTAGTTCATCGCAACAGTTGGAGTAATGGCAGACTAACATTGGAATTGCATTGAAATAATTGTCAGAACCCTCTAAATGCAGTTTTCCGTTCCCTCCGTCTTCTATTAGATAGTGTTCGATGTGAGGGCCCCGGCCTTCGGGAAGACGAACCGATAGCGCCATTGTATTGGCTTTACTCGACTGACGGACCTTTAAAAAGGATCGCATTATTCACATAACTTATGATTATTGGTCACCAGAAAGGGGTCACTACTAATGGATTTACAGGAAATGTCAGAAGTGATTGAAAAGCGATTTGTAGTGAAAAATGATAGCCTTTTGCATGAATTGCAAATCAGATGTAAAAAACGAATAAATTTTTTGGAAATACAAAAGAAATTAACGAAAAATGAATTCTTAAGTTAAGTTCAACTCATTTATCACAAACTCATTGACGCTTTAAAATACATTCAAGAAATAACTTGAATTATATGATAATTATAGGTATAAATTGAAGACAAATATTGTGGTCAACATTTGGTTCCATTACATCATTAGATCATTTGGTCTTATATTTGGATTTGAATTTTCAACGACCGAAGAGTTAATGAAACATAACCTCAAAAGGGGGTCAAAAACATATAAAAATTTTGACACATATTCCCAAAACATTTTATTATTTGCCAGAAATCGCTAAATATTACAAAAAATAGTGGATTTGCAGACTTAGCGAATAAAATGCTATTTTTAAACCTTTGAGAGAAAACTCATTATTTTATTATATTTTTTCGTTGAATAATAAGAGAGTAATAAAATAAAACAAAATATTTCCTTCAATTAAAAGTTTCAGAAGTTTCACATCTAATGAATACATGTATGGAATTGATGTCAAAAATAACAATAAAATTTCAAAATAATTAATCTTTTTATAACATATTTTTTATCCGACACTGAATTTACTTCAATAGATACTATTCAAAGACTTTTTCTGATAAAATCGATTAATATTTGGCTAATAAACAGAAAAAAGCGTCAAAAAAATATATCAGAGTTGAAAAATATGGGACAGGAGTTCATATCTCTTCAAAATTTATTGAAAATTGAAATCAAATCTGAAATTTAATGAAATGATTAAGACTTTCAAATCTATAATCAATTTTGCGCTCAATTCGTAATAAAAAAAAAATACTAAAATCATTTGAAATTGAATTTCAAGTTTGAAATTAATTACCTCTAAAGTGGAGGTAAAGACTAATATGTGTCACAAAACTAATCCTTTTATCGATTATTGAAATCCAAAACACTTTCAAAAACTCATTAAAATAATTGGGAATCAAAAGGCAAATAAAAGTCACTTACAATGAAACATCCAGGTTCTTTACCCTGGAGAAGGTGGACGACCCCCGCCCTTCCGATTTCAGGCAAAAACCAAATGGGATGACAACGAATCAAACGCTCTAAGAGACCGATATCTGCGGGAATTGATTCACAACTGGCGCCCGAATTCTCTTCATTTTTATCTCCACTCAAACCGTCGACCGACTGATTGTTCGACACTTTTTCGGGTTGTGTTCCCATATCTTCGATAGACTCTTGACTTTGATTAGAATTCTGAGAAAACAAATAGATTTCCGTATTTTTTTCATTTGGAGTCATATTTATAATGAAAAAATCAAAACAACAGTAATTCTGAGAAAAACAAAATCTGTTTTGGTTTTGAAGATAAGAATTACCCAAAACTTCAATCGAAAGCATTATATAAACCAAAAGCAATAAATTATTAAAAGACTTACAGACAGAGGGACTGTATTTTGTTTTGAATTAACATTTTCTGATGTAATCTCAAAGTTATCCATCAATGAAATCAATTGCAAACTATAGGAAGCCTTTTGAGAGCTCGAAGACACGGCAGAAGAGTGTGCCGTAAAAGTTGGCAAAAGAGCACAAGAATTAGTTTGCAATAGAGATGAGGGCTTATCGAGTGATGCCTCAGCACTGACTGAAGAGATAAGAGGTTTAGCGACAAATGGTTTCCAGAATAAGCAGAATATTTACATAAATTGGGAATTTCATTGAAAATTATGTGATTTAATCAAATCAAGACTTACTGTTGTTGTCATCATTTGATTCGATGACAGACTTGCGTTGGACTGCATTTTGTTGTGAATTATTTCCTGCAGTTCTGATAGCAGTCGACTCGAATAAAAAGGTATTCGTTGACTCTTCCCCTCCGACGGCATCATTGCCGGCATTTTCACCGATAATTCCATTACTATTTGAAATCTCGATGTCTGGCGACAAGTCTTGAAGAGCGAGGTCTAAGTCCTTCGCCACATCTGTTATCAACTGTTATCCATTCAATTGACAAAAACAAAGATTGAAAAAATTGAAAACAAATTTTCACTTAAATTATCAAAAAATCAAATAAATTGTTGAAAACATTTGTTTCGTTTCGTCTGAATATTCCGTAAGAAATGTAAATAAATAAAACAATTCTTAAGGAAACGAAACTGTCGTTTGTGTGTAAATTAAATGTTTAAATAATTTTGACGTTTAGTTTGAAAAACAATTTAAATTGAAATCAGATGTCAATCAAAGGGCCGCAATATTTATCGTCAGACAACATATTGAAGGCATTGTAAGCATTGAATCGTATCTGAATTTAAAGGCAAATAAAGTAATAAATATTGCTTTCAGTTGTGGTTCAGTTGAGGTCTTGAGTGACATTCAGACTACAACTGAATCGAGAACTGGAAACACATTTTCCTCTGAACAGAGAGTCAGACCTCAAGAGCTCAGAATAAAGGAACTGAAGGAAAGTCTTCTGATATTTAACTAAACGAACATTTTTTCTACAATAAGTCAATTGAAAGGCAATTACAATGGGATTGAAAACGGGATTTACGGCTCGAAAACTGAGACCAAAATGAATAGGAGTTTAACTAAATGTTTGAGTTTCCTATTGAAGGATAACTTGTTTTTTTAGAGACCAGACATCACTTCACATGAAATCGATTGCATGACTTCATACATAACAAGCGATTCAATTAATTTCTTCGCAAATAAATCCAAATCTAATTTTAATCCGTTTAAGTCGTGATTCAATTCAATTAAATTCATATTTTTTTTTCATTAAAACAAAACACAATTTTTGTGAAAAACATTAACCAATGGTCAGAAAACATGAATACCTCCCAAAAGTTGCAGTCATTGGATGTTTTTTCGGCATTTATTTCGTTATTTTTCTCTTCATTTAAATTATTATTTTTGTTGTCATTTATTTCAACACATTTTATGCTATTATTAGCGGAACTCATAATCAAATCGATTCAATCGTTTCATTAAATCATTTCTTTTTGTTATTATAAACACAAAAATTATTAATAATATAAATAGTATTCAAATCTTATTATTAATAAATGCAATGATTTTTCAAACGATTAGGTAATCAAATGAATAATCAATTCGTTTAAAAATTTTGTTTTAAAATTCACTCAAAATATACGAAAAGAGTATTAAATTGATTGCAAACAAAAATAATTTCACTTAAAAATATATATTCTTGTATTTCGTATATAAATACAAATAATTAAATGCAATTCAAATATAAGATATCATATGATATGAGAAGAGATGTTAATTCACTGAACAATTCAAAAGTAAATGATTTTAATAAATAAATTGATTATTAATAATAGTTTTTGTAAACAAATATTGAGATGAATGAGTCGTCTGTCGATTGCTTTTCAGTTTTTTCCCCAAAAATATATTAAAAGGCTTTTAAAGGACTAAAACCCAAATATTTATTACGTAAGTCAGTAGTCAGTCCCCTATTGATGAGGATTTGCATACAAACTGAATGTGACTGAAGACTAACTGTGAGTTCACTTTTGTCTCTCTCTCCTACCGATGGGACGGAACGTCATTTATTTAGTTTTATTAAATACATCGGTTTGTCTGCATTCAAGTTCAGTGCAAAACAAGTGATGCCTTTCTCTGGGCGTCAACATTGATGTTGAGGTCATTGCGCTCTTCCATCGCATTGACAATCACTTCATTCAATGCAAAACTTATCCACAATTTTCAACTTTTTTGCACAAATTATTTCCAAACTTTTCTTTACTTAACTTTCAAATTAAAAGACAAAATTGATTGCATTGAACGCAAACTTCCTGTCAATTGCACGAAATTAATAGTATTAATACACTTTTGAAACACTTTAATACACTTTTAAGATCTCTTCAAGAATTGACTTTGAATTGAATTGAAGTCTTTAACTGTAATTTTGATAATTAGTTTCTCAACTGATCCCCAATTTTGAGTGAATCCCTACTGACATATGGCTGGAGAATATTCAGAGCATAAAATCCGTTTGAATTCAACTATCAATAGAAGGGAATCGCTTTAATTGATGGCACGGATGAGTCATTTGTGGCGGAAAACTTTGATTGGTTATTGAAATATTAAAATTTATCGTATGTTTCATAAGTGGGGTCTTTTGGGGTCTCTTTGGGCACCAAATCAAGTGAAAGCACTAAACATTTTATCTAAAAATCTTTTTTTATAGGAAATAATTATTTTTATATTACATTTAATTATAAAACTTTTGGCGCAAAAGATTGTATTCCTTATCAATTAGTTAATTATATCTGAAATTGAGGTCAGATCTTAACTTTTTGGTGACTTAACGTCAAGACTAATACTTTAATTCATCGATGATTTTGAATCAAACACTGGGTTTTGACATCAATTTTAGTGAATTATACGTTATTTTAATTGACCGGATATTTCCAGAAAACATGAATTCAAATAAGTTTTTTAATTTGCATTCAATTAGTTTTCAACTGAATTAATAATTTTTGATCAGATTTTAATCTGAAACAAACGATCACATCTATTGAACATGATCAGATTGAGTTGATCTGAGCCAGATTAGATTAATTTCCTGTCATAGTTGTTGACCTTCTTTGGTCTAAACTATATTTTTAGAATAATATTAAAGATATTTTTCAAAAAATATTGAATCAATAAATCAAATGTTAATATAAATTCTGATTAATTATCTTAACATTAGTTATACTTCTCTGACTATAACAAGAATTACATAAATTATGGATTGTTTGCCTCAATTCAAGTGCAAAATGTGTGAAAAAAGTTTTGAAAAGTTGGTCATGAATTGAATGATTGATAAAACAATTTTTGTATACCTCACTGAAAAGCAACGAGTAAATTGTTTTTCGTCAATAAGAGAGGCACAAAATTTTCTCATATTTTAGGCTCTGATCAAAATTTGCAATAAATTCTGAGAACTATTTATTATACCTTCAAATAGAGTATAACTCAAAACTTAAGTCCACTCTATTTCCCAGCAGTTCATCGGCTCAGGTATTACACAAAGTGTTCGAAACATTTTTCAGTGGCTTTCGAGTGAAAAAATATTAGAGAATTTTAATTGACTCAAACGGAAAGCTGAGCAAAACGGATAGGTATGCGTTGGAGAAGGCATTCTGAAGGCATTCTGAAGGCATTCTGAAGGCATTCTGAAGGCATTCTGAAGGCATTCTGAAGGCATTCTGAAGGCGTTCTACCCATTAGTCTGCAATAGACCGCAGAGTTTCATCTGTTTTGTGACGAACTCGCAATTGATGTCCATTTCATTTGATCATCAATTCATATGTCTTAACGAAATCTAAAACTAATGTAACAAAAAGACATTTCGCATAACAACACCTCTTAATGTGAAAACAATTTTTTACATTTGAAGTTCTTTTAACACTCCCTCTCCAGAAAAATCTCAAAAAATATTATCCGTCAAAGTCTTCAAATAAATTTTAGTAATTTTTAAGAAAAAATCTATTTTTATAAACAAACAGCAATTTTTCAAAAGAAATGGTTTCAAAAAATGAATCAATTGGTTGTACTCTCAATAATGTTTTTCAGAGGAAAAACATTTGCTTCAAATTCTTAGAAAATTTAATATAAGATTCAATTAAAAAGTCTGATTGACATCTCATTCGTTCATTTGATTTCATTTTCACTTATTGTTTATCTTTTTTCAATAAGTGTTTAAAAGGTATTTTGATTTTGATTTGCTTTTAAATACTCGATTCAAAATTGAGAAACCGGTTGAATATTTTTAGTGTCCATGACTTTGGGTTCTGTGATCTAATCGATTACTAACGCAAAAGTTATTTCACATTCAAAGAACTATTTAGTAGTTTATTCTATTTAAGAGTCATTTGTTTAATGAATTCAATGTTTGTCAGCCAAATGTCATCCAATTGAGAGATCGTTTACATTAAATGATCGATTGATTAGAATATCCTTAACTACTATTGAAGTTAATGTTTTCAAATCAGTTAATAAGTTTTGAAATCTGCAAGTTTAACAAGTTTATGGTTATGGGTTTAGTTTTCAACTAGCAATAACATTAAAAATTGTGTAGGTTATATTTAAATTCAAATTATTGGGAAATGCAAATCCTATTTTGGGGAACATGAAGTTGCAATAGTTGCAAGTTTGCGTGGAAATTGATCTCCGGGTGCTATAAATTAGCACAAAACTCAGCATAAGTTCAGCGCATCCTCTCATAAATTCTAACGATTATCTCTTTATTCATATGAAATGCGATACAATTGATGAGACATTCAATACATTATTTCAATACTAATTTCATATTGAAATTGAAACAAACAAACGTTATTAGAGCAGAACTGACCATTCATTTCAATTTATTAATTGATGCTTCAAATATGCGTCAAGTCTTGCTATCCTTGTGAGCGACCAAGTTGGCTAGAATAAATTTTCAACTCCAGGAACTTGATACTGAAATTAGAAGAAAATGATCAATCTCAATTACTACAATTGATGAAACTTTTTCAGTGTATTTAAAGCCGTTTCTCAAAATTATTGACTGCTTTATGAAAAAACACGAATTCGTGATCAGAGCTATAATAATGATGAGGGGTATGAGTCGTATGACTAATACAACATTCCTTCCGTCAAAAATTTTTTGAATAACTTTTCTTTTCCTTTTGTTCGACGCTTTAAATAATTGTCTCTTTTGTTGTTTATCTCATTTAATTACGGAATGGATTTTTAATTTGATTCTTAGAAATCAATTTAATTAATATAAATATTTGAATGTCTTTTGAATAAATTGTTATTCAAAACGCATCAAAACAATAACCAAATGTTTTTTTATTATGCGGTAAAACCAGTTCCTAAGCGATGGTAAAGTGCATTACATAAGCGCTATCCAACCAAAGTCTTTCATTGGGGACAGTCGTACAGCAGAAAGTGCTGATGTTTTTTTGAGAACTGTTTAGAGAATTGCATGACTTCTCTCTCCATCCGGTACTTTATCGGAGAGAATTGGACTCAAATATTATAATAACTATATTTCGTTCAAATATTTATGCATTGAATCGACTGAACAAATATTCGCCACTTTTTTCGCACTCCTCTGACGTCCGACATATAGGTATTGAAAGTTTGTCTGAATTTAATAATAAATTTTATGGAAACACAAAAATACTTGTTGAAGGCTGTGCTGCGGGTGTGACTAACGCATAACTATATGATTGTGCGAACAAATACTTATTTTCCGAAACCTTTTTAATAATTACAATAAGTTTACCCAAAGTATGTCAAAAATACTGGTATTGATTGTCCTATTTGTGTCTGCTCTACAAACATGCCTGAGTGGTGCCGACGAAGAGCCTAACCTATTGACAAGATTGAACTGTCAGGTAACTATTTTTTTTTCTTATCGACACCTTTCCAATGCCTTTCGTCGACTTTCAAGATCACCAGTCAGTCAAGTGTTAGAATCAATGGACTGAGCGCTCATTCAACGCATTGACGCAAAAAAAAGTTTTTTAATTGCTTTGAGAAATAGTTTCATAAAATAAAAAGTTTTCGGTTTTATTTCATTTCAGACTTAATTGAATTTCTTAGAAATAATTTTTTACCCTCTCTTTTGAAAGCCGGCAGAGAAAAGGATTTTCAATTATGAGAGCAGTACTCAACTCTGGGGACCATTGGATGAAAATTTTTTAGTCAGCGCTGATATTGTCGTCCACTGCTTGGGAGCCGACGAAAAGGGCAAATATGGAGAGCATGGACTCAAATATATGGTCCAAATCCAAAATGTCAAGCCTTCGGTTGTTAAGGAAAAGTTAGACTCTTTTGCACTAAATCTCAAATTTAAATAAACCATAAAATTGTATATAATTTGCAAATATAGACAGAATGAGATCAAGACTCAAAGGCGAGTGAAGAGAGGGGTCGGCAGTTGGGTCAAACAGGCCTGGGTTGATGTCAAAGAATTCTTCGTCAATTTGTTCACAAAAGGGAAGAGGAGGACCGCTGACAGCGAATTCAATTTTGATAACTTTGATAAACAGCCCTCAGGTTTGCAATACCAGTGCAGAGCAAAGAGAAATCGACGCAAGAGAGCCACCCCTAAAACCGATGCACCCCTTTATGATACAATGTTTTCCACTCCTTTTGTTTTCATTCAATTATCTGATGGTTCGATACCAGAGGTCAGGTTCGGTGATAAGGACACCGACCCGACGGTCAAGAACTTCAAGAAACATATCGCCGACGCTTTCGCCACACAATTAGATGCATCAAAACAAAGGGTTTTGGAGAAGAGTCCACTCGGGTCTCACTTCTCCAGCTATTCATACGATAATACCGGAAAACTCGAAGATTCTCTTAAACCCACAGAAGACGGTCAGAGCCTTCAATTGGGGGCTACTTTCCTATCATTGTCTCAAACAAAAGATGTCAATCAGTTATCTGTTATGAGAGACGTATCGCCAGAAGATATGATGGAAATCGGAGACAATGGTAATACATACGATGCCTCACAAATAGGAGTAAATGCCAAACAAATCCAACAGATATCTGAAGGTCGAGTCACAACAACCGGTATGTGCTCTCAATTGGTGGGAATTTACACTTTATTTTGAATACTTTTTGATTTACTTTAATTTCTTTAATGGCAATGAAATCTTCATAACAATAGTTTGCATTGAATTCAAAAAAAAAGTTTTGATTTCCTCTGAATTTTATGCAACAAATGATTCATACATTAGTAGTTTATATAAAAACTTATTTCCTTTGTATTAATAAACCCTTTCCTTCCCTTTGGTGTCGATTAGCGGGTCATTTATCGCTGTCTTTAATAAATCCAATGAAAAGTACGAGAAATAAACGAAATGCAAATCAAAAACAAGAAATTGAAGACTATATGAAAGTTCGCACAAAATATTCTCTTTCGGTAAGAAATCTGACAATTCTTGTTAAGAAGTGACTCATAAACTTATTTTGAGAACAAACATAAAGTTTAAACTAAATAAAGAAAATTTTATCAATAATTTCAAATAATCAATGTTTAGATAACTAAGAGAATAGCCAAGAGATCAGTGGATCAAAGTCAAGATTTGAAGAAATTAAGAGAAATTGAATCCAATCTGAATCTTAAAGGAGAAGAGATTACCTCAGAATCAACTGCAGGTTTGTTCGCAAAGAAATGTTTAGTCATTTAATCGATATTTTATCTCTATTTTCGAAGAAAACAATCTAAAAGAGAAGCTATTGATGACCAAGAAGTTTATCAGTGAAAGGCTTGAGGCAAACAAAAACTCAGATATTTTAGTGAAATACTCGAGCGATGATCAGAGCCCTGGTATTTGCCTTTAAAAAGTCATTGAAAGGACTGATATTCAAAAATTTTGTTTACTTTAATATCAGTCTATAGTTCGCTCTTAAAAGCCTTGAATTTGGAACTAATGCTAAACGAAGACAAATCTGATTCATCGGTGACTCATACCATCAATGATAAGATTTCTGAGAAAAAAGTCACAGATGTTTGCGGACGGAAAGTGTCGCTCAAGAATAAAAATTGCTTTGATTTGATGATGATCTTGGTCAAAAGTCAGTCAACCGTTGCTGTAAAATTACTGCTGAATCAATTGAAGTCAGGAATCAGTACTCAAGAGAAGAGTGAAATTCTCAAACTTATGGTTCAGTTACCAAACCCACAAAATTCAGTAATCAATCAATTATTGGATTTACTGAGCGCTCAGCCCAAAGAAAACGATAATTTTGAGGGAATCCTCTTATTAGCGATAAGTAACTTAGGATTTCACTCAAAATCAAATGAAATTAAGACAAAAATCGCGAAAATCCTCACAAATAAGTTGAATGCAATGAATTGCTATTCAGGAGAAGTCAACCCTTTATTGATCGATACGTTAGAAGCGATCGGAAATTTGGGACACAATTCAACGATTCCTTACTCACAAAGATTTGGTGATTCCTGTACTCAATCAGAGTCTATAAGAGTCGCTGCCATCCACTCCTGTAGAAGACTTTTGTCCAACTTTGAGGTCCAGAAGTGGTTCCTTAAACTGATAAAAGAGAGGGACAATAGTTGTCTCGTCAAACAAGAAGTGGTTAATACACTCATTGAAGACATTAATGTAATCGATATGAGTATGAGATCAGTGAATCGGTGGCCAAAAATTGAATTCAATGAAATCGATAACATTTTGAGTGAAAATCTCATTCAAATCAAACATAACGAGTGTTTGCAGGAAATCATTATCAGATATTTTGAGAGAAAAGCTGATGAAAAGTCGAGGGCTGTCCTCAAAAAATTAAAGCAAATGCGTTCTAAACGTGAAGTCTATGACAGCTTTTGGACAGAAAGTTATTGTAAGGAATTCGTTGCCAACGAAGACAAAAAGGAGTCGACCCTTGAGAGCGATCCCTCTCTTGTTATTTCCGATAAATTGAGAGAATCAGAGGATTCGGAACAGAATATTGGTTTTCAAAAACGCAGAAAATGTTCGGCGACTAAAAGGTTTGGACCAAATCAGGCGCAGGCGGTCTTCAGAGCAGATATTGTTAACGACTTTTCCGGACCAGAAGAGAGACCCGAATATAAACTGATGGCTCAGTTCATCGCTGGAACTCACTTTTTGGGTAAAGACATAGATATCGGCAAAATGTATGTCTACCACAAAAAGGACAATTCGAGAGCATATGTCAACATCTTTGGCAACACATTAGTAGATGTGGCCACTGCTGACTGCAACGGCACATCACTTAAGCCATACATAAACTCTTATTTCATACCTTTATATGACTTCAACTTTTGGATCGTCCAAATGACTCTCGGGCTCAGAATGACAGCAGAAATGAACTTTGATTTACCAAACTTTAATTGTGGTAATAAAAAGGCGGATCAAATTCAAACAATTAATTTCAGTCCTGAGACTAAAGTGAATGCCGGCGGTGAAGTGTCCGGTAAAGTACTGGTCATTAGAGGAGGAATGAATATCGGCGGTCAGTCTATTTCCTAAATCGATGATAATTTTGTTTTACATTCAAATCAATTTTCAGGTGATTTCAATTACTTCTCAAACTTGAAGTTCGAGCCCTCGCCTGAGTTATGTCTGTCCGTCTATAACGGGTATAACCCGATGAATGTTAGCCTCAATTCGTGGTATCAGGTATTCAGTGCTTTTCAATGTTTGCTATAATTTCATACTAAAGGAGTGAATCCCATTGCAGTTTTGGCACCCGTCGTGTGAAGAGTGGATGGATAAGACTGTTTGGAGTCCGCTATCACTCAATTGGCAAATCAATGACAAACACAGAAGTGCTTGGATTGAAAATGAGTGCCTCATTCGCGACTCTAAATCAAAATCAAAACGAATTGACCCTTAATTTGATTGGAGTCTTAAAAATATGAATTTATTTCATTCAAAAACTGATTTAATATCTCATTATTTATAATAATTTCGACAAATGAGTGAAACATTGCATTCAAAACAAAACTTAATTTTCGAATATAATTGAAAACTGAAATCAAAATTAATATAAAAATTAAAAAGACTTAAAAAAATCTCTGATATCAGTCTTTTTGGAAGAACTGGTAAAAGACGAGTTCAAAGGCGCCAATCGCTTAATTGATCCGTTTTTCTGTGGCTTAAGATTCGTGAATAAGATCTCTTCATCGCTGGTCTCACTTATCTCAGACCTATCGGAGTCACTCAAAGTGAATGTTTCGTCAAAACTGGAATCGATTGCAGTGTTTCCGCTCGAATTCAAAGAGTATTGACTCAACTTTTTCTCATTTAATACTCTTGTGGTCAGAGAACTCTTTTGCGGAACCGAGTCTTCATTGGAACTGCTCTGTAGACAACTATTTGAGAAATACTTGCTTTGAATCGTTTGTTCTTCAGTGGAATCCTTCGTTACTTTGAATATATTTCGCGAATAAGTTTGACTTCGAGTCGAATAAATTCTTTGAGTATTTGATTCGTTTGTCTTATTTTCTTCAATAACTTCAGAGGAATACTGTTTGAAAAGTTGGGAACAATTCGTCGAAACATTTTCATCCACTTTAAGACGTTTACGGAAATACTCGGAACGGAATGAGACGTCTTTCAATTGAGTGAATGACTCTTTGGTAGGACTTCTTTGACTCTTATTGTCTTCAGGTGTTGTCAACACTTTGTTTGGATTGAGTTTATGTAAAACAATTCGATTTGTTGTGAATTTCTTTTTGAAATCAATCCATTCTTTAGACCAAATGCTATCAGCTTTTGGTTGAAAGCAATAGTTGTCGATAATCTTCAATGACTTTGTGTCGACATTTCCGATGGCGTACTCAAAGGCAAAGTCTTCGCCAAAAGTGTCGTCGAAATAACTTCCGGCGTATTTGAGATCTTCGGTGTCGACGCCCTTCTCGTATGGCGTCAGAGGAACTAATTTTCTTTGTTTCGGACAAAAGACGAGTTGATATTTGAATGTATTGTCAGCTTTGATGAAATCATTGACATATTCTGCAGTAATCGTCACTTTTTTACTCATATTTAGATAATTGGGTACTTTGTAGAGGACTCTCTTCAGATCCGTATTAGCTGTCAATTTGAAGAACTTCTTCGCCCTCTGGAGACCAATTCCCGGCAAATTCGGTAAATAATCACAACCTGTGGACAGACATAAGACATAACATTAATTGACATAAGATTTTGATTCAATGACTGACCGGAAAGTATAGACATATGTCTGAACTTATTTGAGTCAAAATTATTTCCCAAACACTGACTGATTAGAGTCATGTCTACAAGTCTTCCGTTTCCGTTTGGATCCATTTTAAACAAACAGAGCCGACAGTTGTATACCATTAGGTCTGAGTCTTCAGTGATGACAAAGTCTGCAAATCCATTGTTAACCAAATAAGCCATTTGTGCGTCCGCTTCAAAGGGCGCGACCACGAAGTCTATGCCCTCAGCTCTAAGAGCTCTCATCAGATTTCTGGCCATTTCTGGAGTGACTTCAATACAATTTCTCATCAATTCCTTAGCTTTTGAAGCGTTTCCGTCGGATAACAATAATTCAATCTTTTGTCGGGTATTATGTCGTATCGATTGTCTGTTTTTATGCGTCACTTCTTTGGCGGGAAGTCTCTGTCCGTCGAAGACTATAATGGGTTTAACGCCGGCGTCGATAACCATTTGAGTCCTTTTGAGACAATAATTGACGTATTGGTCGGTGTGTTGTCCCATAAAGACTTGTTCCGCACATCCATAACATGCCTTATGGAGCCATCCGTAGCCGTCGATCACACAAACACTTCCTTTCAATTGAGTTATATTGAGATTAGACGACGCGTTGTCCACTAATCCAATCAAACCCGTGATTCCCATTTGATTTCAATTAATTAAATCAAAATATAGTTTAAAATTAAATATAAAAATGATATTAAAAATCAATTGAAAAGAAATTAAATTAAATTTAATTAAAAATAATATTCAAAAACATTTTGAAAACATTTTGAACTTTAACCACATTTTTAGCCAAAAATATTTGGGACTCTTTTCGCGCGTTTTTAAACAAATAACAAGAGATTAAAATAAACGTAATTTAAAGCAATAAAGGCTTAACTCATTTCAATTGAAACCAAATGTTAGGTCTTTATTGCAATTCAAAAAGTTTTATGTAATTTATTGATTGAAATCAACTTTAGTTGTAAACAAACATCACATGAAAGACAAAACTCTTAATCATTTAAATCCTCTGATAAATACATGTTTGACCTGTTTATGCTTAAGTTTAGTATACCTTGCTCAAATTAATCATATTTATCAAGATGGTTCAACCGTACGTCAGATTTGGTTTTTGGAGTTTTGTTTTCAGTGTAATAGCGATTGGCATCGGATCTACTTTTGTGCCACAACTCCAGAGAGAGAAAAGAGATTTTACAATAAAAGTTAGTCTTAATCTTATGGATCAGTTAAAGTGATTGTCTTTTGCCTTATAGTCGAGTAACAAAGAGTTAATGGCAAGTCGTCCCAAAAACAAATACATGACTGCCATCAAAGGCGCCATCGATTCAGAAGATCCTTATTTTGGTCCAAAAGAGAGGAGAAAATAGTTTTGAATTCAATATGAAATTCATTGAAAATGTTATAACAGTTGTTAAGTCTCTAAATATTTATTGATTCAAAAAAAGAGTCTCAAAATTAAAGACAATTTGAAACAAGACTTGAATTCAAATCAACTTTTAGTTGGTTTTCAACTGATCTTATCTGACATCCATTGGGTTTCTCTCCGAACCAATCACTTGAAGTCAATTCAAGGATATCTATATTGGAATTCATTTGATGTCAAAAGAAATTGTTTTCCAAAACTTATTCATTAGTTTTGTAGTCGTTTTGAACGAAAACAGAAATCAAATTATATTTGAATTGAAATAAAGTAAAGCTTTTGTTTGATTTGATTTGTGCTGAAAATGAATTACTCCTCAAAACTTATTATCAAAAATTGTGAACAAATAGTTCAGGTCTGCGATAGAGGAGAGCCATTCAAAAGAGGCAAAGATCAGGACTCTATTGCTATGATTGAGAGGAGGAATGGCATCGGATGTAGTCTTGTCATCGGTTTTGATGGCCTCATCAAAGGTTTGTAACATTTGTCTTCAGAATAGGTCTCAAGTGGAAGGGTATTGGGTTTAGTTTTCAACTGCAATAAATGTCTTAACTCAGAGATTGTTGTGTTTAGACATCGGTTATGATAATGAAATTCAATCTAAATATAAAGACTTCGAAGAAGTAATCGATGGAAACAATTGTTGTCTAATTCCCGGACTCGTCGACTGTCACAGTCATCCGGTTTGACAATTATCTGTCGATTTGATAAAATAATTAGAATTTCGATCAATAAAAACATAATCAGGTCTTCGCCGGCGACAGAGTTTTCGAGTTCGACGCTAAGACAAGAGGCGCCTCTTATTTGGACATCCATTCAAAAGGCGGAGGAATCTATTATACTGTATCGCAAACACGGAATGCCTCTGAGGAACAACTTTTAGATCTCTTAATGTCGAGAATCAAAGACATGTCTTCGTGCGGAACAACTCTTTTAGAGTGTAAAACAGGTTATGGATTGGATTTGAAGACCGAAACAAAAATGCTTGAAGTTATTCAAAGAGCTAAACATAAATCACCCATCGATTTGGTGACAACATTCCTGGGCGCACATGCAGTGCCAAAGTAAGTGAGTCTGCATAATATCATACCATTATCTGTCGTTCTTCAGAGGTTTGTCGGCTGAAGAAGGAGTTAAAGAAGTCATACAAATGATGAAAGACTTGAAAAATAAAAATTCATTTGAAATCGATTTCGTTGACGTCTTTTGCGAAAAAGGTTTTCAATTGAAATAAAAGTTTTTGAATAAAAACTGAATTTATTTTTAAGGCGTTTATGACGTAAAACAAAGCGAAAGAATCCTTTCGGAGGGAAAACAGATTCTGAACTGTTGTCCGGCCTTTCACGGGGAAGAACTCAATCACTTGGGATCGGCTGAAATGGCGGCCAGAGTTGGGGCCAAATCTGTCAGTCATTTGGAATTTATTGGCGAAGAAGGGATTAAAGCCCTTTCAGACAATCAAATCGTTGGAATCGTATGCCCAACGACTCTATACCTATTGAAACTACAGTCCCCTCCCGTCCGGAAAATGATTGAACAGAATGTGATTATAGCCGTCGGTTCAGATTACAACCCAAACGCTATGTGTAAACGATATGTGAGTCAAACATTTCAATAAAAAGTTTATTTTTTAGGTTATTCTCTTCCAATGGCAATGAATTTATCGGTAATAAAGTGTGGATTAACTCTAAACGAGTCACTGACGGCCACAACAATAAACGCCGCCTTCGCTCTCAATCGATGGCAAACTCACGGGTCTCTTGAGGTCGGAAAGTGTGGCGATTGTGTTGTCATTAATTGTTCCGATTGGAGACATATTGTCTATGAATTCGGCGAAACAAGAAATTTGATAAAACATGTCATCAAAAGAGGAAAACTCATAATTTGATTGAATTTTGAAAAACTATTTTAAAAGTTTTGAAAATAAACTGTAAATTGATTAAAATATTTGAGAAAATTGAATTTTGAATGGATTAAAATAATTTTGTTTTGTCCTGGTAACATTGATGATATTTTTGACAAATTACTTGATTCCAGTATAAATAATCAAATCCTGAGCTGACTCTTCATATTTTGAAACAATTGTTTCTTTAATTTTATAAATATTGAGTCAATCATAAGGAGAGCCTTGAAATCAAAATTATCGGTAATTTTGAGTGAATTGAATGGTTTTGCTTTCATTTCTCTTCAATCATCTCTTCTTTGAATATTTGGATTGAGTGCAGAAAACTTTGTTATTGTTGTTAACTATCACTCGTATTCATGATTGGAGTGATTTTCGACAAGTTTTATGCTCTATAGACAGCCATATGATCCCCATCTTCTTAATAGCATTCCTCTCGACTCTATCCAAACAAACAATTTATGTATTGCTTGTTCTCAATGTTTATTCGATATTCAAGCGATCAGTTTATAATCAATTTAATGATTATAACTATAATAATGAGCTTTTATTGTTCGATCATTAGAGAGACCTTTCCTTCCAATTCAACTCAAAAACTACTTTATTATTCAACAACTCTCGAATGACCATGGTCAATAATTGTATTCTAGTTCAGTAACTTTTCCAGAAACACCTAGTAATATTTGAAAATTGTTTTCTTAGTAATTTGAAACGAATCGATAAATCATAAAATTATTTGTGAAATAAAATCCTCTAATAATTATATTTTATGATAAAATCTATTGACATTTTTGTGGGCATCAAAGTCTAAATTACAAAGAGTTTATGTCCTATCATACATTGTTCCAGGCATTCCTGCAATCTCTCTCTCTCTCTCTCTCTCTCTCTCTCTCTCTCTCTCTCTCTCTCTCTCTCGTATGTTATTTTAGTGCGATTTGTAATTAAATTTTAACTCTTTTGGACGAAATTTAATACTTTAATAAAAATAAAAGTCTGAATGTCTGTAAAAGTCAGTAAAGAGTAGACCTCACTGTTAGAGAGTGAGTGCCGCCAATAGAATGATAAACAATATCTTTATTTAATATCTAAAACATTATGAATAGAAGTGAACACAAAGTAATAAAATTTCAAAATATCGATAATTTAAAAGAACTGCTAAACAAAAACATTAGTCAAAGAAAGGGTACAAGAATTTTCTAAATAGATTTAGTTGAATGATAAATGAGCTAGATAAATAAATATTAGTTTTCATATTTTATTTAGATTCAGTCATATATATACATATATATAGCCATTAAATATAAATTATTTGAATACCATTTGAATTGATTGTCAAGTTTTTGTCTATAACTTAAAAAAGTCTATAAAACTGAAACTCAAAGCAATAGAAATGACTTTATTTACTAATAATAGTTAAGAGTCTCTAATATAACTGTAAAGCCGTTACAATCGTACGCCAGAACCGCAATGTTATGGCTTTTCTTTCTTGTGTCTGATTTAACACTTGAGCTAAAGGCTAATGATTAGTCTGATCTAGTTGCTTTATTCGGGATCATCTGGAATATATCAGTGCAAGAAATAGCACTTTCATTAGCATCAGTCCCGTTATAATAATACTAATAATAATAAACGGCTCATACGTCTAGCGTTGAGTGCAAACTGAGTCACAGCGAGCCCGTGAGCACAGCACAAGTCTAGGGCCCTACAGATGCAGAAGACTTACACAAAAGTTATACAAAACTAACAAAAACTGTTTATAAGAGACTATTTTCTTCAGAAATTTTCTTTTGATTCGATGAAACATTGAGTCCTAAAGTAAACAATTTTTCTTAAGAGAAGAGAAAAACTGTTTATTTCGAGTCGGAGTCGGAGTCAAGTGTTACTGATTTATATATTGCCATAACATAAGACGTTTAATAACGACATTCTCTTCATTCTCTCAGCTCTTAATTTAAATGGCTTTTAACTTTTCATTACTGGATATAGGATTTCGTAATATTTATGCTTTTCTTTTAGTAATAAGTTTACGTTTTTCTTCAAAATAACTTATTTTCTCGATTTATAGGACAGACATATATATCTCTCTCTCTCTCTCTTAAAAAGTCGAGAATCAAATGTTTAAATAATTTATTATAATATTGTAAACAAATTATTTCATTAAAACAAATCTGTTTTTATTTTTTTCCTTCAATTAGAGCCAAGTTATTGATAATTAGATTATTAGTGAATCATTACTTCAATTTAATTGTCAGATCAGTTGAAATGTTTTGAGAAATTCTGTATCTCTTCTGTTATTTACATTTGAAACCATGAGTTGTCTAATAATTTATGATTGTTTTGAACCAAATGTTTAAATAGTGATTACATTTTGTATTTGAATTCTTAATCATTAAATACGAAAATATATGACAATTGACTTATGTTTTCATTGATTTATTAACATTCAAATCAGTTTCACAAACTTTTTTCAGGCCTCAACTCTGAGGGCTTTCCTCATTTTTATTGACCGGAAAATTGGTTATCAACTGTTGCTCTTTGTTTGAAGCAGTTTTGGACAACTCATCCCTGTATTCCTTGGAGTGTCGCCATTTCATCCGTCGATTCTGTCCATCAAAATATTATTTTAATTAATATTTATTCTCAAAACTTCACTAAACTGTCAATAAATTTCATGTTTCATATGTGAAGGCATTAATATATTCAATAATTTTTTCATTTATTTTAATTGGATTTATTCGGTTAATAAACATAACTCTGAAAATCCAATGAAAACACTGATTAATATGAAACAGAATTCCCAAAGAGATAGAGTCAGAGCCTTAAGTGTCAGAAAGTGGTATAAATATATTTCTATACAAATGATTATCCGAAACAAAATGTGTTTAGATCTGCAAAATATCTGCAAATTTCACGCTTAAGGGGAAAGCATTTAAAACAAATATAATATTTGTTTTGAATAAAAATCTATTGATTGACATAAAAATTGAAATAATATCAGACCTGAAACCAGACCTTGACCTGAGAGTCGGACAGCCTCAACATTTCGGCCAATTTTCTCCGATCAGGTTTTGTTATGTATTTCTGTATAGAGAACCTCTTCTCGAGTCCCTTCCTCTGGAGGTTTGTGAAGACGGCGCGATTCCATTTGGCTTTTTTGCTCTTTGCTGTCGAGTTGGACGACGGCTCACCATTTCTCGCACCCGAACTATTATAATAAGTACTAAAATTGTAGTTCCCTTGGATTTGACTATAATTGCCGTCTCCTATATCTATGCAATAAAATAATAGTTATATTAAAAGCGATTCAATCAGTCGTTGAATAGATTTATCAGAAATTTTTATTGTGTTTGTGATTCATATAAATTGGTTTTATTGACAAAATTAAGTGATGCGAATACAGAGGACCGACAGCTCTGGTAGGCGATCAACAGTTATGAGCGAATTAGTGACGCTCAGCCTCTTTGTCGCGTCCTGTGCCACACAATAGATGTGACTCTATCTTCCCTTTGCAGCACTTGTGCCAACACTTATCGCTCCCAATCAAAAGTATCGTTTATTTGCATGAATTCATGAATTTTGACTTTTGTTTGCTTCTCAACAAACTTTTTATGACTCAAATCTGAATTTTATATTCAAAAACATGAAATATGTATCCAAACAATTGACTCGAATATAATTTTTGACTAACTTCTCCCTCTTTAGTAACTCTAAAAACGATTCTAAGCCTTAATTAAAATCAATAAAAGCTATGATTTATCGCTCTTCAAATCTCCTCTTGTTTTACATAATTATCATAATGTGGACAAACAACTGGTAATCCGTAAAGAAATAAAAAATTTAAATATATCTAATTATCAAGGAATAATCAAGGAAAGGAAATTACCAAGGAAATTTTATTAGAACAAATTTAGCATGCTCATTTCATTTACTTAAATTTAATTTTATTTAAATTCAACCAAAAAACAGTGACTTACTATTGGATGCAATCGTATTACTCGATGGATAAGAATTGCAATAAAAGTAGTGATAGTTTGGATGAATTGATAACTTATTAAATGATGAGATACATTGACTCTCGTAACAAATCGGCGCTGAATTTCGGCTGTAATAATATTCTGGTTGTGTGGGGGCTGTCATCAAAAGGGCTGAACTCATTGAAGGATAGGTATCGTCTTTGAAAAAAAGTTATGTAAGTTTCGGTGAAAAGTGAAAAGTTTGTTATAGAAGTGAAAAATAGAAAAATATTATAAAAATGAATAAAATAAATGGTTTTCTTACATTTGACGACTGGCCGTAAGGGAAGTTCCTTTTTTTCTTCTTTCAAAATACTGTCGATTCCAAACTTTAAATTTGGTTTTTTGATGAGATGTAAAGCCGTCCCTTCCGTTTCCATTTGTTCTTCAGATTCTTTCCTTCGATTTCGATTCAAATTTTGTGATTCGAGTAGTTTTTCGACCGAAAACTTTTCATTACTTCTACTTTCATTAATTGTAAGCATTTTTTTTGGATAAAATTGATTTAAAATCAATAGAATTGTTGAACAGATTTTACGAAACAATTTATATCAAACTTTTTGCGTGAATAGCATTTGAGAGAAAGTTAGTTAAGAATGAGTTAAGCAAAGCGTTTGTCACTCTATTTAATGGGCATAACTTTCGCTGTAAGCAAACCAATGGATTGGTTCTCCCGGAGCGCTGCCAACGCCTAACTCGTGAAAGTTCTGTCAGAAGTGCATCACTTTCTCTTACGACAGACTAAATGTGTGTTTGCTTTCAATCTAACCGTTCGATGATTTGTGATCTTCTCATTGATTGACAAATTATATCTTTGATATTCGCCGGTCTCTATCCCCTTCCCCTCCTAACTGTATGATCGCAATTAGATGTATGTCATCCCTCAGTCGGTGTCAAACTGTGCACCTCTTTTACAATGAATGGACCGATAATTCGTTTGAAATTTTGCATTAAATTTGATATATTAGTGATTTTGTTAAAGAGTTGACCGAAAATGTGTTATACATTAAAATCGCATCAAATAACTCAAACAACTCACACCTTAATTAACAATTGATTACAACTGTTTGTGCACTGGTTCTCACTTATGTCCACTCCCTTATACTTTGTTTGTCGCTAATGTCTTCACTTAATTTAGATGTCTTTCCTCTTAAAGTCAAGTTCAGAATAAGTAAAACTTCTGTATTTGTAAACATAAAATGCAATAAAAGTCTTACCGCAAACACACGACAATCACTCCTATCATAAACTTTATCCAAGTTTTGTATTATTTATGAACTCTTTTATTGTTTGAAACACTCAAACAATTGTAAAATAATTTATTATTCAAATGAGTATAACATATAATGGACTGAGGATTGAATGAAGTGGTCATAGGTTACCACAAAACTAATATATCAAGGTCTAACAATATATAATATAAATCTATAGCTAAATCTATAGCTCATATCTTCCATTCATTTTCTTACTGAAATTCTTACTACACTTTCAACATTATTTCAGGCATAGACTGAGCATGATTAGA